>JARQOD010000005.1:192464296-192514296 GCA_033576555.1 Oophaga sylvatica
GTCTAACTGCTAGGACTCGCCCCATTTGGCGCTTGGGGACTTTTTTCCCCATTAGAATGGAGTGACAGTGCGTTTCCCCAAACCCTGCATCCGTTTTTTTGCACAGCGCTGCCCCAAGGGTAATGATGGAACGTGGTTGGGGCGTTAAAACCCATCTTGCCATTTTGTGACAAAGATGAAAATTTGTCTTCTGACGATAATGGGAGCAAACTTGTGAGAATAGCCCTCTAAGCAGGTTTGTGATTAACCGATGAATTACGGAAAAATTTGTTAGACTTTCCGCCAGCAGATGCGTGGTAATTGGAACACATACAAAATGTCGACTTTTCTAAGTTGACACACTTCTTTCTCAGGATATAACCACGACAGGACACATGGTTACCTTCTGAGGAAGAAGGTTGTCAACTTCGAAACTGTCGATTACTAAAACAGCATTCTTTACAGTTGCGTATCCTGGGATCTTATTACCACCCAACAGCAGAAAATCCACAATTTTTTCCTGCATCCATTAAAACTGGTTGGGACGACCTGTGGATATGCAGCAGCTGTATACCTTTTGCCTTCTAACTGTTGTGCACACACAACCTATAGATTAGCAAAACTTTTTTAAATTAAACCAAATTTATTACTGGGTAAGACCCTATTGCGCTCTTTTGACTTTCCGTAACCCATGGTTTCATCATTTAATCCCCTGGAAGGTTTTAGGTCCAGTGGATGGTCGATCAGTGACTGACAGCTTTGGGTATTATGTGCTTTTTTTTATATTAAAGCAGTTATAATATTCTTCAGTTTCACAGGATGATAGTGGAAATTTGGGGGGGGTTGTAGCTGGTGGGAAAGTTGAGGAGTCGGAGTTGCCAGCAGGGATTTGATTGGTGGAAGTCATCATGGACGTACAGGAAGTTGTAGGCGGACCTCCTGTTACACCAAGATTGTAACTGAGCTATGATTGAAACTGATTACACAACTTGAATATTGCCATTGTTTAGACGGTACTAAAATATCTGCTAATGATAAAGAAATCTCACTTTTGTGACGTTGTATTTTTTGAACTGGGCTAAAGTAGATAAGTAGCCAGACATCTATATTTATAGGTAATTGCTAACTACCACCCAATCCAACTTGCTGAAACTCATTATGGTTTTATTGTCCCTTCGAGACATTGCCCAACAGATCTTAAACTATTTGAGCTCTTCCAATAAGCAGCTATGATAAATTATTTTATGGTGTCTCATGTGTACAGGAAGAACAGTTTGGACTTGTTATGTCAGGTTTTTAAGCTGGATTTATTGCTATGTACGTCCAAAAACTTTGACCCGCAACCTAGCTATTTAATTGATTTACAAAGTTCATCGGAGTCTTCCAACCCTACATGGACAGCGAATAGCCTGGAAAATGTTATCCGTGTTACATTAATTTATTATTGTAGCATGTATTTGGACATTACTTTTTTAAATGTTAGTGACATGCCTGAAAAAGGAATTAAAGACTATGTCCAAGCATATTAACCTATCATTGATTGGCCATTACTATCAGATCCGCACCTTCACTAATAAGCGGTTATTTAGCTCTGGCAGCAGCCACATGTAATCTTTGAACAGAGCCGACCCGCACCATCCTGTGCAGTGTGTGGAAGCTGCTGCTTGGAACTGCAGATCCAGACTTACTCTCTGAAACAGAAGCCTTCGAATGATGGGTTCTCACTAGGTATGAACGGATCGCATTGCTCAACCAGAGTCTGGGTCAGTGGTCTTTAGCTGTGGACAGGAGCCACACAAAATTTCCTAACCTACCAGGTTTCTTCGTGCAGAGTTTGATTCGCTGGTTTGGTGTGACGTCTTTGTACGGCGCACAGGTGACAAGTCTCCAGCACAGCAAACCAAGAGCGAGCATGGGATCCTGAAGGTCAAGAGACTCGTTACAGCTCCTGTCCATGGCCAGAGAGCACTGACGTTGGCCATGGTTGAGTGAAGCGATCCGCCCATCTCTAGTTATCACTGTAATTCTGTTAATGGCTGTAGATAAGCCCCCGATGTAAACTGAAAGATAAGAAAAACGAGTTATTTATACGCACCCGGGGGTGGTCCGGTTCAGATGGGGTTGTCGCGGTTCCGGGTCTGGCGCCTCCCATCTTCTGGCGATGATGTCTCTTGCTTCTGTTGCGCTCCTGTGCAGGCGTACTGATCTGCCCTGTTGAGGAAAGTACTGCAGTGCGCAGGCATCGGAAATGTCAGAGAGGCCCAGCGCCTGCGCACTTTCAGTACTTTGCTCTGCCCTCAACAGGGCAAATGACATGTGTGTCTGTATGTGTATATGTATTTGTATATACAGTACAGACCAAAAGTTTGGACACACCTTCTCATTCAAGATTTTTCGTATTTTCATGGCTCTGAAAATTGTAGAATCACACTGAAGGCATCAAAACTATGATAATTAACACATGAGGAATTATACATTACACTTTACAAAAAAAGTGTGAAACAACTGAAAATATGTCTTATATTTAGGTTCTTCAAAGTAGCCACCTTTTGTTTTGATTATGCTTTGCACGCGAAAAGGTGAACGGATGGACTCTACATGCCTAGTTCCACCGTGAAGCATGGAGGAGGAGGTGTGATGGTGTGGGGGGGCGCTTTGCTGGTGACACTGTTGGGGATTTTTCAAAATTGAACCAGCATGGCATACCACAGCATCTTGCGCAGCATGCTATTCCATACGGATTGCATTTAGTTGGACATCATTTAGTTTTCAACAGGACCAATGACCCCCAAATACACCTCCGGCTGTGTAAGGGCTATGTGACAAGAAGGAGGTGTTGGGGTTGCTATGCCATATGACCTGGCCTCCACAGTCACAGACTGAACCCAATCAAGATGGTTTGGGGTGTAGCTGGACGCTCAACCGCTTCAATTTTCAGTGTGATTCTACAATTTCATAGTCATGAAATACAGGAAAAATCTTTTGGTCTGTACTGTATATATGTATGGTGTATATTATAGAGGTAGGCCCGGGAGGGGGGGGTAATGTCATGATGGGGCAGGCTTTGCGCGGCGTTGAGAATCTCCACCCCATGTGCTCACCCACCTATCCCTCTTCTTTCCCCATGTGCTGACTTCTCCCGTTGTGCTCTCTTCTTTGACCCCTCTTACCCCATGTGCTATCCCCCTTGTCCGCTGTCTCTCTCCTTCCTGTGCTGTGTTCTCCCCTCATGTGCTGTCCCATTTGAGCTGTTCCCCCTGTGCTCTGTCTCTCTCACCCTGTGCGCTTTCTCTTCCCCATCTGCTGTCTTCTCCTCTCAATGTCATCTCTTCTTTGACCTGTGTACCCCATGTGCTATACCAAAGCACCTGGGCAGGATACATTTTGTGAGGTAAAATATATTTTAAAAACAGTCAGTGAAATATTTTACCTCACATAATGAATCCTCTGTGATCTCCTGCTGTAATGTCAGTATTGTCTTTGCTTCCTCCTCTGCCCAGGAGATGTGGTATGCTCCGTACACGGTCAAACACACTCAAATTTTTAAAATAAACTTTCGTTCGTGGGAAAACCCCTTTAATGTGACCGGCTTCCTCTGCCTGTAGACACGTCGCGCATCTGTCGCCGGGATCAGCCGAGTGATTTACTGCACCTGCTTGTAATTCGCGCAGGTGTAGTAAATTAGACCGCCACCATCTTTGTGAAGACAGATAGCGGCGGTCACATGAAAACTGCGCATGAGCTCCTCCTGTACAAAGATGGCCGCAGTCAGTGAATCATTCGGCTGATCCCGTCGGCAGCGTGTTCGCGACGGTGTTCCGCTGGTGGCACAGCAGAAGAGGCTGCGTGAGAGTGTGTGTGGTGCGACGGTGTTCCGCTGGTGGTACTGTGCAATAGGTTGGTACCAGCAGCAGTTTCCATATTGAGACACCCATCACTTGGGTGTCCCAATATGGCGGTCGGCGAACTTCCTCCGCTTGGAATTCTGTGATACGGTGACATCTGGACAGAACAGGAAATTAAAACATTACAAGGCAATTATATAAATAGATATATATTGTTCATATTTTAAACCACATTTTATTTAACCAGTTGAATGCTTCAGGTTTTTGCAGACATTTAGATATCTAATATACACTGCTCAAAAAAATAAAGGGAACACTTAAACAAACAGAATATAACTCCAAGTAAATCAAACTTCTGTGAAATCAAACTGTCCACTTAGGAAGCAACACTGATTGACAATCAATTTCACATGCTTCTGTGCAAATGAAATAGACAACAGATCGAAATTATTGGCAATTATCAAGCCACCCTCAATAAAGGATGGTTCTGCCGGAGGGGACCACAGACCACATCTCACTACCAATGCTTTCTGGCTGATGTTTTGGTCCCTTTTGATAGTTGGTTGTGCTTTCACACTCTTGGTAGCATGAGACGGACTCTATAACCCACACCAGTGGCTCAGGTAGTGCAGCTCATCCAGGATGGCACATCAATGCGAGCTGTGCAAGAAAGTTTGCTGTGTCTGTCAGCGTAGTGTCCAGAGGCTGGAGGCGCTACCAAGAGACAGGCCAGTACAACAGGAGACGTGGAGGGGGCCAGAGGTAGCCTGACTGCCATTAGATACCAAGATGAGATCCTCAGACCCCTTGTGAGACCATATGCTGGTTCGGTTGGCCCTGGGTTCCTCCTAATGCAGGACAATGCCAGACCTCATGTGGCTGGAGTGTGTCTGCAGTTCCTGCAAGATGAAGGCATTGAAGCTATGGACTGGCCCGCCCGTTCCCCAGACCTGAATCCGATTGAGCACATCTGTGACATCATGTCTCGCTCCATCCACCAACGTCACGTTGCACCACAGACTGTCCAGGAGTTGGCGGATGCTTTAGTCTAGGTCTGGGATGAGATCCCTTGAGACCATCCGCCACCTTATCAGGAGCATGCCAAGGCATTGTAGGGACATCATACAGGCACAGGGAGGTCATACAGGTACGTGGAGACAACGCACACTACTGAGCATCATTTTGACTTGTATTAAGGATATTACATTCCACTTTAATTTTGTGGGTGGGTGACTCCAAATCCAGGCCTCCATTGGTTAATAAATTTGATTTCCATTTATGATTTTTGTGTGATTTTGTTGTCAGCACATTCAACTTTGTACAGAACAAAGTATTCAATGAGAATATTTACCGTATATACTCATGTATAAGCGACCCGTGTATAAGCCGACCCCCCTAATCTTGCCACAAAAAACTGGGAAAACTTATTGACTCACATATAAGCCTAGGGTGAAAAATGATTATGCCCCCATATGATACTCCACAGATTATGCCCAATATGCTCCACAAATTATGCCCCCATATGCTCCAGATTATGCCCCCATATTTTCCACAGATTATGCCCCCGTATGATCCACAGATTATGCCCCCATATGCTCCAGATTATGCCCCATATGTTCCACAGATTTTGCCCCCATATCCTCCAGATTATGCCCCATATGTTCCACAGATTATGCCCCATATGCTCCATATTGTGCCCCCATATGTTCCACAGATTATGCCCCCATATGCTCCAGATTATGCCCCTATATGTTCCACAGTTTATGCCCCCATATGCTCCATATTATGCCCCCATATGCTCCAGTTTATGCCCCATATGTTCCACAGCTTATGCCTCCATATGCTCCATATTATGCCCCCATATGCTCCAGATTATGCCCCATATGCTCCAGATTATGCCCCATATGTTTCACAGCTTATGTCTCCATATGCTCCATATTATGCCTGTCATGACCCAGGACGGGGTTTGGTCTTTGTCCCGTCCTGGCCAGTCTGGGGTTAATGGTTTCAGCCTCTCTCTGGCAGAGGGTGGCTATTTAGTTGCCAATTGACCTAGGTCTGGTGTCAGTTATACTCCTGCCCTCGGCTGAGTTAGTTGACCTCCTGTGTGCCTGTGCCTTGTGCCTGATCTTGTTGCTTGTTTGGTTTTGACCCGGTCCGTCTCTTCGTTGTGAGCTTGTCTACTGTCTTGGTACTGTGTATTTGCCCGTTCTGGTTTTCTGATCCCTTGGCTACGTTCTGGTTATTCTCTGCCTGCTCCTCTTGTACTGCGTTGCTCCCTCTGTGTATGACCTGGCTATCCTGACTTTCCGTTTTGTCTATGCCCCTTGGTAACCCTGTCCCGTAGTTACCCTTCTAGGAGTTTTCCTTCTGCTCATAGCTCTCTGGAGCTTAGGCCACGCCCATCAGCAGTCACGTGCTTAAGGTCCTTTGGCCTGAAACAATCTCTGTCTGTTACTGCCTTCTCTGAGAGACCTGTGGCCGGCGCCTCCCCTTGGCAGTCATGTGCTTCGGGTTCTGTTAGTCTGAAGCACGCATCTTCACCGCTGCTGCCCCGCTCCACAGGTATCTTTGAGTGCAGTCTGTATTATTCAGGACACGCGCACTGGCTCAGTGAGCAAATGCAGTGCGGTGTTCGTGATAATGCCTCCATATGCTCCATATTATGCCCCCATATGTTCCACAGCTTATGCCCCCATATGCTCCATATTATGCCCCATATGCTCCAGATTATGCCCCATATGTTCCACAGCTTATGCCCCATATGCTCCATATTATGCCCCCATATGCTCCAGATTATGCCCACATAAGCTGCACAATTATGCCCCATAGTATAGGCCTCATATGCTGCTGCTGCAAAAAAAATAATGACATACTCACCTCTCGTCGCTGGGGGCCAGATGCCGGTGTCCTGAGCAGGCGGTGACACCGGCGTCGCTATGGGGGACAGGTGCCGGTGTCACCGCTCGCTCAGGACCCCGGCACCTGAGATATTTACCTGTCCCTTGGTCCACCGCAGCGCTGCTCCCTCGGTCTGACTCCTCTGTGTGTGAATGATCTGGCAGGGGGGGGGCGCGCACTAACGACATCATCGCGCCCTCTGTCAGACCGAGGGAGCAGCGCTGCGGTGGACCGAGGGACAGGTAAATATCGCTATACTCACCCCTCCGCCGCGCGTCCCTGCAGCCTCTCCTCTTCTCCCGGCGCTCTCCGCAGCGCTTCAGTCCTGCAGCGGGCACGTGCTACCGCTCATTAAAGTCATGAATATGTGCATATTCATGACTTTAATGAGCGGTGCCATGTGACCGCTGCAGGAAGGAGCCGGAGATCATGGGAGAAGCAGGGGGGCTGCAGAGACCGCGCTGGCGGAGGGGTGAGTATGATCCGACACCCCCGCTCCCCCCCCGCCGACCCCCGTATATGACCCGCGTATAAGCCGAGAGGGGGACTTTCAGCCCTAAAAAATGGGCTGAAAATCTCGGCTTATACATGGGTATATACGGTAATTCATTCAGATCTAGTATGTGTTATTTGAGTGTTCCCTTTATTTTTTTGAGCAGTGTATATAGGGGTTTTGGTTTTATATTTGTATAGTAATTTTTTTTTTTTTTTTTTTTTTTCGGATCAGGAGAGTAAGCGCCTGAAAAGATTAACCAGTAACATCTTTTTATTGTTTAGTTAGTTTTTTAGTTTTTACTCTAAGGCTGGCATCCCCAACCTGTGGCTCTCGGGCCCATGATATGTGGCTCGCGACTGGCTGCCAGTTGGTGCATTAGCATTAGGTCTAGGAAACAACTATTAAAAACAAAAGACTGGAAATGGTAATAATCTGGAAAATATTCTATCCAAATAATCAGAATAATAGAAAAATGGGCCAGCACAATCTAAAACACTATACTCAGGACAGTCGCATAAACACTAGGGACAGCACAGAAAAGAGAACAAAAACGACTATATGTCCAGATAAATTAGTATTTTTATTATTGTTCATACATAAAATAAGGAGTAAAAATAGCTATAATGTACACAGTATAAAATAGTAGAAATAGTCAAACTAGCAACAAGGGCGATAACAAACGGGTTACAATATGCTGAATAATAACAGATGAGCAGATGGGTTAATAAATATGTAATAGTAACATTAAAGTGCATATGTGCCATGCATTCAAGAACAAAAAGAATATTGTGTAAAAAAAATATATATATAAAAATGAATACCTAAGTGCAAACAGTACTACACTTTATGCTGCATACATATCTCAATGAATAAATAATCAATAGAAATCAATAAATACATGAAAAAATGGTGAAGTAAAAAGAAAAAAAGCATTATCTTTACAATGTATATATGTTAGTGTCCAATACAAAAAACTACAGTGTGACACACATTTGTAAAAATAATAAAGTGCATAAGTGCTGTGCATACACAAAGGGTCACTAAGTGATAAATATCAGTTCCCAAAGAAAAAGTTTTTTCAAAGAAAAAGTTTTTCTGTGAGCAGCGATAAAACTACACTTTATGCTGCATACATATCTCAATGAATAAATAATCCATAGAAATCAATAAATACATCAAAAGATTGTGAAAAAAAATGGTGAAAAAAAGCATTATCTTTACAATGTATATATGTTAGTGTCCAATACAAAAAACTACAGTGTGACACACATTTGTAAAAATGATAAAGTGCATAAGTGCTGTGCATACACAAAGGATCACTAAGTGATAAATATCAGTTCCCAAAGAAAGTTTTTTTTTTTTCCAAGAAAAAATTTTTTTTCACAAAGAAAATTTTTTATTTTTTTTGTGAGCAGCGATAAAATTATGCAGCACAAATTATAATCCAATCCACAGTGTGCTAAAAATTGGATATTCACTCCAAAAAAACGTAAACATCTGTGAACATGTGATATATACGTATTGCTCCAGAAATACAGGGCTACAATGTGACACTCAACATACCACGAGCACAAAAGAAAACATCTGCTCATTAATGCAATTTGTAAAGCATGCACCCAGGACTTCACTGAACCGCTAATAATAAAAACAATCCACACACAGGTGTTCAGAATAACTTACGGCAGATATATCTCCTGGAGACCCGAATGCACGTCCTTCCCAACGCACGTTTCGGCACGTTGCCTTCTTCAGCTTCTTCTACAACTATGAAGAGCGGTTTTCCAGATGGTAAATTTTGTAAATACCCTAGTACAGAAGAGCAGATCTGCATATTCTGGCCTTGGGGGTTTGGAAATAATTTAAGTATGGTAAACCAGATGATGTTAAGTGTCAAGAGGAGATGCTTAAAGCTGGATGCGACAGTGTGGTGGGGTGGTTGACACGGGAATACTGAATGGGGGTAATGTAGGAACCTCTGACTCTTGGTACAATGCCATTGTGTAATTTCAGTGAAAAAACTTTGGCTGTCGTTATACCAGTAATGGGGGCAATGTGTCTCGCTATTGTGAGGTGGACTGGAGCTGGATGTGGCTCTAGACTCTCTCTTGGACCTAAATGTGGCTCACGACCCTCTCTCAAAGCTTAATGTGGCTCTCAAGG
Organism: Oophaga sylvatica; assembly: GCA_033576555.1. NCBI lineage: Eukaryota > Metazoa > Chordata > Amphibia > Anura > Dendrobatidae > Oophaga > Oophaga sylvatica. Next base: position 192,473,678 of record JARQOD010000005.1, read on the forward strand.
CAGAAAGGTTGGGGATCACTGCTCTAAGGCATCAATAGGAGACACATGTACATGTAAAGTGGCCCCATGAAATAACTAACTGCGCTCTTCACCTGCTAGGACTTCGTAGCTCCAGTGCTTTTTTTCCTTACATAGTGTTCCTTGAGTGTTTTTTAGATACACGGGGGACTATTCTGCTATCTGACAGGCAGGGTCTAGATTGAAGTCAGACGACGTACGGTAGACTCAGACTCAGGAAGCCACACTGTACGCCCTCAAATGTCTTCAGTCTTTACTTGTAGTAGCCCACATGCACATGGTAGGTCCATGTCCATAGACCATATATACATATTTATGTGCTGCCATCTGCTCAGTCCATACAACATATAATGGAAATGATCTCCACTTTGCTTCTAAGGCCGTGGTCACAATTGCGTGAAATTCGCACGAGTCTCTTGCATCAACACCTGGTGCTGCCGCCATCACACGGACTGGAGCTTGCGGCTGCATAGAAATACATGCAGCCGCACGCTCCGGTCCGAATGCCAGTGGCAGCACCGGGTGTTGATGTGAGAGACTTGCACGAGACTCGTGCGAGTTTCTCGCAAGTGTGACCCCGGCCTAAGAGAGCGTTCCTCCACAGTAGAAATTTGATTAGCTTGTCCAACACTCAATCTCAAGATAAAAATAATCTAAACTTTATTCCAATAAAAAGATAATGATGAAAAACTCAGGGTTAAGAAAAGGGCCTACTGGAAAAATCCTACGCGTTTTGAACCTAAAAATATAAGAGGTTTCTAATTTACAGCGTTGTCGGGGGCATGACATTTTTTTTAATGTTTCTTGCTTGGTCTGATTGACACTGATGCCCGAAAATAAAACCATCTGTGTATCTCTATGAAACCTGAGCCATATGGAGGTACACTAAACTTCTGTAGACTATGTAACGAGTTGTGTGTCACGGCTCCAAAGTCCATTTTACTATATTATATACAGTTAACTAATAAGCAGTTTTACCAATGGAAGACTATGAAATAGTCCTCAGAATGCATAGAGATCTGAAAGAGTAGAGTTTCCAGTGCACTCATATAAATCCAGTGTATAGCTGAGAAATGAGGCTGTGCTAATCGATATATACTGTAGATGTTGGTTGCAGCTGCTCCCAGTAATAGTGTTGGCCGTAAGTCAATGATGTCTTCTACAGTTATACAATATAAAACGGGATGCATTATATTACACTGACGCTCTCAAATTAGGATGCTGAAGATGATTTCTGGCAATCTGTTCTTCACACTCCAGTTTACAGTGTAATATATCGTCTCGCCTCCAGACGCTCCCCTCTTCCTTCACACTGCAGTCTTATGTCTGTGCTGGCAGCTTCACTTGTGGGGTCTGCACACGGCAACCTACAGTGCTGAGTGCATGACGTCCAGCAGCCGGGGTAGGGAAGTGTACCAAGCTTTATATTTAATATTCCATTCCGACAAGTGGCTGAATTGGCTTTGAGTAGAGCACTTTTCCTTTATTTCCGTGTCCTCATCTAAATTTAGATTTATGTAGAGCCGAATGTCTAAGGAAGGGAATGAAATAATCAGAAATCCTGCATGTTACGTCTTCAAGACGGAAGCATTTTCTTCCCTTTTATTCAAGTGGGGATTTCACACAGCTGCACAATTAATTTAGAGAGAAAAATAATGTTCTCTCCTGTCAATGACGCCTGCTATGCTCCAGTGACTTTAGGACCAAGGAGCATTGGTAATTAATGTAATCTTTATTATTGAATTTTTGCAGAGTTCTCAGTATTAATTGACCACTTGTTTATACATTAACATAATATATAGACATACAGTATGTGCTGGGGTCTGGAATATCTGTTTATACAACATGTATTTAATTTGTCGGATGAAGGCAAGAAAGTATGCCATAGTGCTATGTTCCCTCGATTTTAGCTTTTTTTTGCTTTTTTGATGCTGCTTATTTTTGCTTCATGAAAAACACAGCGTCTTACAGTTCCAGCAAAGTGGATGGGATTTATAGAAATCTCATGCCCTCTGTGCTCCTGCTAGCTTCACGGCTCCCCGGCATCGTGCTCCTGCGCAGGCGTACTTCAATGCCCTGTTGAGGGCAGAGCAAAGTACTGCAGTGCACAGATGCTGGGCCTTTCTGACCTTTCCCGGCGCCTGCGCACTGCAGTACTTTCCTCTTCCCTCAACAGGGCATTGAAGTACGCCTGCGCAGGAGCACGATGCCGGGGAGCCGTGAAGCAAGCAGGAGGGCGGTGTCGCAGGAAGATGGGGGCTCCGGACCCGGACCTGTGACACCCATTGGACCGGACCGCCCCCCTGGGTGAGTATAATAAAACCTCTTTTTCTTATCTTTCAGGTCGGATCGGGGACTTATCTACAGCATTATAGAATGCTGTAGATAAGCCCTGAAAGGCAGTGTCTGCAGCTTATAGCGGCCAAAAATGATGACAGGTTCCCTTTAAGTGTGTTTCTGATGCGGAAACACATCAAAAACGCATGTAATCCGCACCTAAGTATGTCAATAAAGTTTTGTCAAAGCTAAATACCAGGAAGTTTCAAAAACTGAGCCGCTATATTTAAGTAATGGCACACCAACAAGAGACAAAAAACGCGATAAAAATACGTTAAAAAAGCACAAATTCAATAAAACGCAAAAAAAAAATAACAAAATGTCCTAACCAATCAAATAATGGCACTTCAAATAACTATATCTACACATATTCAATGAAGAGATCCATTGGGATATTAAAAACATAAATCTTTATTTTGAATAGTAAAATCAGTAAATTTAAAACCGTAGCTGCTTCAAATAGAGGACGATAAAAGTGCTGATTGATACGGTTCATAAAGAATGTACTGTTAAGTAAAAAAGTGAAGGCAGTCTAATGATTCCCTGTATGGTAGGCTAATGCACATGACAAAACAGTTGGAATTATCCAGAGCATGTATTTATAAATGCACAGTAATCAGATAGGTATTTACTTACTGGCTATTGATGGGGTAACCAAACAAAGGCAGGATTAGCGTTGAAGTCCAATGAGCGTTTCACCACTAGCTTAAATAGTGTGAAGAAGCTAGTGGCGAAACGCACATCTGGGTGAGGGGACCCTAATCATGCTTTTGCTTGGTTACACTATCAGTATCCAGTAAGTTAATACCTATTATTGTTTCAACACTTTATCATTACCTTATGAGGTCACTACTTCTGTTTACATATGGAGAGTGCCATAATTAGCATGTCTTATGCATTATAATTCATGCATGTTATTACTTCTTTTGGTATTTTACGGTGGCATTTAACCTTGTAGATCTCTACTTTACATCTGTTTATACTGTGCACTGAGTGTCATTGTGAACTGTTCAAAAGATAGTTTATATTTCACTACCTGTTTTGTGGATTGTCACCAATACTTGGCCATAGATGTACGCAGCTCTAGTTCACTTTCCATTGCACTTTATTTGGTGTCAGTATATACTGCCTTTGGGATATTTCTTCCCATAATTTTTGATGACTAGGTTTATTTTTGATTACTGTGCGTTTATAAATACATGCTCCGCTTAATTCCAGCTTCTTGTCATTTGCATTAGCCTACCATATTGGTGAATCATTAGCCTGTCTTCACTTTTTCCCTTAACAGTACGTACTTTATGCCCCTAAAGCCCCCGTCTCACACAGCGATCTCGCTAGCGAGATCGCTGCTGAGTCACTAGTTTTGTGACGCAGCAGCGATCTCCCCAGCGATATCGCTGTGTGTGACATTCAGCGACGATCAGCCCCCTTGCTGGGTATCGCTGATCGTCGCTGAATGTCCTGGACATTTTTTTGATCGCTGGTCTCCCGCTGACAGGCACGCATCGCTGCGTGTGACAGGCGGGAGACCAGCGATCCGCTGGTAACCAAGGTACACAGCGGGTTTCCAGGCGCGGGGCTGTGCCTGGAAACCCGATGTGTACCTTGGTTACCAGCTCCCTGCATCAGGGCTGGTATCCAACGTACACTGCACTGCGGGTAACTAAGCGATGTTACCCGCAGTGTCGCTGTGCTGATCGCTGCCTGAGCTGCCTGTTTGGCAGCTCAGCAGCGATCATGTAGCGACACACCAGCGATCCTGATCGTTGTCGGGATCGCTGGTGTATCGCTATGTGAGACCCGGGCTTAAGGTAGAGTTTGTAATTAAGTATACCTCTCTTATCATCAGTCAGGACTTTTAGCGCCCCTTTTTGAGGCATCTCCTGTTTTTAAATTTCCTGATTTTATTATTCATGATAAAGATTTATGTTTTTAATATCCCAATGCATCTCTTCATCGTTCTGGTTAAGTACTTGTAACTGGAATAGGTGTAGATATAATGAAAAACGCAAGTAACATAATTTAAAGGGAACCTGTCGGCAGGATTGTTCTCAGTAACAGACAGTGACAGGTTGGCGCCGTTATACTGATTAAAATGATACCTGAGTTGATGATATCCGCCTTGTGTTTGTTTTATATTTATTTTCAGTTAATGATATGCTCGTGCTCCGGGGCGGCCTGTGGGGTCTTCTTGTGGTGCTCTGATTAGGTATTCACCAGTATGGCTTCTGACAGGTCACTGATCCCTCACTGACCTGCCCCTATTTTAAATACTGCAATAGAATAATGTTGATATTACTGTTGATAGTATTATTCATATGTAATAATTGTTGGTAATACCTATTGTGAGGCAACAAAAAATATTTACATCCAGAAAAATGGCGCACCAACAGGATATTTTTTCTAATCCTCACAATAGCCACAATATTATAAGTAATACCAACAATATTACATATGAAGAATATTATCAACAGTAATATCCACATTATTCTATGCAGTTTGTAAACTAGGGGGCTGGTCAGTGAGGGATCAGTGACCTGTCAGCAGTCTGCGTCATTGATAGCTAAGCGGAGCACCACATGAAGACCCCCACAGGCCACCCCGGAGCACAAGCATATCATAAACTGAAAATAAAGATTAAACAACAACCACAAGACGGATTTCATCAAACAAGGTATCATTTTAATCAGTATAAGGGTATGTTCCCACGGTCAGTAAACGCTGCGGGTTGGATGCTGCATACATCCGCAGGGTCCAGATGTTACAGCATAGTGGAGGGGATTTCAAGAAATCCCATGTCCACTATGCATACACAGCCGCCTCCGGCTTCCCTGCAGAGAAGCACATGCGGCGCGTCTTTCCGGACCGCAGCATGTCTATTTATCTTGCAGAGACGGGTCTACACAAGATAAATGTCACCAGTGCAATGTATAGGATGCGGTGAATCCGCACGGTTCAATGAACACATGGGAATCACCTGCGTTCAAAAGCCGGCAGCGCTTTGGATGGAGTGGACATGTGCTGCATCCAAAGCTCTGCCGGTTACTGACCGTGGGAACATACCCACATAGGATAGGTGGATATATAGATGTCAGTGACATCTATATATCCACCTATGTGTGTACATCTATTCTCAGGCTGGTTTCACATTAGTGTTTCTGTGCCCAGCGTAGGCCTGCATACTTCTTTCCTTAAGATCCCCAATGGTCTTGCGTACCTATATTTCAGCTGCAGATGAAGGAAGAGAGCCACAGTATTCATTACTGATGGGTAGGCGGAGCCCCAGATCAGGATGTTACCTCAGATCAAAAGAGTGATGACTGGCTGGCCCCTCCAGCTCGGGCTCCTCCTACTCAGCTCCAGTCTAAGATTTGAGGTCCCAGAGGATGGTCGCTGCTAATGCAGCTCCTCAGAAGATTTTATTATTTTAATATTCGGACAGGAGACTTGGATCACTAGTTGGTCTAGAGGTCTCAGGGGTATCAGCGCTGCTGTACCCCAACCTCTCCCTTGGCGGATCTGTATTTACTCAAAGTCCCTGCAGAATCCTTGCCGGCCCTGGGGGATGAGGAGAGCTTCTCTGGCGGGAACGCAAACCACACGTGCGGTCACTGCGTTCTTCGCCCTGGGGGGAAGCATGGGCACTGCGCCAGAAACCCCTGAGGGTCCCTGTGGCGCCTTTGGCTGGTGAGTACTCCACACAAATTTTAATAATAATTATGTGTGAGTGCTTTAGCGTCTGAATGAGCAGCGCTATTACTAATGGACAGCGCTACTACATGTAATGTCAGTATGCTTCAGCGCTACTGTGACAGCGCTACTACATGTAATGTCAGTATGCTTCAGCGCTACTGTGACAGCGCTTCTACATGTAATGTCAGTATGCTTCAACGCTACTGTGACAGCGCTACTACATGTAATGTCAGTATGTTTCAGCGCTACTGTGACAGCGCTACTACATGTAATGTCAGTATGCTTCAACGCTGCTGTGACAGCGCTACTACATGTAAAGTCAGTATGCTTCAGCGCTACTGTGACAGCGCTACTACATGTAAATGTCAGTAAGCTTCAGCGCTGCTGTGACAGCGCTACTACATGTAAATGTCAGTAAGCTTCAGCGCTGCTGTGACAGCGCTACTACATGTAAAGTCAGTATGCTTCAGCGCTGCTGTGACAGCGCTACTACATGAAGATGTGGTGATTTTTTGTCCGCAGGCAGATAGCTGCAGGACAGAGAGGGAGCAGGAGCGGGGAGAGTTCGCGCTCATTATTTGAGCTAGCAGGAAGACGCGCGCTCTGGCTTTTCTCCTGCGACCCCCTCACTGTGGCGGCCATTACTCAGGCTCCTGGGCTCCTCGGACCGCTCCCCTCCTCATATAGACACCACGGCCAGCTGGGTGAGTGCGGATTCCTCACCCCGCAGCGCAGCGATCGCTATCCTGCAGCTGCTGTCTCATCAGAGACATAAAAAATTGGCTGGGGCTCACAAATATATATATATTTTGGTGAGTTTGCAATATTAACCCCTTTGAGGGTTATTTCTACCTGCTAAATTTGCTGACTGAATACCGCTGGGGTAACTCTGCTTGGTGGAGCGTTAACCCTTCAGCGTTTGAAAAAAAAAAAAAAAAAAAAACCGCATAGTGTTTTTGCTGGTATTACCGCTTTGACCTGCTCATACAGGCGAGACATGTCTGAATAGAGTTCAGATGCCGCGGTTCACGTCCCAGTGCCATTGCGGCAATCAGATACGCAGACCTCCACAGCATCTAGCGCTGCGGTCGACAGCGGTGGTAAATTGGATGATATCGCTCGATCGATTAATAACTTATCTGACCTTTTTAGGTCAATATGTGTCTGCTAATTCCTCTCAGAGGAAGCGACGCAGGCCGTTACCGGCCTCTACACGGAGCGAGTCAGATGTATCTGATATTGGGCAGAGTTCCCCTTTAAATTCGGATGGAGAAATATCCGATTCAGATGCGGACGAGCCGCAGGGGCGTTCCTCTATGGCGAAGCGTACGGAGGCATTAATTGAAGCCATGAGAGATATACTACAGTTACCGGAGGAGGTAACTAGTCGTCCTGGTAAATCAGCACGCATTTTCCAGGAGTCCCGTGCTTCGCGCACAACATTGCCAGCTCTGGATGAGCTTAATGGTGTAATAGAGGAGGAACGTCTATGTCCAGATAAGCGTTTTCATGGAACGCATTTCTTTGATACACTTTATCCTTGCTCTACGGAGTTAAAGGCTAATTGGACTTCTGCTCCTGAAGTGGATGTGTCTTTGTCTCAGCTTAGTAAATCCTCTCTACTCCCTATTAAGGGAAAAGCGAGCTTACAGGAGCCTTTGGATAGAAAGGCAGAATTGGCGGCAAATGCAAGCTATGAGGCTGCGGGTCATGGATTTCGAGCAGTGCTAGGATCCATGTGTGCTGCTAGAGCTTCTCTAAGCTGGTTGGCACGTCTGAAGACGGAGTTGCAAAATGAATCTCCGTTATCTGAGATACGGGAGGCAACCTGTTATATCTTTGATGCCGGTCTGGATACGGCATCTCTGCTGGCCAAAGCGCAAGCTTCAGCGGTCACAGTCAGAAGAGCTTTATGGCTCAGACAGTGGGGGGACGCAGTTTCCAAACAAGGGTTGTTGGCCTTACCTTACAAGGGTGGCCATCTTTTTGGATCCGACCTCACAGAGCTGATTTCCAAGGCTAAGGCGAAGGAATCAGCATTACCACAGCGAAGGGCCATGGCCTCGGTGTCCAGTAAGCCTGGTGTTTATAGTGGTCGGCGGTCCTTTCGGGGCCGAGGACGATCTAGTCACTCCTCGTGGGGATCGGGTCGTCTTTCTTTCTCAGGAAAGAAATCCTCTCAGAAAACTCGTACTCCCTGGAAGCAGAGTTTCCGCCAGAACAAGCGGGAACTTGACAAGAAAACCGCAAGGTCGGATTGACGCCAGGGGTCCACTCGAGGATTCTCGAGTGGGGGGTCGCCTGCTTCTTTTCAAGGAGACTTGGATGGCTCGCGTTCCAGATTCCTGGGTAACGCGGATAGTGTCGGCAGGCTATTTCATAGAGTTTGCTTCTCGACCCCAAATGTTTTTTGTCAGTCTCGCGTTCCGTCAGAACCCGAGCTTGTTGTCGCTCTACAGCGAGAGATCGAATCGCTACTACAAAAGGGTGTAGTGATACCGGTTCCGTCAGAGGACCGAGGGAAAGGTTTTTATTCCAACCTTTTTATAGTTCCCAAAAAGGAGAACAAATTTCGCCCGATTCTGGATCTCAAGCGATTGAACCGGCATGTCCATGCCCGGAAATTTCGCATGGAGTCGCTTCGTTCCGTTGTGGCAGCTCTGTCACAGAACGATTTTTCTGGTGTCAATCGACATTCGCGACGCCTATTTGCATATTCCCATCGGAAAGGCTCATCAGCGCTTTCTTCGATTTGCCATAGGTCAGAATCATTACCAGTTCGTGGCTCTGCCGTTCGGCTTAGCCTCAGCGCCAAGGGTCTTTACAAAAATTCTGGCGCCCCTCATGGCACTCCTTCGAAGACAGGGGATTACGATTCTCCCTTATCTGGACGATCTTTTGATCGTGGCTTCCTCGGAGGAGGAGGCGTTGACGGCTCGGGATTTGTCTCTTCAGTTTCTGAAAGACTTCGGTTGGCTGGTCAATTGGGAGAAGTCGTCCCTGGAACCATCGAGGACAATTCTCTTTTTGGGAATGCATCTCGACTCGTTTCGGTCGGTAGTTTCCCTACCACCAGACAAACAGTCATGTCTTATTCGACATGTACAGATTATGACTTCCTCAACGGCAATGTCCCTACGGAAGTGTATGCGTCTTCTGGGACTGATGGTGGCGTCCATGGAGGCAATTCCTTTTGCCCAGTTCCACTCCAGGACTCTTCAAAGGTTCATCTTGAGTCGATGGAATCAGTCGCAATCGCTGGATTGCAGTGTCACCATTTCTCGCGCGGTGCGGGATTCTCTAGAATGGTGGTTACGGCCAGGGGCATTCTCCCTGGGGAAGTCTTTCCTCCCTCTGAAGTGGTCAGTCATAACCACCGATGCCAGCCTGACGGGCTGGGGGGTGTTTGGAACAATCTCTGGTTTCAGGGGGTATGGTCACCGGAAGAGTCTGTGCTTCCGATCAACATCCTGGAATTGAGGGCGATTTTCCTTTGCCTCCAACATTGGACGGTCCCTTTGAGCGGTTTGCCAGTCCGTGTGCAGACAGACAATGCGACGGCTGTCGCGTATATCAATCACCAAGGTGGGACAAGGAGTTCCAGACTCTTGGTAGAGGTGTCCCGAATTCTGATTTGGGCAGAGGCCAATGTACCAGCCATTTTGGCGATTCACATTCCAGGGGTTCAGAATATTACAGCGAACTTTCTCAGTCGCAGAAGGATGGATCCCGGGGAATGGAGCCTCCACCCGGAAGTCTTTGCACTACTGTGCTCTCGCTGGGGAACCCCCAAGTGGATTTGATGGCATCCAGGTCCAATGCCAAGTTACCGACATTCATGTCCAGGTACAAGGACCCGAAGGCGGTGGCGGGTGATGCTCTAGTGGCTCAGTGGGATCAGTTCGAGCTGATCTATGTATTTCCGCCAATATCCATTTGTCATCCGGACTTGATGTCCCTGCGTTTGACGGCGTGGCTCTTGAGACCGAAATCTTGACCCGTAGAGGTTTTTCAGCCGAGGTCATTGCTACCCTTCGTGCTGCAAGATGTCCGGCTACTTCTAGGATTTACCACAAAATTTGGGAAACCTTCTTTTCGTGGTGTTTGGGGTCTTCTCGGAACCCGAGAAAATTTTCCATTCCCAACCTGTTGTCTTTTCTGCAGCATGGGCTAGACAAGGGTTTGGCAGTTAGCACTCTGAAAGGTCAGATTTCTGCTCTGTCCTTATTGTTCCGGAGAACCATTGCTTCGAATAGAGACGTGCTCTCCTTTTTCCGAGGTATCTCTCGTAAGTTTCCGCCGCGGAAGGCACCCGTGTCTCTTTGGCGGCTCAACCTTGTTTTGGAGGCTCTTCAGCATAAACCTTTTGAACCTATGGTTTCTGCTAGCCTTTCTTTACTTTCTTGGAAGGTGGCTTTCCTTGTTGCAGTCACTTCCTTGAGGAGAGTTTCTGAATTGGCAGCTCTTTCTTGCTCGTCTCCTTTTCTGGAGTTTTTTCCGGATCGTGTAGTGCTTCGCACTCGGGGTGATTTTTTGCCTAAAGTGGTGTCACAATTTCATGTTAACCAGGATATTGTGTTGCCTTCACTCTGTCCGGATTCGAAGAATACGAAAGAGCGAGATTTACACACATTGGATTTAGTGCGGGCCTTGAAGTTTTATCTATCTATTACTCAAGGTTTTCGTAAGACGGACTCCCTGTTTGTGGTTCCGGCAGGTCGTCGGCGTGGTCAACGAGCTTCCAAGGGTTCTATAGCTCGTTGGATCCGGTCAGCTATTTTGGAAGCTTACCGTCTTCGGGGTGAATCTTGCCCGATTAAGATTCGAGCCCATTCCACGAGAGCTGTGGCTTCATCGTGGGCTTTTCATCAAGGTGCTTCGGCAGTGCAGCTTTGCCGAGCGGCGACTTGGCGCTCTGTCCACACGTTTACAAGATTTTATAAAGTGGACGTCAGTGCTTCCGCTGATGCAGCCCTCGGACGTAGGGTCCTGCAGGCAGCTGTAGTTTAAAGTTCTGGATGAACTTGTGTTTAGCGCTGGTTGCGCTTTGTTGTTAAGGTTGTTGGGTTTCTGCCTTTTGTTGGTTTTTTCCCACCCTTATTTTTGAACTGCTTTGGGACGTCCCATCAGTAATGAATACTGTGGCTCTCTTCCTTCATCTGCAGCTGAAACACGGATTTTGGTAAAGACTTACCTGTAAAATCCTTTTCAGCGAAGGAAGGAAGAGAGACACAGCACCCTCCCACGGCAGAAGTGTGTTGATGTTTTCAGATGCAGCGCGACCCTTATCTGATAGCGATTATCTGGGCTGAGGTCAGCGCGCTAAGGCTCTGTTCCAGCATCGCCAGCTCATCGCAGTAGTCAGGTTCCGTGAGTAGTACCTGGAACTCTGTGGTTTTTGGCTTTCTTTGCATGCATAACCTGTATCCTTGTGTTTTTTCTCTGAAGTTCCTTCAGAAGGGGTTATGTTGCTCCGCTGGTGATCTTGGCTCTTTTCCTAAAAGCTTTGATACGACTGGAGCTGAGTAGGAGGAGCCCGAGCTGGAGGGGCCAGCCAGTCATCACTCTTTTGATCTGAGGTAACATCCTGATCTGGGGCTCCGCCTACCCATCAGTAATGAATACTGTGTCTCTCTTCCTTCCTTCGCTGAAAAGGATTTTACAGGTAAGTCTTTACCAAAATCCGTGTTTTAACATTGTGTACGCAGTGACATGCGTTGTATGCAGCGGAAACGTCAAAACGACGCACGGGGACGCATCCGCATACAACGCATGTCCCTACGTACACAATGTTAAAATATAGGTACGCAAGACCATTGGGGATCTTAAGGAAAGAAGTATGCAGGCCTACGCTGGGCACAGAAACGCTAATGTGAAACTGGACTAACCTGTCACGCTGTGATTTTACTGTATACGGCACATAAATGAATTGCCGTCTGTTATTCTATCTATTACACACACACACACACATATATAATATATACATACACACACACACATATATACACACACACACACACACGAATGTCTGTAACGTATACACACGGTCAGGTTGGCGCTCTTAGTGTATAATTTGACCCAAAACAAAATAAATATGTACGGACATGGATACTCCGCTTTAGGGGAGACGCAAGGGGTCTCAACACGTTTGCCAGGTTTGACCAAATTAAGGCATCGATCAGTTGCGGAGACAAATAAAAAATACACACGTCTGTCTTTATACTGCCTGACTGATGGGCCCTATGACAATCATAAGTGAATAATGGTAACACCATATGAGGGTAAAAGGTCAACAGTCCAGCAACTTGCACCTACACTTATGAATCCAAACCATGTCTAAAAACCTTTCCTGGAATTAGCAACCTGCACAAACTGTCTCGATGTTTTTACAAAAGAGGAAACTTGTACTTGGTGAAAATGAAAACCAAAGTTATTCAGCTGAGATATAAATGGTCTTCAATGATAATAAAAGCAAGCTATAAAATATTAACCATAGCAATATACAGTACTGTGCAGAAATGCTGCAAAGAATGTTTCAAAAATCCTGTTTAATAGTTTTTTTTTACAGTTAATAAAATGCAAAGTGAACGAATGAAAGAGAAATCTAAAATCAATATTTTATGTGATCACCCTTTGCCTTCAAACATCACCAATTATTTTAGTAATACATCCGCACACCGTTTTTGGAGATACTCAGAGGGAGTTTGTTCCCAATGTTTGTGCCGATCCTTCTGTCTGTTGTAGTAATCCTAGTCAGGCTTGATGATGAGATCCGGACTCTGAGGGCCATATCATCACTTCCAGGGCTCCTCGTTCTTATTTACACTGAAGATGGTTAATGACATTGGCTGAATGTATTGGCTCGTTGTCCTGCCACAGAATAGCATGAGCAAACTGCTTTATTTTACAGCCAGATAATTAACTTGTTGACTTATCAATTCAAAGCACCAGCTGTCATTTTTCTGTACCTAAATTTTAATGCTTAAATTGCTTGGCCTTGATGGTGAAGGTATGCTTTTTTGACCACTATTCCTCCGTTTAGACCACTTCTGGCTAGACTTAAACAGTAGATGGATGTTTCTGGGTCTCACTGGTTGCTGCTAGCTCTGAGCTGATGGCACTGCTGGACCTCTTCCAGTTAGCATGACGTGTCTTTCAGCTGCTGCACTAAGTTTCCTTAACCGACCACTGTGTCTGTGGTCCTCATTGTTACCCATTTCTTGGTGCTTCTCCAAAAGAGCTGGAACAGCACATCTTGAAACCTCAGTTTGCTTTCAGATCTATGGTTGGAGAAACCTTGCTGATGCAGTAAAGTGACCTTGTTTCTTGACGCTATGCTCAGACTTGCCATGGTGTATGATGCCCTTTGATATGAAGCTGTCTTCCACAACCTCACTTTTGTATCGGAGGTTGATTATTCCTCACCCAGTTGTAATCCTCCTACACCGCTGTTTCAGATAATGACTGTATCATCCTAAATATAACAATGATGAACACTATTTGTTTCCTCATACATCTAACTAAAATCCTACAAAATTCCTGACTTTGTACAAGTGAACCTAGAAGAATTGATACTGAAAACAAAGGGTGGTCACACCAAATATTGATTTGATTCAGTTTATTTTGATTATTCACTTTACATTTTGTTAACGGATAAAAATAAACTATTGAAATGTGTTTTCAAGCATTGCTTATATGGGTGCTCAATCTTTCATTATAGTACCAAACAGGATTAATAGAAGGGTAAGTGTGTATCTAAATGATCTGCTATACTGTGTAGAAATGAGTGTTTGCTGAGGATATATTATTCCTCCCACTCCAGATAACATGTATGTACAGGTCCTTCTCAAAAAATTAGCATATAGTGCTAAATTTCATTATTTTCCATAATGTAATGATTACAATTAAACTTTCATATATTTTAGATTCATTACACACCAACTGAAATTTGTCAGGTCTTTTATTGTTTTAATACTGATAATTTTGGCATACAACTCCTGATAACCCAAAAAACCTGTCTCAAAAAATTAGCATATCAAGAAAAGGTTCTCTAAACGACCTATTACCCTAATCTTCTGAATCAACTAATTAACTCTAAACACATGCAAAAGATTCCTGAGGCTTTTAAAAACTCCCTGCCTGGTTCATTACTCAAAACCCCCATCATGGGTAAGACTAGCGACCTTACTGATGTCAAGAAGGCCATCATTGACACCCTCAAGCAAGAGGGTAAGACCCAGAAAGAAATTTCTCAACAAATAGGCTGTTCCCAGAGTGCTGTATCAAGGCACCTCAGTGGGAAGTCTGTTGGAAGGAAACAATGTGGCAGAAAACGCTGTACAACGAGAAGAGGTGACCGGACCCTGAGGAAGATTGTGGAGAAGGACCGATTCCAGACCTTGGGGGACCTGAGGAAGCAGTGGACTGAGTCTGGTGTAGAAACATCCAGAGCCACCGTGCACAGGCGTGTGCATGAAATGGGCTACAGGTGCCGCATTCCCCAGGTAAAGCCACTTTTGAACCATAAACAGCGGCAGAAGCGCCTGACCTGGGCTACAGAGAAGCAGCACTGGACTGTTGCTAAGTGGTCCCAAGTACTTTTTTCTGATGAAAGCAAATTTTGCATGTCATTCGGAAATCAAGGTGCCAGAGTCTGGAGGAAGACTGGGGAGAAGGAAATGCCAAAATGCCTGAAGTCCAGTGTCAAGTACCCACAGTCAGTGATGGTGTGGGGTGCCATGTCAGCTGCTGGTGTTGGTCCACTGTGTTTCATCAAGGGCAGGGTCAATGCAGCAGTCTTTGAGCAGTATCAGAGTAGATTCATTGGCAGCCACTTCAGTGCTCAATCGCTGAAATGCTTTATGAGTGATATTTCATTTTGCAGCACACCTGGCCCTGCTCACAGTGCCAAACCACTGGTAATGGGTTTACTGACAAGGTATTACTGTGCTAATTGGCCTGCCAACTCCTGACCTAACCCATAGAGATCTGTGGATATTGTGAAGAGACAGTTGAGTGACGCAAGCCACACTTGAATGGCTTAGGCCGCATCGAAGCATCTGGCCTCCATAACACCTCAGCAGTGTCACAGGCTGATTGCCTCCATGCCACGCCGCATTGAAGCAGTCATTTCTGCAAAAGAATTCCCGACCAAGTATTGAGTGCATAACTGAACTTTATTATTTGATGTTTTTTTTGTTTGTTTTTAAAAAACACTTTTATTTTATTGGACGGTTGAAATATGTTAATTTTTTGAGACAGGTTTTTTGGGTTATCAGGAGTTGTATGCCAAAATCATCAGTATTAAAACAATAAAAGACCTGACAAATTTCAGTTGGTGTGTAATGAATCTAAAATATATGAAAGTTTAATTGTAATCATTACATTATGGAAAATAATTAAATTTTGCACTGTATGCTAATTTTTTGAGAAGGACCTGTATGTTCTGGCTCATTACTAGGTCTGTAAAAAAGGCTGCGTTATCACTTCTGCTCCGGCTAGCAGACACTGCTTACCTTGCGGCTGTGAAATGTTCTGTCATTTGCGTCTCTGTCTGACATAGTGCTAATTACTTTTATTGACCCATGCTACACCTCTGTCACCTCAATATCACTGCTTTGATGCAGGACACTGTAATTATAGTGTAATTTTCTGATGAAATGGTCCTATTCAAATACTGTAGCAAAACACAAAAAGAATGGACCGTGTTCTGGGTTCTAATGTCCTTTTAAAAATAAAATACAGTGGATATCTCCCGTCTGTAATTTGCCACCTTCCTTCTACACCAGACCTTAAAAATGTCCAAGGACAATGTGACTACAGAATTGTTGTAGAAATTCATTTTGTGCTGTACAAAAATATGCTGGTATGCATTGCCGCAGAGCTCTAGGTTTGATTCCTCTGTCCGTAGAACACTTTCTCGTAAGGATTTTGCTTTGTCTGTCACTTTTGGCAGAGTTCTGTCACTCTTTTTAGGCCTTGTGCCCACGATCCGGAACTAGCAGCACTTTGGACGGAGTGCATGTTCGCTGCGTCCACAGAACTGCCTTCTGTTGAATGCAGGTAAAGCCGCTTGTGCTCACTGAACTGCATCCGATATTTTCTATTGGTGAAATTTCTCTTGCGTAGACTAGTGTAGGGATTCCGTAACAAACAGGCAATCCCTGCATGTGTTGTACCTGTCGAACAGCCGCGGGACATGGAGATCCGAGGACTCTAACTTATTATTCGAGCATGCGGAAGATACTCTATTAGCACATGAACGTGACCGGATAACACCTTATCCGAGAATGTTCACGCGTCACGAATAGTAAACTAGGGCTCTTTGCTTTATTTCAATTTTCTATAAGCTCATATCAATTTTTCTCTTTCCATAATGTCCGGAATGGTTCTTGAATGTTCCATTAGCAGCAAACTTCTTGATGATAATATTTTGAGCAGCTGAAGCCAGAATGTGAAGGTCTTTGCAGATGGTCTTAGGGTCCCGTCACACTGTTCAATGTCCCTACGATCCCACCAACGATATGACGTGGATAGGATCGCTGGGACAACATTAGATGATCGCTGGTGAGCTGTCACATGGGCAGACTCACCAGCGATCAGGACCAGCGAGCACACTGGTATCCAATGTATACATTGGGTAACTAAGCACTGCGCGGCACCTAGTTACCGATATGTACCCTAGATACCGGCTCTCAGCTTCTGCTGTAGAGCGCTGAGAGCCGGTATCCAATGTACATATCGGGTAACTAAGCACCGCGCGGCACCTAGTTACCCGATATGTACCCTGGTTACCGGCTCTCAGCGCTCTGCAGCCGATGCTGGGAGCCGGTAACCAGGGTACATATCGGGTAACTAGGTGCCGCGCGGTGCTTAGTTACCCGATATGTACATTGGATACCACCTCGCTGATTGTTGGTCTCCCTCTGTCACACACAGCGATGCGCACTGGCCAGCGGGAGACCAATGATCCAAAAATGGTCCAGGACATTCAGCGACGATCAGCGATACCCAGCAGGGGGGCTGATCGTCGCTGCGTGTCACACATAGTGAGATCGCTGGCTAGGTCGCTGTTGCGTCACAAAATCGGTGACGCTTCAGCGATCTCGCTAGCGATCTAAAGTGTGACGGGGGCTTTAGTCCGTGTTTCTGAAATCCAGGCCTCACGGCCCTCAACAGGTCATGTTCTCAGGATTTCATAAGCATTGGAGAGAGGAGAGAACCTGTGGCAATTTCTGATGCCTTGATAATAATTTTATCACCTGTGTAGTACTTAGTAAAATCCTGAAAACATGGTGTGGGCCATGAGGACTGGAGTTTGGGCCAGACTGCTTGTGCTTCTGGATAATAACATTTCTGGTCTGCTCACATAGCTCGTGTGTCTTCAGGAATAAAACTGTTTTAAGGGCTCATTCAGATGTGAGGTTTTCATGTACAAGTGACGTCCGTTTTGTTCACAGATAGCTCTTGTACCTATAACAGTCTATGGGCTTGTTTATATGTCAGATTTTTTTCCTCGAATGGAAAATCACAGTCATGTCAAATATTGATCCGAATGTCAGATCAAAATCGACAATGCATGTCTATGGGTCTGTGAAAACATCAGCATATGGATGCCATTCATGTGCAGTCTGTGTTTTTCAATGACTTCGGAGAAGGTGAAGAACATTTTTATCATCAGTGGAAAAACCTGCTGAAAATCTGATGACGCTGATTAAATTGAGGCCGTTTTCTCATATGCCAAATAAATGAACTGACGTTTGAATAAGGGCTCAATCACACGTCCATTTTTTCCACATACAATAAAAATTTACCAATTTTTTTTTTCTTTTAAATCACAATCTGAAACGAATTTGATCAGAGTGGGGTCCAAGTGCCATCAATTTTCATGTTTCATAGTTTCTCCGTTTTGACAGTCTAAATATTGGTCGGCACTTAAATGTCACTTGAGTGCACGCCAATTATTTTTCATTTTTTTTTCTTTCACAGACTCATAGACTTGTAATGCTGATTTTGATCCGACGATCACAATTAGACGTGTGTATTTTTTTTTCCTTGGGCCAAAAGGTCAGCAGAAAATATTGGACGTGAACAACCCCTTGGAATGTCATATGTTCAAGTGCCATCTATAAAATAATAATAATAATAAACGTATAGTACTCGTGAAAAACATTCTGACTTGTGAATGAGCCCTTAGGCTGAGCTCACAATCCCAGTAATCGTCTTTTTCAATAAAGGAATAATAAACCTGGCTCACTTTCAAACTGATAAAAAAATGGATCCTTATTCCTTTATAAATTGATCCGATCACGTTGTCCTCCAGTAACATAACAGATCTTGCAGCAATTAACATTAAATCTATGGAAGGCAGATCCATTACTTAAACCATCCATTTTTCTTCTGTTTTGAAACAGATCCAGTAAACGAAAAAAAAAAATGGATCAGTATTAAACAGATTACTAGACTAGTGAACGCTTTAAATGGTTGTCCGGTCTACAATGACAGGTCTGCAGTCGCTCTGTGCGACTGCAGACTTGTGAACCATCCCGGTGCACACACTGTGCGCTGCGAAAGTTGCGCTGGGAACAGCGGTCGAGTATGTGATATGCGTCTTGTGGGCACGGCCTTGTTCATTTACTTGTTTCCAGGACATTATGGAAAGAGAAAAATAGTTAGGAGCTTACAAAAACTTAAATCAAAATAAGGCAAAGAAACTTCTTGTTTACTATGTAATGGTTAGAACCTCCTTACCCGTCTTCTGCTTGTCTGATGTATTGTACATGAGTAAGTGCTCAACATCTAAAGGACTGCAGGCCCAGCTGGAGACATCTGGACATCTAAAGACTTGTATGGAGCAAGGCTGCGTCCACTAGACGGGTTCTGCCCGGGAGAATGCATATTGCATACTTAACCGACCTTCCCGGTGCAAATATCGGTAAATCCCGGCAGCACACAGTGCGTGCTCTGGGAAGATTCACAAGTCTGCAGTCAGAGTGACTGCAGACTTGTTATTCTAGACTGGACAACCCTTTTTTGAGCATGAGAACCACCATTCATAGACTAACCACCATCGTAGGAGCACTGGAAAGATGGGGATAGGGGAGTCTAATCACGTTATCGGATTTTGTCCTGTGTTTAAAAGTGAGCAGCGGGGTGGGGGGCAGTCCATTAATCATGTGCTGGAATTATTTTCAGTATTGTATCCTTTTTTTTCCTTTCAAATTTTAAATGTGTGTATATAAAAATATATATTCTAATGATATGCACATTTAGACTGCACCTATTAAATAAACATGAAAGTGTTGCTTCATATGAACCTTGTTCTAACCTTCACACTGCATTTTCACATCCTTCACACGTAGTGCTTCTAGTATTAAGCATACCAATTTTCGGCACTGAATGCTTGCACAAAAAAATCTCACAGAAATACAGAGGGCTGATACATTAAGACTGTCTGTGCTAGCTGGGTACAATGCACCTAAATCATTCAGAAGTGCACGTGTTACCTGGAGTGCGCCGCTGCCAGGAGCTGGGGTACATTTAGGAAGGAAGGTAAACCGTCAAAACAGAGTAAATTTTCATGAAATTTGATGGGTGGGCATAGCCAGGCTTCTTCCCGCCCATGCTGTGTCCATAGTGGTGGGACTGGTATGTAAACGTTAAATGTTGCATTATTTTTGCGCAACAACAATACTGCGACTTTTTGTTTTACACCAGAATTCATGCAGCCGCGGAGACTGCTGTGTTTTTTTGACGCCATGCATAACGCCTTTTTGTATGACCAAACAACTCAATCTTTGTTTCATCAGTCCACAGGACCTTCTTCCAAAAAGAAATTGGCTTCTCCAAATGTGCTTTTGCATACCTCAGCCGACTCTGTTTGTGGCATGCTCGCAGAAACGGCTTCTTTCGCATCACTCTCCCATACAGCTTCTCCTTGTGCAAAGTGCGTTGTATAGTTGACCGATGCACAGTGACACCATCTGCAGCAAGTTGATGCTTCAGCTCTCTGGAGGTGGTCTGAGGATTGTCCTTGACTGATCTCACCATTCTTCTTCTCTGCCTTTCTGATGTTTTTCTAGGCCTGCCACTTCTGGCCTTAACAAGAACTGTCCCTGTGTTCTTCCATTTCCTTACTATGTTCCTCACAGTGGAAACTGACAGGTTAAATCTCTGAGACAGCTTTTTGTATCCTTCCCCTGAACAACTATGTTGAATAATCTTTGTTTTCAGATCATTTGACAGTTGTTTTGAGGAGCCCATGATGCCGCTCTTCAGAGGAGATTCAAACAGGAGAACAACTTGCAAGTGGCCACTTTAAGTAGCTTTTCTCATGATTGCATACACCTGGCTGTGAAGTTCAAAGCTCAATGCGGTTACAAAACCAAAAAAAGTGCTTTAGTAAGTCAGTAAAAAGTAGGTAGGAGTATTTAAAACAAGAAAATGATAAGGGTGCCCATACTTATGCACCTGTCAAATTTTGTTTGAATGCAGATTGCACATGTTCTGCTTGTACAATAAACCTCATTTCAAGGCAGAAACATTACTGTGTCCAATAGTTATTAGATATATCAAACTGAAATAGCTGTTGCAAAAACACCAATTTTTATCAAACATTAGGCTAAGTGCACACGTTCAGGAATATTTGCGTTTTTTTCGCGGAAAAAACGCGTCAAAAACGCATGTATTAAGCATCCTATCATTTAGAATGAATTCCGCAATTTCTGTGCACATGGTGCGTTTTTTTCCACACAAAAAACGCATCGCGGAAAATCTAGCAACATGTCCATTAATTTTGCGGAATTCTAGCGTTTTTCCCGCTATATTATTGACCTAGAAAGTTCAGGAAAAATCGCGGTAAAAACGCGTCAAATCCGCGCAAAAAAAAACGCACAAATAACGCGCAAAATCCGCGCAAAAACCGCGCGTTTTTGCCGCGAAAAAAGTCCGGTTTTGCTCAGGAATATTCTGCAAACATTCTGCAAGCGTGTGCACTTAGCCTTAAGCTTAAGATTAATAGGGGTGCCCAAACGTCTTCATATAACTGTAACTCCTCATATGCATAGCAAAGTGGATTTTCCATAGAAATGAATAGGGAGAGATTTCCAGGCAGGTTGTGAATATGATTATAGGAGGGGTCAACTCCAAAAAAAATCTCAAGAAACTCCTTGAGAACAATGCTTAAGGCTATGTTTTTTGTTAATTTTTAAAGAATTACAAAACTGAGTTTTTCTATTCGAATCCACTTCTGAAAACTTGGGTAAGTTCAGATATTTTTTTTTTTTCGTTTGTTTTTTTTCCAGATCCTTTCTAAAATCCTCCTCAAACTTCTTGAAAAATTAATGGAAAACTGTTGTACCTTATTTCTATAGGAAATCTACTTCTTCATTTCAGGAGTGAGCTTTTTTTCTGAAGAGTTTTTGAAAAACCGCTAGTGGGAAAACGGAATGCATGTGACATTGAACAGGACAGCTTTCTAAACTAGACACTTATCAATCAAAATACTGCAAAGAATGCAAAAGAAGGAAAAACACTCTTGAAAACCTCTTCAAAACAGGTTCAAGAAACACTTCAGAAGAAAAATGTCATAAACTTCCTAAGGCTATGTGTACACAAAGTCTTAGGTTTATGAGGAGCTTTGAGATTTGGAGAGTTTCCGTTCAGTTTCTATTCCAAAAACTCCAAGAAATTCTGTGTACATACCCCAAAACGGGATTTTCCTGAAGCAGTTTGTGCTTAAACTCATGGATTTTGAACTCCTCAAAATCTCAGTGTAAACATAGCCTAAGGGTCCTTTTACATAAGCAGATTTTCTGCCAGAAAAAGAGCATTCACTCATGAAAAAGCTAGTCAGTGGGACTTGTTTAGCTTTATTTGCATGAGTCATCTTTGCTCTACAAACTATATGGGGACAAACTATTTAACCACGATCAATCATCATCCCCATATAAGGGCCCCGTCACACATAGCGACACACCAGCGATCCCGACAACGATATGCACTCGTCAGGATCACTGGTGTGTCGCTACATGATCGCTGGTGAGCTGCCAAACAGGCAGCGATCGCTTAGTTACCCGCAGTGTACTTTTGATACCAGCCCTCTGGTGCAGGGAGCTGGTAACCAAGGTACACATCGGGTTTCCAGGTGCTGCGCGACGCCTGGAAACCCGATGTGTACCTTGGTTGCCAGCTCCCCTGCAGCAGTGCGCTGGTATCCAACGTACACATCGGGTTTCCAGGTGCCGCCCAGCACCTGGAAACCCGATGTGTACCTTGGTGACCAGCTAATCGCTGGTCTCCTGCCTGCCACACGCAGCGATGCGTGCTGGCCAGGGGGAGACCAACGATCAAAAAAAATGTCCAGGACATTCAGCGACGATCAGCGATACCCAGCAGGGGGGCTGATCGTCGCTGAATGTCACACACAGCGATATCGCTGGGGAGATCGCTGTTGTGTCACAAAACTAGTGACTCAGCAGCGATCTCGATTACGAGATTGCTGTGTGTGACGGGGGCTTTATTTCCGTTATCGGCAGCACTTACCCTGTTTACACAAAGGGATGTGCTGCTGACTGTCATTGATTTCCATTCCCAGATTAAAGATGAGATCAGCTGACAAATAAGTTTTAATGGGGTGTTCCCATCTCCAAGATCCTATTCCCCCCAATATGTAGTAGGTGTAATAATATTAGCAAATACCTTCAATTAGAAATGTATAGTTTTTCTGATTCGCTATGTCTCTTTCCTCATGTGCCGGTATTGCAGTAGCTTAGGTATCCATGGTTACGACCACTGATATAATGACAGCTAGTTGCTAGTGGTCGTAACCATGGAATCGATACCTAAGATTCTACTGTGCCTGAAAATGAGGAAAGAGACATAGCGAATCAGAAAAATGATACTACATTTCTAATAAAAGGTATTTGTTAATATTACTACTACATACTGGGATAGGATCTTGGAGATGGGAATACCCCTCTAATTGTTTTTATCAGATGATCCTAGGCATGTTTACGCTGGCAAAGAATCGTGCATTAGTGCCCATAATCTGTATTTTTGTGGCTGATATCTTATTTCTCAATTGCTGCCTAAACCCATTATTTTTGCATAGCTGTAATGGTAAAGTGTATCTGCTTCTGTGGCCCGACTCGCCACCCAGCATTCCACATTGTGCACCCACAATCCTTTGTGACAGTGGGACGGTCAGCTCTTCTTTACTAATATATTCTCCGAAAATAAATTTAATATACATTTTCTGGATAGGCTATAAAATTGCAACTTTGATTTGGTCCATTGCGGAGCCAGCATTCCCAAGAGACGAGGTCCTGAAAATCTATCTGACGTGAAGATTGAATTCTAAGCAGTTTCCAGGCCTTGACCATACTTATTCAATAATTTAATTTACCGTCAAATCAGCACTTTGTGCAGAGATGAAGAAGACGCTCCATAGACCAGTATGTGCCTGGCTATAAAGGGAATACTGTCCTGGATTAACTCCGACATGTCAATAGCTTCTAGCTATTTTTTTTTTATGTGGAATTATTTAGTGACCAATAATATAAATGCTGACTTAAGCTCCCCAGGCTTATCCCCGCGCTATATCGTATACGATTGTAATGAAATGAGACAGTTGTGCCAGGAAGGACACTGCGGGCTCTGAAACATTTATGCTATATGTGTTCGCCGTAATCCAGCTTTTCTTCAACCAAACAAATGGCAAATAATAACCCATGAGAAGGTCACATTCACACACAGGGGCTTCAATCCAAATGTGCTTATGGAATAGAAAATATTTAGCATCTTTTTAGGTGGACTACTTGTCCGAGTCTCCACTCTGTATAGTTGGCTTGAATCTATGAACAGCTGTCATATTTCAAATCAACTCTTAAGGTACTGCCACACTAAACTATCCCGCTAGCGATCACGATAAAGACGCATACTAATTGCGATCGCTAGCGGGATCGTTTTAATATCGCTAGTAGCGGCTTTATTTAGCGATGTCGTTAGGACGCTATCGCGGTTAGCGATCTCCTTAACGACTTTAGCGGTACAAAAGTATCGCTAAATAAGGTGCCACACTTAGCGATAATACTTACCCAGCGGGAGCGCCAACGATAAAATAGGGTCCGGAACGATTCCAGCGACGAGCGAGATCACAGCAGGAAGCTCGTCGCTGGCAGATGCCGCACACAACAACATCGCTAACGGGATCGCTAAATAGTGACGTTTTTTAGCGATCCCGTTAGCGATGTTGTTTAGTGTGGCATACCCTTTACTACTCATCCATCCAACGAAATTAGTGTTTCCACCATGTTGGAGTCACATTATGACCCCATACAGATATCTGTTTTGGTTTCTCTTTTACATGAAATAAAATAGACCCATTTCCTCAGTGTTTTGGATTTTGCAATCTGTGCTTCAATAGTTTTTCTTGTTAAGAAGCTTTTGTCACTTTTTTTGTAAGCTTCTCCATGGAGCAATCTCAACAAAAGTGCACGTAATCAACACACAAGTATGTCAATAAAGCTTTATCAAAGCAAAAAACAGGAAGTATCAAAACAAAGCAGCTTTAGTCAAAGTGCACTGTGTGCTGCGGTATTCTTCAGTTTCTGACTCTGGACCGGAGGGTATGTGTGAATTATACATACTACCGGCCAGAGTGGGTGCGGCCTTGCTGCATACACCTGTACGGTGCGAGACTGCGCTCTCTAGTAGGCCTCTCCCACTGGACGGCCGCGGAACTTGTTGGGGCGCGACCTTGCTCCATACAAATATATGGAGTAAGGCCGCGCCCGCTAGACTGTTTCTGGCTTGGAGTATGTATAACTCATACATACATACACACCTTCCGGTCCTGGCTCAGAACCTGGCAAATCCCCTCAGTTCACAGTGCGTGCGCTGGGGGGATTCATAAGTCTGCAGTCACACAGAGTGACTTCAGACTTATCGATTTAGATCAGACAACCCATTTAAATATCTTGGAAAAAAAAATATATACCCTGATTCTGTCAGTTTTTTTTCCAAATTGCACTGTCACTCTATTGCACAGATATTCACATTTGTTGCTTTTGGGGTGCAATATGGGAAATCTCTTCATGTAGTCCAACCAAGTGTTTTTTTTCACAGTCCTTTCAGTTCAGCAGTTAAGGTACTGTCACACTAAACGAGATCGCTAACGAGATCGCTAATGCGTCACCGATTTTATGACGCAGTAGCGATCTCGTTAGCAGCTGTGTGTGACATGTAGCGGCGACGTGGCCCCTGCTGCGATGTTGAACGTTCTGAGCCGTTTTTTGGGTATCTTCACATGTCTTTGCAAAATGGTTAAAATAAGTGACTTGACCATTTTTCAGGGGACATTCACTTAAAAGGCGCTCACTATTTCATACATACAAATAAAAGTAGTTGGATGCAAAAAGAAAAATAAATAAAAATTGAAGAGACACCGAAAAAGATGTTTCACTTGGTGAAAAGTGCGAAGTACACACCAATTTATCAGGTAGTTGGGTTGTTAATTTCCAGTATCCTACATTTTTGGTTTTAAGTTTTTAAACTATTGCCCTGTTTCATCAATGTCTTCTGGTGAAAAACACTTTGAAATATCGCACAATTTTTGATACAATAATTTTTATTTGGGGAAATATTACAATATCAAGGTAGGGGAGAAGGTTATATGCGACAATATAATATGAGTTGAAATTCAGCATATATAATATTATTGGAGTATGTCGAAAAATACCATAGAAACTGTGCGAAGAATAATAATATAAATTTAAACAGGATAACAGGAAAGGGGAGAGGTGAGGAGGTGAACTTGAATACAAGGGAAAGAAGGAGGAACAGAAAAAAAACAATAGTCCACTGAGAGTGGTGACACGGTAAAAAGCAACAATCTTAAAACATTTCTCCTTGACATATCCACTGGTCCATATCAATATCCATATAGTATCCATATAGATCCATATCAATCAGTTGTAAAGGACTCTACATGTGGAGAGAAAAAACTGAATTCCATAATGCCCCTTGACTGTTATACATTGTAAGGGAGTTGTTGTTCAAGGCAAAAACTACCGTAATCTGTCCATTAGCATATTTCAGACTGGGAATGATATTGGATTTCCACCTGGCACCTATAAGCATTTTGGTAACTGAGAAAATCTGAAAGGAGATTAATATCTTAAGGAAGAGAGTCAGAGTCTAGAGACAAAAGAGAGTTGGAAAGAGAATAAATTTGTATTTCCCTATTTTAAATTTAGATCATAAACCTCCTTCCAAAAGGGTATTATTTTTGGACACGACCAAAAAATGTGCATTATATTGCGTTTAAATCCACATTCTCTCCAACATGTGTCTGGGTTAGGCTATGTGCCCACGTTGCAGAAATGATCCGGAATTGTCTGGAGCATTTCCGGGAACTTCCTGCCGCGGGTAAAAGGCATACGGAATTCGCATGAGTTTTCCCGCCAAACACAAGCGTTTTTAGCTTGCAGAATGCTTGCGCTTTTCCAAGCGATTTGAAGCATCGCTTGGAAAAGTGATTGACAGGTTGGTCACACTTGTCACGCCTAGTGCTTGACAAGTGAGACCAACTTTTCACTATTGATGATTGTTAAAAAATTAATTAAAAAAAATAAAAGGAGCGGGAGGACTCTGGGGGGCCGACAAAGGGTGAGTATATCCCTATTTTTGATTTTCATTCTATTTTTTTACAGGAATATGGCACCCAGGGCCGGGAGGACAGTCTCTCTCCTTCAGACCCTGGGTACCATCTGCACATGAAACGCTCACTGTACGCATGGTGGGCATAGCCACATGCGTAAACTGAGCGTTTCAATGCAATCCTATGGTGGTGGAATCACTGCAATTCCGCTAAAATAATGGACATGCAGCGGATTTTTCCGCTATGCGATTCTGCAGCGGAAACATCCGCAGCATTGGCACAGCAACTGCGGAATCCCATAGGATTGCATGGGATGCGGTTTTTTTTAGTGTTTTTTTTAAGCATTTCCGCCGTGGAAAAACACGGCAAAAACGCTTAAAAGTGCATTGTGGATACATAGACTCAACTCTGCTTTCCCATCTTAGGCGAACAGGGTAAGACACCATCTTGCGAGAATTTTAAAATTTTCTTGAACACTGGAGTTGATACTGTTTTTATACATCAAATTAAAGGTTTGTTGTTTTATTAGAAATTTTTTTATTTGCATCTTGTTCCCATTTGATTATGTGATTTTGCTTGACAAATTCTGTGTCTGAATTAAAAAGCGTATATATATTTTTCGTATTCCACACTGAAACCAAATGGGTATTTCTTAAGAGTATTACTAGCCTTAGGTAAAACTAAGGGGAGAGAGATTTTGATCTAGGAGGTGGTAGAGTTCCTCTCCTGGTAGACCCAATGCAAATTTCAAGTTTGAAAATTGGCTCTAATATCTTTATTGGGCCCTGTAAGTAGACACGAACGGTCTTTGATGCCTAGTTTAGACCAATTACTGCATGGAAAATTAGGAATAATGGGAAATAAAATATGCAATGGCACTTTCTGGTGGATAAGAGGATAGATTCTGAGATGTTAATTTAATGTAATTTTTTCCATTTTGTAATTGTGTCCTATAATAATGGATGGGAAGGTAGTGGAAGGGAGGGAACCAATAAATGTAGTAAAATTAGGGATATTAATGGCTTTTGAGTATTTTGGTCTTCTTCGAAAACAACCCAATTGTGTTTCATGTTGGGTATAAGCCTCTTTCCACTCTGTAGGGTGATATTTGCTTCATAATAAGCTTGTAAATTAGGGAGGGCTATACCTGCTTTATCCTTACTTTTGAATAGAATATTTTTACTTATTCTTGGTGTTTTTTTTTTTTTATGCCAAATGAAACCTGATGTTTTTTTGTGAAATTTTTGAATCCAGGAGGAAGAGATAATTACAGTGACATTCCTAAAAATATCTAGAAGTCTAGGAAGGATCAGCATCTTGTCTATCACAATTCTACCCAACAGTGAGGTATCTAGTAAGATTTGAATCACCTTAAATATTTTCAATAAGTTGGTCTCCAGGGTTTGAAGTTGTGCAAAAATATTGCGACTTTTAGCGTTTTCAGGCGAGTTCCAGCCAGATCTGCCGAAGGTGAGACCGGACTTGGTAAAGCCCCCCAGGCAAGCTCTTCAATGTTATGAATAACTTATGGCAGAATTGTAATCCAGTCCCTGACTGGAGTAACATTTCTGGTGAGGCGCTTGCCACTTGTAAGGTGTGGCGACTTTATTAAGTGGTGCATCTCTCGCCTGCGCGTCTCTCATTAATACTGGCATCCGACACTCCAGTCTTCGTGAATCGGAGCTGTGGCTTGTGGTTACTCACAGAGAATACTATGCATCCGCTCCGGTGATGTATCGCTGTCTCCCAGCTCTTTGCTTGTGGTTTGAATGGAGTAGAAGTAAGTTTGCCTTTATTTCCTAAGGATGTGTTATGACACCAGTGGCAGAGTAAATGAGGCAGAGGGAGCATCTGGAGGAGCCGTGTGAAATGTCTTCCAGCTGCATTACGTCCCCTTGGCTAAGCTGGGGACAGCAGTGTCTGGTCCCATCTAGCACCATGTGACTTGACATCCGGAATTCAGTAAGCCAGAAAAGATGAAATAAAAATGAGCTTTTGTTTTAAACTCTATTTTTGACGGCTGAGCTTATCCAGAAGCTTTGCGTTTTGATTCACTTTATTGAATTCATAATTATGGCAAATTCTGCTATTATTTCTTATGCTTGCTTACATATCCCCATTGCTGTCCCCCATTGGGGCTCCCAAGCTAAATTTCTGATCAGTGTCTATGGAGTGAGGGAGGAAACCAGAGAACCCGGAGGAAATTCACACAAACATGGGGAGAACATACAAACTTCTTGTAGATGTTGTCCTTGGTGGGATTTGAGCTCAGGACCCCAGTGCTGCAAGGCTGCAGTGCTATCCACTGAGCCACCGTGCTGCAATGGCCAGATCATCCCACGTTACATTAGATGTGACATACGACCTCTGTAAATAAGGTGTTGTGTTCCTTTGGCCAATCTTTTTTCTATCACCAATACTAAGCATTGTAAGGTCTTGCACTGGGACATTTTACAAACTCTATGCAGATGTCCTTGGTGCAACTTAAAAAGCAAGAGTGCCCACCTCTGTCACCTTGATACCCCTTTTATTTAATTTTTTTTATTGAACCATTGTTAGATTGTTTTCAATGACCGTGAGGTGCAATTGCTGTAAACTGTGACCTTTTTCGTAGACCTTGAAAAGGATACTGATTTAGCTTCTGTAAGATGCAAAAATAGTCCTCCTACAATAAAAAAATGGCTTCGCTCTTAAACTTGGTGCAAACCCCTTTTTACCTATTTACTTGCTCAGCTTGAGTGGAGAATAGTGGAAACATGCACACCACTATGGGAGTGTTGGAGCTAGCTGGACACTGTACTTGGCTCTATATATATATATATATATATATATATATATATATATATATATATATATATATATTAGGCTGTGGTTCCACGGTCCGGAACCACAGCGCTTTGGACGGAGCGGAAATTCCGCACCGCTCAAAGCCCCGCCCCCTTTTTGACGCGCGCTCTTTCCGGATGCATAGCCCTGTGTTATTTCCGTTGCGGTGACGCAGCGTCGCCGCAAGACGCTAGGACATGCTGCGGTCTAAAAAGACGCGCCGCATGTCCGGAAACGCAGGTCTTCCGCCTGCGTATTTTTACGCATAGTGGAGACGGGATTTCTTGAAATCCCCTCCACTATGCTGTAACATCTGGACGCTGCGTGTTTGATGCTGCGCCAATGCACAGCGTCAAACACGCAGCTAATCCGGAATGTTTCCTGATCCTGGAAACATACCCTTACACACACACTCTGCACATGCATGGCATCCTGTCAATTCTTCAACTCTAGACTAATGCAATTAAGGGACCTTTGGTGACATCATGGTCACATAACTGTGTAGTCGCCAATGGTCCGTAAGCAGTCTTAAAGGGAATCTGTCACCCTAAATTGGCGGGATATTTAAATGATGGCAGTCAGGTCAGATGGGCGGTGTTTTGGGTACTTGCCTTAACATGTTGTTCGCCGCTGTCTCCATTATTTCTGGGAATTGTAGTCGTTGCCCTCCATATAACGCGCCTGCGCATTGCAATCTGTGGGGAAAGCATACTGCGCGTGCTCAATTCAAGATTGCAATGCACAGGTGCGTTATATGGAGGGCAACGACTACAATTCCCAGAAATAATGGAGACAGCGGCGAACAACATGTTAAGGCAAGTACCCAAAACACCGCCCATCTGACCTGACTGCCATCATTTAAATATCCCGCCAATTTAGGGTGAAAGATTCCCTTTAACCTCGAAATAGAAATGTTGGGGGCCCTTAGAAATTGCCCAGTTTTCTCCCCTCTCGCCCTAACGCCGGCCCTGCATTCCAGCCTGTCTCCTGTTCAGTTCCTCTAGATTCCTGCGGTTAAGAGACATTTGGTGACATCATGGTTACGTGACTTTATGTCAATAAGGCTGTGTTTCCACCGTCAGGAAACACAGCACTTTGGGCGGAGCGGAAAGTCAGCTCCGCTCAAAGCCCCGCCCCCTTCTGAACGCGCGGTGAATCCGGATGTGCTCATTGAACACATCCGGAATGACCACAGCGCTGCACAGCCCTGTGTTATTTCCCTTGCGGCGACGCTGCGTCGCCGCAAGGGAATAGGACATGCTGCGATCTGAAAAGACGCGCCGCATGTCCGTTAACACAGGTCTGCCGCCTGCGTGTTTTTACGCATAGTGGAGACGGGATTTCTTGAAATCCCCTCTACTATGCTATAACATCTGGACGTGGGAATAGGACATGCTGCAAGGGAAATAACACAGGCCTATGCAGCGCTGCGGTGATTCCGGATGTGTTCAATGAGCACATCCGGATTCACCGCGCATTCACAAGGGGGCGGGGCTTTGGGCGGAGCGGACTTTCCGCTCCGTCCAAAGCGCTGTGTTTCCTGACGGTGGAAACACAGCAGGTCCTTAAGCAGTCTTGACCTTGGGATAGAAATACTGGGGCCCTGGGTGATTGCCGTGTTTGATTCCCCCTAACGGTTGCCCTGACGGTGTAGCTAGGTCTTACTTCTCTACTAGGGCTTATATTTCATGCTATGGCTTATTTTCAGTGAAACATGGTATCTTGTTGAGTGTGTCACTTCTGAAATCCTTATGAAAGTAAGCATTGGGGGCCATGTGCTAAGAGGAGAGATGCTTTTAGTATTGGAGAAAGCATTTGTTATATTCATGTGCAAATGAGATGCTGAAGCTCCCTAGACAGTGCACTATGAATCGGAGCACCCTTTCCACCTGCTTGCTATGGCCCCACTGCATTTATTGGCTGCTGTGAGCTTGCGGGGTGCAGGGTGCTCTGGACTGTGTCCCCACCCATGGGTGCTCTGAGCCCCTCATTTGTATCTGAATTAAACTATGCAGCAGATTTTTGAACTAAAGGTATTGCTTCTCCGAGCCGAAGGTTCCTTACAAGCACGCTGCTTACTGTTAGATGGATTTTGGAGACAATAGACACTCTTTTTAAGTTTTCTTGTGTAAAAACTCCTCCACACAAAGCTGTATTTGCCCCCCCCCCCTACATCTAGAGAGAAGACACTGTAATTAGTAATATTGATTGCATGAAATGTTCCACCAATGTGTCTGTCGCACATTTGTTCTAGATTGTTACTCTTGACTGTCGGACATGATAAAAGTGTTTCTAGCAGAGGATCAAACCGCTGACTGTGCAGGACATGCTGCCATTGCATGGAGAATCCATAGTCCCACTGCTAGGATCCGTACCACTCGCTGTTTATCCGGGGAGATGGAAAGTTGTTCAGCGGAGTCTCTGTTCGGTAGTTTTGCATTGTTGCAGAGATCGGGGAGCCTGTAATGCACTAAGAAGCGATGCACCGCAAGCTGCTGTCTCAGTATGTGCACGCAATAAAGCACTTAAAAACTTCCAGGAGACATTAGCTCTGTCTGTGCCGTTACTCTAAAAAGAGAAATGTCAGCAAAATATTTTACCAGCGCATCCTATTAATGGATGTGTTAAAAGAAGACATAATGGGCCTCTCGTTATTAATGTTTTATTATAACCCTAATTGTACATATTACGCTGCGGCCCTTGTTAGGTGCAGTTTCTGCTATTGTTATGTGTGCTCTCTGTCACCATCAGCCCTTGGGAGGGCATAGAAAGCAGGGTCCAGTAGGTACATCACTGACTGACACACAGACGCTTGCAGGGGGGGTGACAAACACAATGACAGTGCGCTCTGTTGCCTGCTTGTTGCTGCTAATATGAGCCAGTGAGAGAGCGCATTGTCATTGTGCACATCGCAGAGGGACTAGCCCACCCGAAACGGAGGTCACTGATGACACTATGTTTCAGAGAGAGAACAAGGGCTGCCGTAAGTGGCTGCAGCCTCTACCCCCTGATTACTCTTTTGAGTGTCCGAGCATGTCCTGACATCATTTTTGTGGCATTTTTTTTTTTGACGAATCCATTGTGGTTATTAACATAGGAAACTGTATTTGGCCTTTTTATGTTTTTTTAATTGTTAATGCGTAACCCGGATGCAGTATGGATATATATAAAAAAGACACATGAAAAATTGTTCATTTTACCTGGATGAAAACTAGATGATTTTTCATGCTGTCCTCTGAACCCGACCTGTCCCTTAATGGTAATGGACATATCCATCCTGACTACCCCATGAGCCTAACAATGGCCTATTCAGTGGTCATCTAGGCCCCATATGCTGCTTATTTCCAGTTACAATACATTCTGCAGCATTGTACAGATTGCCATCACTCACATCAGCCATTAAACTGTCAGTGACTTCTGCCAACAAAAACTAATGTGATGGGGTAGATTGCTTTTGGGTTCAGAGGTGAACTTCAGGGCTATATTTACACTGTTATGACTGGCTGTGAATTTTTCATTCATTCTCATACTCCATCCTCTTTTGGCACTCAGTACAGTTATGAGAATAATGAAATATGAAATGATCGAAACTGCAATAAACAGAATAAATGAAAATTACTGGAAAAGTATGGCGTAACATTGCATGATAACCGGGCATAACTTCATAGGACGCATGGGCGCGATGGTACCAGGGTTGTGAACGGTGTGTGATTTACATTGTGGGCTTCATGTTTAATGTTTCAGTAGGGTCAGACTATATCGCTGGTGTGAAAGGCAGTGGAAAATAATGTTCCAAAGAGAATATGATGCTAAATGTAGTTAACTAGAAGGACATATCATCTCGCTGTGCTTTATTATTTAGTAGTAATACCCGGCATCCTCATCTGTGGATAGCGGCTCCAGATGAAGATTTCATTTTGAAAAGTAATGAAAACGGGGAGAAAACAGTTGTGCAATATTCTCCAAGTACCAAACATCTCTTATATCACAATGTGCACTAGGAGCAAGCGAGCGGCGCTGCTTTATCTCTGAGCCTGAGGGAGCCCCATGTGAATTAGAAGTACATGGAAAAGAAGATTAGCTCGTCTAGGAAACTATAGATTTTCATACACGCCCTGATCTGTATAAAAAAATCTCTGGCATTATTGAGACACCTGCCCCTATTTATTTCTCACATACACTCACTTTTCTCTTATTTAGACTCGCCTACTGTGTTTTTAGTTTTTTCAGTCAAGAAGAGGGTAAAAGATATTAACAGGTATAGAAATTACACCCCAAAAAAAGCATGGTCAGCTAAAAAGGCAGAGTACCGATAGAGCGGTTCTGTATGTTCCTCTACAGTGTAGAAGGTGGAGTGGGGAACCTCAGGCAGAGCGGTTCTGTATGTTCCTCTACAGTGTAGAAGGTGGAGTGTGGAACCTCAGGCAGAGCGGTTCTGTATGTTCCTCTACAGTGTAGAGGGTGAGTAGTGGGAACCTCAGGCAGAGTGGTTCTGTATGTTCCTCTACAGTGTAGAGGGTTGAGTGGGGAACCTCAGGCAGAGCTGTTCTGCATGTTCCTCTACAGTGTAGAGGGTGGAGTGGGGAACCTCAAGCAAAACGGTTCTGTATGTTCCTCTACAGTGTAGAGGGTGGAGTTGGGAACCTCAAGCAGAACGGTTCTGTATGTTCCTCTACAGTGTAGAGGGTGGAGTGGGGGACCTCAGGCCCGTGGGCCGAAACAGTGCTTGGGCCGGCACCTGTATTTTGATGGCCGCTGGCCAATTCATTTCTTCTTCCTCTGCGAGCAGCGCACGCAGTGTTCACTACTAAACGCTGAGGCGCGTGCCATGAAAGATTACGTTCTGACATCACTGTTAACACCAGGACGTACTTTGTGGTCAGAGTTAGAGTGCAAATTGTGTGGCCCCTGAAGGATGGTATAAATATCCAAATGGCAGAAAAATGATTCATCACCCCTGTTCTGCACTGAAGAATTATTAGGCAATTTGTATTTTTGATGATTTATTTTTTTATTGAACATCTACAGTGCTGGCGGTCAGTCCAAAGGGTTTTTAAACCTGATACCTGAATATGTAAGTAAGTAAAAGTGAAGTTTTTTTTCTTAGACTATCTGTGTGCAGAATTATTGGGCAAGTATTGCTGAGCAGAATTATTGTGCACCGAAATGAAAAAATTTAAATTTTCTCATCTCAGTTATTTTCGTCTGTTAAAGTGAGGATAATAACCAAACAACTCAATAGACAAAAAACACATTTAAAAAAAAAAAATATCAGTGATCAATATAGCTACCCTTCTTTTCACTACGGCTACGTCCCCACGGTCAGTAATCGGCAGCACTTTGGACGCAGCACATGTCCGCTGCCGGCTTTTGAACGCAAGTGATTCCGCATGTGTTCATTGAACATTGCGGAATCACCACATCCTATACATTGTACAGGTAAAATTGATCTTGTGGAGGCTCACGTCTCCACACAAGATAAGTAGACATGCTGCGGTCTGGAAAGACGCGTCTCATGTCCGTCTCTGTGGGTGAGCAGCGGGCATCTCTGGACGCATAGTGGACGTGGGATTTCTTGAAATCCCATCCACTATGCTGTAACATCTGGACGCTGCGGATGTACGGAGCCTCCAACCCACATCGTTTACGGACTGTGGGAACATACCCTCACCAAGTCTTCCAACCATGGAGTCTGTCAATTTCTTAATCTGTTGATTTATCAACTTTCAGTGGAGACTTTCATTAAGCATTGTCCTGCATAAAAATCAAGTTTTTTTTATTTGCAAATACAGTTGCACAATCATCGTGCACACAGTGTATGTACCATGTACAAGTGACATCAATTGTTCAATAACGGGTCATACTACAGCACTGCGTATATACTGTAATCTACCACTGTGCTCGGCTGTGCTCATCAGTCCTATAAACGTTAATGGAGACGGAGAGTGCTGGTTTGTTCAAGCCCCCCTCACTGTGGTTGTGTGTGATAGAATGGGTACTCATGCCCCCTTCTAGTAATCAGTCTTCTAATATATACTTACCTTGTAATGTCTTCACATCCTGTTCTGTCCAGATGTGCCTGGATCCCAGAATTCCAAGCGGCAGAAGTTCACCGACCGCCATATTGGGACACCCAAGTGATGGGTGTCTCAATATGGAAACTGCTGGCGGTACCTCTAACAGAACACTGTCACACCACACACACACTATACACCGTAACGCACACACACACAACACACTGTATATGCCGTACGCACCACACACACGCACTGGAGAGCACATGGGGAACAGGTCAAAGAAGAATGACATGAGAGGAGAAGACAGCAGATGGGTGAGAGAGACAGAGCACAGTGGGGAGACAGCTCAAAGGAGACAGCACATGAGGGAGAATCAGCACAGGAAAGAGAGAAAGAGACAAGGGGTAGCACAGTCTTGCGCGGTACCACCAGCGTACACCGTCGCACCACCACTGAATATGCCGTACGCACCAACACACACACTGTATACACCGTACGCACCACACATACTGGGGAGAGCACATGGGGTACATAGGTCAAAGAAGAGATGACATGAGAGGAGAAGACAGCAGATGGGGAGAGAGAAAGCGCACAGGGGTAGAGAGACAGAGCACAGGGGGAGACAGCTCAAACGAGACAGCACATGAGGGGAGAACACAGCACAGGAAGGAGAGAGACAGCGGACAAGGGGGATAGCACATGGGGTAGAGGGGTCAAAGAAGAGAGCACAGACGGGAGAAGTCAGCACATGGGGAAAGAGAGTGGATAGGTGGGTGAGCACATGGGGGGGGAGAGATTCTCAACGCTGCAAAGCCTGCCCCCATCATGACATTACCGCCCTCCCGATGCGATAGCATAGGGCCTTCATCTAGTATATACAGTATATTCCCAAACTAGTGAATAGGTTATATATGTCACTTGTGGGAAAACCCTATACGGTGGTTCTTGCATCTTGTGGTTTTTGTACAATATTAACCTTTTTACCATTTTTTTTCTGTGGCAAAGATGCCGTGTTTTGATTTTTGTGTGAAAATCTTAAGCTATAAAATGTTGCATCTCTGCTTTGTATGTGTTTTTAAGTTCCTGGGTTCGTTTTCTTTGTTTCTCTCCAAACGCACCATTCTTTAAGGCTTGTTCACTCACTGTTTTTGGCTCATTTTTTCCATAAATTTTTCAAAGTTTTTTATAAAAAGCTGCAGTTTTTACAGTAGCAGCAGATTTCTGAAATCTCATGCATCTGCTGCTTATACTTTGCGGATTTGAACCACCAAAGCATTTTTAGATCTGCAGCACGTCTGTTCCTTCAGATTTTTTGGAGTATTTCACTTATTTGAATCTATGAAGACGAAAACCGCATATAAAAATACATTTATAATGCACGTATTTTATGCAGTGTTTCTCCTGCTGACACTCTGGGTTTTGGTACAGAAAACCTGCAGCAATAACTCAATATGCCCTTTTTTAGCTTTCCCATGTTCATTTTATAGGAAACAAATGCATGTTGCTTATTAGTAATTAGTACCAAGATACTCCTGGTCCCAATACAAATTCTGCAGCCAGGCCTCTCCAAATGCGCCATTTATAACTTTGGTATCTTATGGCACAAGCCGACCTTTAGGACCCTGGTCCCACTGGTATGTCTGGACCCCTTATTGGTATGCCAGTACTGGTGCTCGTGGGGTTGTAGAGATATGCTTTATTATATCGCTGGATCTCCGAAAACAAGAGCGTGCCAAATAATATATACTCCTGCACATGTGGCACCTGCAGTCATCATTTCACTACTCATACTCTGCGTTCAGTGCCATGGTGGCGATTGTGGTCATTGTTTGCCCTGAAGATGCTGCAGGAGCCATCATGTGTGACTAATTGGACCCTCATCGCCCCCTCACTAATGAATCTCCCGTCCATTTTGTAGATTTGCTTTCTTCTATGTATTGATTAGGTATTATGAATCACTGAGGGGCCTAACCCTTTCAGGCTATTGATTGAAGTGGTGGTGGTCTCCTGCCCCTCGTCCATGTATGCTGCGAGCACTGATGGATTGCATCAGTTGATTTCATATTTTCCCATTTTCTACTCCATATAACCACATATCCATGTGCTCCTCTCTTTCGCTGGTAGAGTTTTGTGCAGCCCCAAGCTGTAATGCTGTCAGCAGGATGACCGCTCCTCACATTCGTGTAGCAATCTTTTTTTACTCCTCCTTCCATTTGGTGGGATTTTATTTGATTGTGGTGAATTTATTGCGCTTCTAAGCATCCCACTTGGATTAGCTTAAGTGCTCTATTCATATTTACCTGGTCTTTTTATGAATTTTTTCTGAGAGTCCTATATTTTGACCAAAAACCTGTAATATTTTTTTAAAGGGACTCTGCACAGAATGACTGTTCAAACCCAGTCCAGAGCCTCTCATCTAGCCAAATCTGATCTCTCCTACTTTGCACTGACGAGGACCAACAGTCCGAAACACCGTGTCTGCAAATGGAGATTCTGATTTGGCTTTTATCCTAAGTCATATTACAAGACTCGTTAAAGGGTTGATTGTGACTTGTAGGATCGCTGCTTCCAATAGGTGGCGCTACAGAGTACAAGTCCTCTTTGTTTGAAGAGGCAATTTGCATATCAAACCTAGTACAGGCGCTCAATGATCCATGGCAGGGCCAGTCATTTATATACACCTTCTCACCTGCTTGGTGTCCATCTATCTGCGCACTTCTTGGTTCTGTGAAGCCAGAGCTGTCAGTAAAGTAAGGGACTTGTGGGGACGGAGGGAAAACAAGCAGGTGGGAAGGTGTATAGAAATGACTGGCCCCGCCATGGAGCACCGAGCGCCTGTGCTTGGTTTGAGCATGCATTCTGTGCTGACAGTCCCTTTAAAGAGAACCTGTCATGGTGAAAATGGTACAGTATCTGCTCTGCAGACGGGACGTTGTAGGCCAGGAGGAGCTGTTAGACTGATATACGCTTTTGTGGCACAAGATTCAGTATAAATGGTATTTTATAAATTGAAATTACTGATGTTGGTATGCATGAGTCCAGTGGGTGGTTCTGATGGGTGATTCAGTCTTCACTGTAGACCCGCCCACTGGACTCGTGCATATAAACACCAGGGATTTCAGTTAAAGGTAATCTGTCATCAAGTTTTTTTGC
The DNA here is from genome assembly GCA_033576555.1 of Oophaga sylvatica. Taxonomy (NCBI): domain Eukaryota; kingdom Metazoa; phylum Chordata; class Amphibia; order Anura; family Dendrobatidae; genus Oophaga; species Oophaga sylvatica. The sequence goes on from JARQOD010000005.1 coordinate 192,512,381, forward strand.
TACCTCCTCTGAGAGCATAAAGTAGGAAAAGCTGGTTCCACCGATGTCTCACTTAGATTGCTGAGTGCAGCAGTTGTGACACAGAATTTTTAGATATAGCCTGTAGCTGAGCTCAGGAAGCTTACCCTGCCAACAATACAGCTCTATGTACATTGTCTATTGACAGGGAGCTGCTTATCACAGGAGGGGGCGTGGTCAGACAAATTGGCATGAGGCAGCTAGTCACAGCACTCAGGATGCCCTAGTAATAAAACCTTCATTGTACCTACGTACTATGATAGCTTGATAAATGACACATCACTGAATTCAGTGTATTAACCCCTACCTTGTGTTTTCCTCAGATTACATCTCAAAAATCTGCTGACAGATTCCCTGTAATAAAATACATGTTATACTGAAGCTTTTTTTCCAAACCAATATATCATTCTTCTTCTGTATACCATTTTGTCCACAGATTGGACTGTGTGTAAAATGTTACAGGTTCCCTATAAGGGAAAGCGTCACCAGGTTTTCCGAATACAAACTAAAGTCGCCATCTTTGAACAACCTTCTATAAGTCTTCCGTGCCCTATACTGATCAGCACAGTCGGGTCCAATGGGCGTTTGGGGTGTGTGGGTCCTCCTGCCGTCATCCACAGATCCCTACAAGTCTTTCTTCTTCACAGTTGAAGCACAGGCACAATTTGCTTTGTCCTACTAAGGGCCGAGCCAAGTCCTGTAATGCACTTGCGCCTGGGTGTGAAGCCAGTGCATGCGCATTACAGACCCTAACTGCCCCCAGGCACAACAAATTGCCCCGGGGCTTCACCTTTGCAGGCACAAGATTTGCATGGATCTGTGGATGACGTAGGATGTGTCATTAACGTCAGTCATGTCAGGAGAATGGCGATTCTACCAACAGAGGTGGCAAAGACCACTGCCGCCCATTGGACCAGACGGTGCCATTTAGCATATTGCTCATGAAATTTATAAAAGTCATTTTTTTGCATTTTCAGGGGGTGTTGCGGGCTCATATACAAGTTGGTGGGCTGCACTAATAGACCAGTTAAAGGTGGGGGCTTTGTTTATAGTGTTAGAACCTGATGACCGATTCCCTTTCAAGAGAATCTGTCACAACACAAGGTTTTTGCTACCATACTTGAGAGCACTAACCAGCAAGAGCACAGAAAGAGGACTTAGATATCCTCCAAAAATTCAAAAATAGCAAAAGAAGGCAGAGATGCTCACCTGCCCAGGCCTCCAAACAAATGCACTATCAGGATGCAGTGGACCCACATAGTTAAGATGACGGCAACACAGGTGCAAGAATATCGATGAGGCAACCGCTCACAACCTACCAATCCATGGAGGAGGCGCTGCTTGGTATATTGATGCAAAAAGAAGACTCGGGGGGGGTAGAAATTTCCCCTTTACCCCCCCCAAAGTTTTTTTTTCCCAAAACCCCCCCCCTTAAAAAAAAAAGCCCCAAAAAAATTTTTTAATTTTTTTGGGGAAAAAGGGGGGGTTTTTTTTAAAAAAAAATTTTTTTTAAAAACAAAAAAAAAGGGGGGGAAAAAAAACCCCCCTTTTAAACAAAATTTTTTTCCCCAAATTTTTTTTAAAAAACCCAAAAAAATTTTTTTTTTTTTCGGGGTTTTTGGGCCCTTTAAAAATTTGGGGGGATTTTTTTTAAAGGGGGGGTTTTTGGGTTTAAAGGGAAACCTTTTTTTAAAAAAATTTTTTTAAAAAATTTTTTTTAAAAAAAGGCCCCAACCCCCCAAAAAAAATTTTTTTAAAAAATTAAAAATTTTTTAAAAAAATTTTCCCCCCCCCCAAAAAAAAAACCCCCCTTTTTAAAATTTTTTGGGGGGAAAAAGGGTTCCCAAAAAAAACCCCCCCCCCCCCCCAAAAAAAAACCCCCCCCTTTTTTTTTTTCC
>JARQOD010000005.1:192519296-192601223 GCA_033576555.1 Oophaga sylvatica
TTTTTTGGGTTTTTTTTTTTTTTTAAAAAAAACCAATTTTTTTTTTTTTTAAAAATTTTTTAAAAATTTTTTCCCCATATTTTTTTTTTTTTAATCTACTTTTAAATTATCTTTTAAAAAATTTTTTTTTTTTTTGGGGGTTTTTTTTTTTGGGGGTTTAAGGGGGGGGAAAAAAAGGGGTTTTTTTTTAAAAATTAACATTTTTTTTTTTGAAAAAAATTTTTTTAAAAACCCCCAAAAAAAATGTGTAAAAAAAAAAAAAAAAAAAATTTTTTTTTTTTTTTTCCCAAATAAATTTTTTTTTTTTGGGGGGGTTTTTTTTTTTAAAAAAAAAAATTTTTTTCCCCCCCCCCCTTTTTTTGGGGGGGCCCAAACCCTTTTTTTTCCCCCCCCCCCCCCCCAAAAAAAATTGGGGAAAAACCCCCGGGGCCCTTTTTTAAAAACCGGAAAAAATTTTTTTTTTGGGGGGAAAAAATTTTTTTCCCCCCCCCAAAAAAAGGGGGGAATTTTTTTACAAATTTAATTCCCCTTTTTAAAAAGGGGTTTTCCCCCCCCTTTTGGGGTTTTTTTTTTTTTGGGGGGTTTTTTGGGGGGGGTTTTCCCCAAAATTACTTTTTCCTTCCCCCCTTTTTTTTTCCCCCCCTTTTTTTTTAAAAAAAAAGGGGAAAAAAAAAAAACCCCCTAAAAAAAAATTTTAAAAAAATTTTTTTTGGGGAAAAAAAAAAGGGGGAAAAAAAAATTGGGGGGGGGTTTTCCCCCCCCAAAAATTAAACTTTTTTTTTTCCCCCCCTTTTTTTGGGGGGGTTTTTTAAATTTTTTAAAAGGGGGCCCAAGGGTTTTTTTCCCAAAAACCCCCGTTTGGAAAATTTTTTTAAAAACCCGGGGGTTTTTTTTTTAAAAAAAATTTTTTTAAAAAATTTTTTTTTTTTTTTAAAAAAGGGAAAAAACCCCCCCAAAAGGGGGGGGTTTAATTAATTTTTAACCCCAAAAACCCCCTTTTTGGTTTTTTTTTTTTTCCCCCAAAAAAAAAACCCTTTTTAAGAGGGGCCCCGGGGGGAAAATTGAATTTTGGGCCCCCCAAAAAAAAAAGGGACCCCCCAAACCCCTTTTTGGGGGCCCCAAAAACCAAGCCCCCCCCCCAAAATCATCAGCCCCCCCCCTTTTTAAATTTTTTTTTTAAACGGGGGAAAAAAACCCAACCCCAACCAGGGTTTTGGGGGTTTTTGGGTTTTTTTTTCTTTTCCCCCTTTTTTAAAAAGGCTTTCTTTATTTTTTGGCCTTTTTTTTTTTTTTTTTTCCCCCTTTTCCCCAAAAAAATTTTTTTTTTTTTTTTTTTGGTTTCCCCTTTTTGGGGGGGGGGGGTTTTTTCCCCGGGGTTTAAAAAAACCTTCAAAAAAATTTTAAAGGTTTTTTTTTTTTCCCTTTTTTTTAAAATTTAAATTTTCCCCCCCAAAATTTTTTTTTGCAGCTAAAAAAGTTTGGAGGATTTCTGTCAGGATCACCCAATCCTGTGATGTCAAAGCTTTTTTACTGCCCTTTTCTTAAAACTCTTCAGGGGTATTTTTCCTATGGATCAAAATGCTGCGGGACAACCCTTAAGAAAAGTGGAAGGGGACTTTCGTGACGACCCAGCCCCAATGTCAATTTTTTTTCAGACACTAAGTCCATTGCCGAAACCCGGGGCCCGCGGCTCCCCCGTCCAAAATTTGTTTATTTTAGTGATGAGGGTCTGCACTCTGTGTGGGGCTGTGGGGTCTTTGGGGACTCTGTTGGGGCTGTGGGACTGCCCCCTCTGTGTGGGCCCGGGGGGCACCCCGGGTTGCAAACCCGTGTGGGGCTTTGGGGGTCCCGCACCTGTGTGGGGGGTGGGCTCTGCACTCGGGGTGGGGCCCGTGGGCTCTGCACTCGGGGGGGCCGTGGGCTCGCACTGTGTGGGGGGCCGTGGGCTCTGCACTCGGTGTGGGGCCGTGGGCTCTGCACTCGGTGTGGGGCCGTGGGCTCTGCACTCGGTGTGGGGCCGTGGGCTCTGCACTCGGTGTGGGGCCGTGGGCTCTGCACTCGGTGTGGGGCTGTGGGATATATTTGGAGGTGCGCACATCAGTAATGGGATACCCACGTGGATCCATATTGAGTTCTGGTTTCAGCAGACTGCTGTTATGGCTCCTCGCCTCAGGATGTGACTTTTGCCGCTGGCACCTAATTATAGATTAGGGGGTGCGCTGAGCCGTTATCTTCAGCACAGCACCCTGTAAATCCGTCACCCTTAGAGAGGCACGGCATGCATCACACCAGTGAAGAGTCAAGCTCCTTTTTTCTATAAACTCTGTGGATTATGCAAAGCTTCTCCATTTTATCACCACATTATTGTAACGTTCAGCAGGCTTTCCTACAAAATCCAGAACAATGGTTATACAAGATTTACCGAGACAAGTGATCCTAATTGATCTAGTAATAGGCCTGTCGACACAGAATCTCTTAATCAGTTTAACAATTAATAAGGTTTTCGGTACATCTGCCCGGGGGCTACACGACCCAGCGCGCGGTCTAGACTTATACCGTGATCTAGGGCTCCATCTAGTGGAGAAAGAAAATATTGTTTGCATTGTTAGACATTATGGAAAGTAAGTTGTCTCCGTCTGTGTGCACGGACTGTATAATCGCTAATTATGCCATTCAATGATGACAATGTTAATAAACACTTCTCACTGATTTATCGGGTTTTATCACCATGGAGCTGCATGTCTTCATTCAGATTATGGCTGGTCATTTCACTATGTTGACCTCCTCACTTCATTCCAGGTTTCTTGACTCGTCATGTGATGACTGGAGCAGGGTTACACGGTGCAGCAGCTGTATGTGGCCGCGGACCATGTCCATGAGTATATTATATATTACTGATATGGATATAGTCTTCGGCCGCTGCACTATGGGACTCGGCCTCTGTGATTCACGCCTGCCATTATGACGACGGGTTGACGCTAATGGCCACTGTGGATCTCTACCGTATGTAAGAAATATTCTACGTCTCCTATTTGAATTCACTCCTAGCATCGAGGCCTCGCTATCCACGCTAACATGGCGGCCACTGCTGAACATAGCTGCATGGGACGCGGCCATCTCGCAGGCCGGGCGCTGGCTTCTGGCAGGTCAGACACTTCCACTTGTGTCACATATGGCCTCATTTCTTATTTTATATGTAAATAGACCCTGTGATCAAACAGAGCTGTGTAGGGGGTAACGCACCCTTCCGAATCCTTTACGAATGGCTCATGTAGAATTCTGAGGAACATCAAATTCTCAGTAATAAAATGAGAAATGGATTCATAGAACATAACATATTTAAATCATTAAAACTTTTAATTCCTATGGAAGTAAATCTACAACAAACTGTACACTTAATATATATGTGTTTATACAATATTTTTATTTCACAATTTTTCTTTTAACCCCTTTACCCTCGAGGGTTGTTTGCATGTTAATGACCGGGCCAATTTTTACAATTCTGACCACTGTCCCTTTATGAGGTTATAACTCTGGAACGCTTCAACGGATCCCTCTGATTCTGAGAATGTTTTTTCGTGACATATTGTGCTTTATGATAGTGTTAAAATTTCTTCGATATGACTTGCGTTTATTTGTGGGGAAAAAAAACGGAAATTTGAAGAAAATGTGGAAAATGTCGCTATTTTCAAACTTTGAATTTGTATGCCCTTAAATCAGGTGTTTCACAGAGTTTATAACATTGAGCCGTAAAAATGAAAAAAAATAATAATTTTCACCACAAATATGTTTTCAGCACAAAATATTGCATTTTCATAAGGTTAACAGGAGAAATTGCACCATACAATTTGTTGGGCAATTTCTACTGAGTACGCCGATACCTCATATGTGGGAGAATACTACTGTTTGGGCAGGGCTTGAAAGGGAAGGAGTGCCATTAACTTTTTGAATGTATAATTTCCTGGAATCATTAGCGGACGTCATTTTCCATTTGGAGAGCCCCTGATGTGCCTAAACAGTGGAACCCCCCCACAAGTGACCCCCTTCTTGGAAACTAGAATCCTCAAGGAATGTATTTAGATGGGTGGTGAGCACCTTGAACCCCCAGGTGCTTAACAGAAGTTTATATACTTTGAACCGTGAAAATAATAAAATCACATTTTCCTCACAAAAATGTTTTAGCCCCAAGTTTTTAAAGGGCTAATAGGACCATTTTTTATAACAAACTGAGGTCCATTTTTTCCAGAGTGCGCCAATACCCTGCATGTAATCAGGAAATATTTTTCAGGCACAGTGCATTGGCTCAGAAAGTGAGGAGTGCCAGATTTTGCTGTTATAGTTTGCAGGGGCCAGAACAGCAGAACTCTTCCCCCCATAAATAACCCCATTTTACAAACGACACCTCTCAATGAATTCATCCAGGGGTACAGTGATCATATTGACACCATGGGTGTGTCACAGATTTTATACCATTGAGCAGTGAAGAAAAAATAACTACATTTTTACCACCAAAATTTAGTTTTAGCCGAAGATTTCACATTTTCACAGAAGTGGGTAAAAATGGCACCAAAATTTGTCCTACACTTTCTACTGAACGTGGCAATACTCTCATATGTGGCTGTACAGTACTGCTTAGCCATATGGAGAGACTCGGGAGGCACGGAGCGCTATTTGCCCCCTGGAGAGCAGATTTTCCTAGAACACTTTGCAGACTCCATATACAGAGCCCCTGATTGCTAGAAAAGCAGAATCCCCCCTCAAGTGACCCCATTTTGGAAATTATACCCATTTATCTACAGGTGTAGTGACGATTTTGACTCCATGGGTATTTTGCAGAAACAAGCAGCAATGAATGTTACCAAATGAAAATTGCAAGTTGCCGTTGTAGTCACCAGTACGTTATTCCCAGCCCTTGCTTTTGGAGACATGCACCTGTTAAGTCAGGCAGGCTCTCCTGAGGGATCCATTCACTATAATGAGGCAGCAGAGTTACTCTGGACTCCATCTGGCCTCTGTTTAGCGGTGTCCTTCTTTTTAGAAGTGCATAAAACTGTAGCTGACGGCACTTTTATGCAATCCTTAAAGGACGGGCACAGCCGGATCACAGATCAGACGGCGACCACAGTGCCTCCATCTGACTCATTATAGGGAATCTTCCTATGGGGGTCTGAATCACCTTTTTTAGAGGTTTGCTGCGATCTTTGGGAGGCAGAATGAAAAATTGAACAGTAAGTGAAGAATTGGTTTTATTTTTTACGCCATTCCTCGTGTGGTGTAAGTGATTAGGCAACTTTATTCTTCGAGTCGGTGCAATTACAGCGATACCAGATTTATATCGGGTTTTTTGCTTGGCAGCTGTCACACACTAAGACGCTTTTTATTTCAAAAAATAGTTTTTGCATCACCACATTTTGAGAGCTATAATTTTTCCATATTTTGGTGCCATTATCGAGCACATTAAATTTTTTGATTGCTTTCCATTCCGATTATTGGGAGACAGAATGAAAAAAAAAAAAAAAACAGCAGTTCAGGAATTTCTTTTTTTTGGGGGTGAATGTGGGGGGGTATAAACCGTTCCGTGTGTGGTAAAATTGATAAGGCAGTTTTGCTGTTCGGGTCAGTATAATTATAGCAATAACTCATTTATATCATTTTTTTATGTTTTGGCACTTTTATACAATAAAAACTTTTTTAGATAAAATAATTATTTTTGCATCCCTTTATTGTGAGAGCTATAACTTCTTTTTTTATTTTTTCATGCACTGAGCACGATCAGCATGTCTCCTAGCTCTGGTGACCCGGATGTCGTTATGACTACATGGCAACGATCAGGACCTTGCATCACGCAGCGGGGTCTACGATCCAAAAGGCAGAGGGATTGTCATACGTCTTCTGGCACCTGGAATGCTGGGATCGAACATTTCGGGGGTTAATGTGCCGGGAGCAGTCTGTGACCACTCCTGGCACTTAGTGGCGGGTGTCAGCTGCCAGGATCAGCTGACACCCGGTGGCGATTGCCTACACACCACCCATGTGCCCGGGCAATCACGCAGACGTAATAATCCGTCCGTGGTCAAATAGGCCCAGGTCACATGGACGGATTATTACGTCTGATGTCAGAAAGGGGTTAAGTCAGTGTCAGTATATTTCTATAGACTGACATTAGAGCCCTGATCAGAAATCTCATCTTTAAACAGCTCCATGGTGTTATGTTAATATTCCCATTGTGAATTTGACTGTGGGGCAGAAATGAATGAATTACTCTCCAGGTATTATGAGCTATTTAGTAAGAGTCTTCACGCAGTCCTGGCATTACAATGCAGCTCATGTAACGTCTGGCACGTTCAGGGTACAGGTAAAGTGAACATCAGTATAGGGGCTTGTTAAACATGTTGCGTTTTTGAAAAAAAAGAAAATATACACAGCTCTTTACAGTATCAGCACAGTGAATGACATTTCAGAAATCTTATGCAAAAAATCGTGCTGCTAAAAATAGTTTTGATAAAATCAGTGTTTTATCAACAGGAGGTTATCACTAGAGGACTAGTAAACCTGCTGCCAGGTAGTCCTCTATATTCATGCACTCTGTATAACCCCACCCCCACCACTGATTGGCAGCTTTTTTGTGTACACTTTACTTGGGCAGAAAGCAGCCAATCAGTGGTGTGGGCGGGGTTATGCAGAGCTCAACATTCAGAGAACTGCTGGGTCTGCAGCACATAAAATAGTGATTTTATCAAAATGACAGCAAGCATCCCAGTAAGTGATACAGGTCTCTGTCCTTACATTGTGCTGCTCTTATTGTGCTGACAGATCCCCTTTAATAGGACATGCGGCGTTGCCCATAAACCACTATTGCATTATAGGGAGGGCTCTGACACAGACTGATTGAGGGGTAAAGCACTAAAACCAAGTTTAAAACCATATATCCATTAGCTTCATTTACTCTTGATGCACTTGGCTTCTTATTCTATTGATCGTCTTCAAGTTGAAAGTTTTCTTAATTGACGTTTAAAAGCTGGAGAACATGGCCGCTAGAACTGCCATTGATCTGATGAGGCGTCTTCTGCGTGCAGCTGCTCCAAGCGCATGTAACGTAACGTGTTCACGTCAGCAGTGCCCCTGGTCTGCCATGCTGGCGACCGTAACATGCCGGTCAGATCCCCCGCAGTTCAGTGGTGCCAGTCTCGTGAGGGCTCCTCAAAGTTACATTTCATACTCCGATTCCTTGCATTTGAATGAGATGTTAACTGTGCGCTTGCTGTATCAGTGGGAATTAGTGCTGATCAATTACTCCTACAGCAAGACCACGGCCATTTTAATGTCATTTATGACATGAAAAAAGGAGTTTATTTGATTTAAGTTGCTCAGTGCATACTGATGTTAAACTGGTACTTAAAGGGGTTGTCTCAGCACAGACGAGCCCTTCCTATTGAGCGCTAGAAGTCCATCTACTGACATCCAAGGTTAACCCCGATGGCAGCCTCTTATGGAGAATGCCCGTCTATAAGGAGCTGGGCAGCTGGAGCATCGCCGCCTGTAAGCGATATGTCGGCACCTGTTTTTTATCGCTGATTATAGGTAACCCATTGTGTGGGGAAAGGGTATAGTACATAGTTATACTCCCCTTTTCAAGCTTCTATCGCTGTATATCCAAAAGACCTTAACTAGTTAGTCGTGCACTTTGGATGGGTCAGTCATATTTACCAGCCGCTGTCTTCTGCTGTTATCCGTACTGCTCCGGTCGGTCCCCTGCCGTTTGTAACCTATAGGATCACTCCAGTGTTTGCTGAAGTGAGCCGCAGGTCACTTCCAATGCAAGTCCATCAGAGCCTTGTTCTGTCTCTCAGACACTTGCAATGGGAGCTTGTGACCGTTGCGTCTGACTTCCGGTAAGTCAGAAGTTGCGGTCACAAGATGGCAGAGTAGTGCCAAGAAGAGCTGAAGACAGCAGGTGGTTAGTAGCACCACTTTAGCGCTGCTTAACAATATTTGCTATGCCAGCTTTAATAAAACAATGAAAGGTTTTGTGATAATTGGATTTTCCTATTGCTTCTGTTAATATGAATATTTCCCTTATCTTTTTAGGTATGGTTCAGAAACTAGACCAGAAGTTGCCTGTAGCCAACGAGTATTTGCTGCTTTCTGGCGGTGTTCGAGAAGGAGTCGTTGACCTGGATCTTGATGAGTTAAATGTTTATGCCCGTGGAACAGACTATGACATGGATTTTACTCTCCTTGTGCCAGCTTTAAAACTTCATGACCGAAACCAACCAGTCACGCTGGATATGCGGCATTCTACGCTTTGTCATTCATGGCTTAGCCTTCGACTGTTTGATGAAGGGACCATCACCAAATGGAAAGATTGTTGTACAATAGTTGACCATATCAACGGGGCTACTAACTATTTTTTCTCCCCTACAAAAGTTGCGGACTGGTTCCATGAGTCAATCAGCATTGTGTTGTCTGAAATTCAGAAGAAGCCTCAGAGAGGGATGCCCAAGGTAGAGAAGGTAGAAAAGAATGGTACAATTATTACAATTATTTTAGGTGTCGGTAGCAGTCGCATGATGTACGATATTGTTCCTGTCGTCTCTTTCAAGGGTTGGCCGGCTGTAGCTCAAAGTTGGCTAATGGAAAACCATTTTTGGGATGGCAAGATTACAGAAGAAGAAGTAATTAGTGGCTTTTATTTGGTGCCAGCTTGCTCCTATAAGGGTAAAAAAGATAATGAATGGAGGTTGTCATTTGCCAGAAGTGAGGTACAGCTGAAGAAATGCATTTCCAGCAGCCTAATGCAAGCCTACCAAGCTTGTAAAGCCATAATCATAAAGCTTTTATCAAGACCAAAAGCTATCAGTCCATACCACCTCCGCAGTATGATGCTATGGGCTTGTGATAGACTTCCAGCTAATTACTTGGCTCAAGACGATTACGCTGCCCATTTTCTTTTGGGACTAATTGATGATCTGCAACATTGCTTAGTCAACAAAATGTGCCCCAATTACTTCATTCCTCAGTGCAATATGCTAGAGCACCTTTCAGAGGAGACTGTGATGTTGCATGCTAGGAAGCTCTCCTCTGTGAGGTCCGACCCAGCAGAACACCTCCGAACGGCCATAGAACACGTCAAGGCCGCAAACAGGCTCACCATGGATATCCAACGGAGAGGGAGCACCACCAGCATACCCTCACCACAGTCTGATGGTGGAGACAATAATCAACCCGATGACCGCTTAGCCAAAAAATTACAACAGCTAGTGACTGAGAACCCAGGAAAATCCATCTCTGTCTTCATTAACCCTGACGATGTAACCAGGCCTCACTTTAGGATTGACGACAAGTTTTTCTGAGACTCTCACATGCTTACATTAAGACTTGACGTGTAGTCTGTGTGCGGTCTTGTTTTTACATATCCAGCATAGATTGGATCTGTCAAGAACAAAATGAACTTTCTAATCCTGATTGTGCAGGACTTTGCAAATTTTGAAACCGTAAATGACTTTTTCATATGCTGCTTTGATCATTTTTAGTTTCAAGGGAGAACATGAGCCTTAATGACCATTTTATGTTTGCATTGTCTATTTAATTCGTCTACATGTTGAGAAATTAGATTTGTTTTGGAAATAAATTATTTGCTTTGGGCTTCCATTGATTTACATAAGACATTGATTGAGGTTTAAAGAGAACCTGGTGGGAGGATTTCGGCCATCCATGAATGTGATTGGTTGACAATTATGCTTTTTTTATATTATGGCTGATGTGGCCTAATGAAGATAAAAAAAAACTTGGAAAACGGCGCAAATCCGTTTGTAACACGTGTAAATAGTGACTGGGGTGGGGTTGATGCTTAACATAAACCAACCAACAGAAGTCATCACACTTGGCGCATGTACGTTGACGTGAGCTGCACCGGTCTTGGCGTTATCTGCACAAATGAAATGTTGATCAGCCAAGAGGCCCGATTATTATCGGTATATGGGTTTTTTTCTGGTTTTTTTTTTACTTTTCTCACATTATGCTGCAACAGCCAAAATATACAAGCGGAATATTGTCATCAGACCGTCATAACAGGCGGTTCAGGGGCCCAAATAGTCTTGACCGGTTCCGCACAAGGTGACCTAGATATGGCTCGAAGTCTGGTTGACTTTGCAGTGACGTTGTTCTTCTAGACCCTTTAATTTGATCACAAGGTCGTACGTTCCATTGATGACAAATGTGTAGACATTTCCAAGAAAATTTCACTCTGTCAAAGTTCATAAAATATATTCAGATCAAATTTTAAGGCATCACATTTTTTTTTTTTAAGTTTTGTCACTTTACACAAAATGTTATCACATTGGATTATTCCCTTTCAGTTTCACAAATGGTGGATCCAAAGAATGTATTAATGTCTGTAGATAATAAAATGTTTTCTAGGCAGCAGTCTCCTTAATCTGAAATATTGGACCTCTGCTGACCTCCTCCTCCTGTGCTCCACCACGGGAATCTGTGGCACGTGGCCTCGGAGGCTGTATAAGGACCAGAATACTGGACTTGTCGCTTATGATATATATTTTTCCGTGTACACAGCAAACATTGTCACAATGAGCATGAATGTTTGACTAAGGCTAAATAACGCAAATCCAGCGGAAAGGAAACCTACATACAGTAATTTTGCTGTGGAATGAGCGACGTTTAGTAGGACACACTCGGGGCATTTTGTTTTTTGACTTAAATGTATGCATTTTTGCTGAAAAAATAATTTTTGCGACTACGTTTTATTTACCATATTACTTCTATAGCTGCTTTTGTGTGGCACTGTCTGTTGCTGCCTGCAGAATAAGTCATCTGAGAATCAGTCAGCGAGCTCATTCTGGCAGCGTTTATCACTCACGTCTTCCTGATTCTGAGCTCCTCTCAGCTGATTAATGACCACATATAGTTGATTTCCACTCTGATCATAAATCTGCTGAGAGAAGCTTGGAAGAAGGACGATAAGAGATATAAACGATCAGAATGAGCTCACTGACTGATTCTCAGACAACTCTGCACCTAGCAGTAGACAGTGTGAGCTATAAACCCACTTGCAAAAATAATTTTTAGTTCAAAATCCATGCATTTAAAAGAAAAAATTGCCCCACCCCTGAAAGATTTATTTTATGTTTCACTATATTTTGATTTTAAGACAAATGTCACACTTATTCCTATGAATACTGTACATATTCTCAGATTCTGTGCACATACAAATGTAGTGATTCATAAAAGGAAGGGGTAATGCCTTCTTTTTATTTACCATGCCTAATGATAATTTCCATTCGGTACCTAGCCAGAAAACCTCTTGCAAGGAGGGACTGCCATCCTTAAGCAGTTTAGATAGCAGTAAACCTTTGCTAGACTCCATTGGTGGCTGCTTTTGTTTCTGAAGAACAAGAGGATGAAGCTTTTTGAACTCCACCAGCCCACCTCTTCCTCTGGACTCCCTCATACACAGAATGATTGTCTATTCAGGTAATTGAAGATAAATGGGCAGCTCTGCACTTGGCACAGTTGCCCGTGGAGTTCATTAGCACAATCGGACGCTGAAGACGGTCACAGTAGGGAGGATTTGTTTATCCCGTCTTCCTTTTTTGAGCTGCATATTGATGACCGGTTTACCCCAAACTATAGGTGAACTTGACGCTGCACATTCATGTCGGAACAATTTTTGCGATTTAGATTGCAGTTAGTGATGAGTAAACGTACTCGGTCGGATAAGACGCTGTCAGAGCATGCTCAGGTACTAACCGAGTGACTTCAGTGTGCTCGAAAAATATGTTCCAGTCCCCGCGGCTGCATGTCTCACGGATGTTGGCTGTGGAGTCGGTAAGCCAAACCTCTGACTCTTCTATGACTCCAACTCTGACTCCACGACTCCGACTCCCTCATACCAGGACTGTGGAGTCGGTAAGCCAAACCTCCGACACCTCAATTTCTATGACTCCGACTCCACCAAAATGGACTCCCGACTCCACAGCCCTGGCTGCAACACATGCAGGAATTGCCTAACAAACATATATTCCCCGCATGTGTTGCAGCTGTCTAACAGTCACGAGACATGTCGGCACGAGGACTCAAACATATTTTTCGAGCTCGCCGAAGTCACTCGGTAGACACCCGAGCATGCTCATATTTAACACCTTATCCGAGCTGGTTTGCTCATCACTAATTATTACCCATCAGCCTCTTTAATATTTGTCCAACAGTTCTCTGCCAAGAATATTGGTCAGCTGCTTCAAGTGTAACATTTATTGGATTTTGATTTTTTGACAGGTCGTCATCATTTTGTCCGGATCGTACAAATTCTTCAATTCTTTTGGTGCTACTTTCATGGTGGATAGTAAACCATTGTACCTTTCAGGAAGGCTTTACAGGGAGATTTTGAGTGACATCTTTCTAAGAGGTGCTATGTTCAGATTATCCTGGATTATCGCTCCTCAAACTGCAGATTACAAATTGATTTTTTTCTCCTCTTACAGCACCACCGTACATCAGGCTTGTCTCTTCTCAATGCTCAGATAACTTGTATTTCAGTTGTAATCGGACATTTCCAGGTACATGTAAAATATTGTTCATGCCACAATACTTTGGGGGGATTTTACGCATCTACAGGAAAGGGGGCATTTACAACGTAACAATACCCATTACCGTATGCATTATTTGCACTAATATTAGTTATGTCTATTGTCATGATTCACGATTTCCTGCCATATACATGTGATTATTTTCTCTTTTATTGAAAGGTGTTTTCATTTTCCCTGGTCTTGGTTCTACTTTAAATATGATGTAATGCATTCATCTTGCTGTAATTTCTTGTTCCTCATTGTGTAGGATTTGTGTGTCTCATAAGTCATCATCCAGACATAACATATGTCATTGTATCTGTGCTGCTATCAGACTCAAGGTGTATATTTGATATTATGCATTTTTTTTCTCATGCAAATTAAAAATGGAAATCTATTTTGGATTGTTTGTTTCTTTGTTGTACCCACTTTTGCAATATGTATACATACATGAAAACTAGTGGTAAAGCCCATTATATGACTGGTAAGTTAGCCGCTACAACATTGTGCAAAATTTGTAGAGCAGGTGAGGAAAATGCTGTAAAATAAGAATACTGTCAAAAATAGAAATGTTAATGGTTTCATTTTATTAGTGAATAGAATGTACAATAAATGAACAAAAGCGAAATCCAAATCAACGTTTTGGTGTGACCGATAGTGATGAGCAAACGTGCTCGAGTGCTAACAGAATGTCTTCGACGTGCCCGAAAAATGTTTGAGTCCCCGTGGCTGCATTTCTCACGGCTGTTCAACAGCTGCAACACATAGAGATTAACTGTTTGTTAGGCAATCCCTGCATGCGTTGCAGCCGTTGAACAGCCGTGAGACATTTAGCCGCAGGACTCGAACATATTTTTCAAGCACGTCGAAGACACTCGGTTAGCGCCTTATTCGAGGACGTCCACACATCACTAGTGACCACCCTTCGCCTTCAAACCAGCCTCAATTCTTCTAGTTACACGTGTATACAGTTTTTTAAAGAGACTGTCATCACATAATGACTTCAAGCCAAGCGCAGGCAATTGATGCACCATGGCGTGAACAAACAAATAAGTGAACCTTCTCATCTGCTTGTTTTCAATCTATCTCCACCTCCTTCTTTGACAGCACTGGCATGATGATGGGCAGAGATAGGTATGAAGGTGCACTTATGTTTGGCCACACAATGGTGCACCGATCACCTGTGCTTCATTTGAACAGTCATTCTGTGTTGACAAAGTCCCTTTAAAGGAAAACTGCAAATATCTTGGTGAGCTAACCACAGATCTTCAATGGGTGCAGGCTTGCACAATTCCTTCTGTTACTTCATGTAATCCCATACAGACTTGATGTTGAGATCAGGGCTGTATGAAGGCCATATAATCACTTCCAGGAATCGTTCTTTTTAACTCTGGGTATAGTTCTTAGGCCCCTTTCACACGTCCTGATAGTTCCGGTACCGGAAATATCAGTGTCCGTGTGTGTACTACGTGCGGCACATGTGTGGCAACTGTGTGCCGCATCAGTGCCACACGGACTGCCGCCGGGGAAGTAGCGGCTACTGTAAGCCGCTGTCCCCCTGCGGCTGGTGTTGAATTAATATACCGCTCATCGTTCTCCTCGTCTCGCAGGCAGAGCAGGGAGAAACACAGCCGGCTTCAGCACCAGCCACAGGGGGACAGCGGCTTACAGTAGCCGCTACTTCCCCGGTGGCTGTGCATGCACACGTAGGACAGTGTGCACTGTTCTCCGTGTGCGGCACTGTTTCCTGTCCGTGTGAAAACGGACATGTCTGCGTTTTTTGCACACAGACACATGGTCCGTGAAAAAACACACTGACATGTACATGGACCCATTCATTTGAATGGGTCTACGTATGTACGTGTCTCCGCTACATGTGAAAACTGTCAACACACGTCCCGGAGTATCAGCTTGTAGTTCTCATTGTTGAGGACACCAGTAATCCTAACCAAATCCCCCAACTCCATTTGTAGAAATACAGCCCTAAACTGGCAAGGAGCTTCACTGTTGCTTGCAGACATTCATTATTGTACTACTCTCCAGCCCTTCCACAAAGAACTTCCTTCTGTTTTTGTCTCATCAGCCCAGAGCACCTGCTGCCATTTTTCTGCCCTTTAGTTCTTATGTTTTTGTGCACAGGTAAGTGAATTACCCTTGTTTCCATGTCAAAAGCAGCATTTCTTCCATGAAGAACACTTCTGACCAGATTTCTCAAAAGAGTAGATGGGTATTGCAGTGTCCCACTGGTTGCTACCAGTTCTGAGCTGATGGCACTGCTGGAAATATTCCAATTATTGATGGGAAATAAGCATGGTATGTCTTTTACCTGGTGCAACAAGGTTTCCTTGGGTGACCTCTGCAACTATACTCTTCAGTGTTGCCCATTTCTTGGTGCATCTTCAAAAGGGCTTGAATAGCTGGAGTGGTGCTTTAACCCCTTTTCCGACATCAGGTGTAAATTGATGCCGACGTCTGACTCCCTTTGATGTGGGCGCCGGAGGTAAGCCCACATCTTTCCTAGTACATGTCATCTGTTTTGAAGAGCTGACATGTGCCCAGAACTGTTGTGGGTGGAATCGCGATCCACCCGTGGCCATTAACCCGTTAAATGGCACTGTCAAATGCTGACAATGGCATTTAACATGCGCTTCCGGCAATCGTGAAGGAAATCCGCCCATCGGTGACCATCGTCACGTGATCACATGTCACCAATGGGTTGGCATGACACTCTATGGTTATCAGTGCTGACTTGCTATGAGCGCCGCCCGGTGTTCGGCGCTCATAGCAAGTGAGCAAATCTACTACATACAGGTGATCTGATCATCGCCTGTATGTAGCAGAGCCGACCGGGTTATGGCAGCTTCTAGTCTCCCATGGAGACTATTGAAGCATGTCAAAAGTGAAAAAAAAAATGTTTTTAAAAATATACAAAAAATAAAAATAATATAAAAGTTCAAATCACCTCCAATTCGCCCCATTCAAAATAAAACAATAAAAAAATCAAACATACACATATTTGGTATCGCCGTGTTCAGAATCGCCCGATCTATCAATAAAAAAAAAAAAAAGATTGACCCGATCGCTAAACGGCGTAGCGAGAAAAAATGTTAACACGCCAGAATTACATTTTTTTGGTCTCCGTGACATTGCATTAAAATGCGATAATTTTTTTCCCAATTTCGAGTACACGACATGGTAAAACTAATGGTGTCGTTCAAAAGTACAACTCGTCCTGTAAAAACAAGCCCTCACATGGCCATATTGATGGAAAAATAAAAAAAGGGAAGAAGGGGAGCGAAAAATGAAAATGCAAAACCAAAAATACCTATGGTCGTTAAGGGGTTAAGGAACTCTAATAGAAGTATGTTCCCAATCAGTAGTTATTACTTCTACTAAGCTTGAAGCGCCAGCTGATTGTGGGTGAGGTGCAGCAAGCTAGGCAGGCCTTTATCTGCATCATTACATAGCAGAATACACTTTATCGGCAAAAGTATTGAGACATCTCCTCCGTCACCACCAGACATTGGTGAAATAATGGGTCCATCTAAAGAGCTCACTGAATTTGACCACTGCACTGTATGGATGGTGACATACTGCCATCTAAAGTCGGTCTAGGAGCGAAGGTGGTGAGTACTGGAATCTTGATTTTTATTTATGGCTGCTTGTGTTTTATGTAAGTACATTAACTAGTACAAATGAGCCAGCAAAGTTCTCCAAGAAGCATTAAACTACAATTATCTTCCTTTGTCGAGAAAGCGTTAGAGTACTGGCTCTGTAAACTGCATTGTGCTAGGAGGGTAATGTAAAGATTGCTCAGGTAGCGATTTCTCAGTGGGTTTCCTACTCTCCTTTTACCGGAACAGATTTTAATTTGCTCTCAAACTGTCAGAAAACTCATACTGCTCCGTTGGAATTACCTGCACAAAGAAAGCCATTTATCAAGAGAAAAGAGGTGGCGAAAAGCAAAAGTGATATATTTTTAGCAGATGCTGGGTGCGTTTAAAGTCTTCATTGTACTGACTTTTATATGAAGACAATATGCACAAACCCTTATAAAGAGGTATTGTACCGTAGGTTAGCCAATAGGGAAGAGCTTATGTGCATCTTACCTCTTATTCAAAGCACTGGAAATTCAATATAGCGTTTCAGTTTCAGGCTCAGGTTTGACTGAATTTCAAGAATATATTTCAGGAAATCATAAATATCAACATTATTATAGATGGATACATTCACCCTTTCTCTTATTCTACCTTGAAGGGAACCTGTCATCAGATTTTTCTACCCTAAACTACCGCTATCTGCGTAAAGGCACTGTAATGCTGATTACATCCATACCTTGATTTTAGAAATCTGGGTTTGAGTTTTTGAGATATTTATAGCTGAAGTTATGCAAATGAGCTGCAAGAGCAAGTTGGTGGGGACTGCACTTACAGCTCTGCTTTTCCCTATTCCCCACCCGCTGCCTGTCTCCTGTCAATGATTGACAGGTCATTCTTTTAGTGCAGCGTTCTCAACCTGTGGGTCGCGACCCTAGCGGGGGTCGAACGACCAAATCACAGGGGTCGCTTAAAGCCATCGGAAAATACATATTTCCGATGGCTTTAGCCCAGTGGTGTAGCGCGGGCGGGGGTGGTCCACCCCGGGCGGCACATGTGTGGGGGCGGCAAAGCAGCAGCGGCCCGGGACCCTCCGGAGCTGAGCGGCGGGTCGGTGAGTCCACTGTGCGGGGAGAGGGGGGGATCCGGTCTGAGCAGGCAGCGCAATACTTACCTCTTCCCATGCCTCCGCAGCTCCTGGCTCCAGGGGGCGCCTGCAGGGCGCCCGCGCTTCCTGTCACACAGCGCCACTGGATGACGTCAACATTCAGCGGCCGGCTGTGGCAGAGAGTAAGCACGGGCGCCAGACAGGTGAGGTGTGTGTGTGTCTGCCTCTGTGTGTGTATGTGAGAGAGTGCTGCGGTGCTGTGTGTGGTGCTGTATGTGTGATGGTGGTGGGGGAGGCAGTGATGGTGGTGAGGAGGCAACGATGATGATGGGCAGGCAATGATGATGGGGAGGCAATGATAATGATGGGGAGGCAATGATGATGATGGGGAGCCAATGATGATGGGGAGCCAATGATGATGGGCAGGCAATGATGATTATGATGGGGAGCCAATGATGATGGGAAGGCAATGATGATGATGGGGAGCCAATGATGATGGGCAGGCAATGATGATGATGGGGAGCCAATAATGATGGGCAGGCAATGATGATGATGGGAGGCAATGATGATGATGATCGGGAGGCAATGATGATGGGGAGAGGATGATGATGATGGGGAGGCAATGATGACGATAATGGGGAGTCTTTCCACAGGGCTCCTTTCCTGAGCCATAACAGTGCAGAACGCAGCACAGTGCAGAGGAGAGCTCCATATTTTGTATGGAGCATTATATGGGGACCAGTATCCTGTATGGAGCATTATTTTGGGTCCAATAGTCTTTATGGAGCATTATATTTGGCCCATAATACTGTATGGAGGACTATGTGGTGCCCATAATATTGTATGGAGGAATGTACTTATTTTTTGGTTTGGGGGTCACCGCAACATGAGAAACTGTATTGCGGGGTCACGGCATTAGAAAGGTTGAGAACCACTGTTTTAGTGACTTTCCTCCCCCCACCTCACTTAAAATCTAATGCAAGTGCCATCATTCCCCTGGGCGGTGCATGCAGGGCAGGTTCCAGGTTTTCATGGGCCCCGGGCGAAAGAGTCTCAGTGGGCCCCTTTAAAACATACCACAATTCATGATGCACAGGTACGGCAAAAAAATATAGGTATAGTACAATGCCAAAGATTTCACTTCTTACATTTACATGAGTGATATCTATAGTAAATTCTACAATAGATCAAAAATTGGAAAGTATATTCCTCCATACAGTATTACGGGCACCACAAAGAGCTCCATACAGAATAATGGGCCCCATATATTGTTCCATACAGAATAATGGACCCCATATAATGCTCAATACAGTATAATGAGCCACATATAATGCTCCATACAGAATCATGGACCCCATATTTTGCTACATACAGAATAATGATCCCTATATGTTGCTCCATACAGAATAATGAGCCACATATATTGCTCCATGCAGAATAATCAGCCCCATATATTGCTCCATACAGAATAATGGACCCCATATAATGCTCCATACTGAATAATGGGCCCCATATAATGCTCCATACTGAATAATGGGCCCTATATATTGATTCATACAGTATATAATAGGCCCCATATATTGCTCCATAAAGAATAATGAGCCCCATGTATTGCTCAATACATAAAGGGGCCCATATAATGTTTCATACAGTATATGATGGACTCCATATAATGCTCCAGTATATGATGGGCTCATATAATGATCCATATATAATTGGCCCTATATATGATGCTCCAGTGTATAATGGGCCCCATATACAATGCTTCAGTGTATAATGGGCTTCATACCAGTGTATGATGGTCCCTATATATAATGCTCCAAACATAAAAAAAATATGAAATACTCACCTCTCCTTGCTGCTCTGCTCCGGACTCCTCAG
Source organism: Oophaga sylvatica (assembly GCA_033576555.1). Taxonomy (NCBI): domain Eukaryota; kingdom Metazoa; phylum Chordata; class Amphibia; order Anura; family Dendrobatidae; genus Oophaga; species Oophaga sylvatica. The sequence goes on from JARQOD010000005.1 coordinate 192,538,463, forward strand.
CGTCGCCATCTTCCAGCTCTCTGCACTGTGACTGTTCAAGCAGAGGGCGCGCAGATGTGACGTCATAGGATTCTCTAACCTGAACGTCACGGTCAGAAGACGCCGCAGTGATGGAACGGGGAGAGGTAAGTATTACAAATGACAGGGCCCTGAGCAAGCGGGTAAGTCGGCACTGGCACAGACACCGGGCCCCCATAGTGCCGATGTCCATGACGTCGAGTGGGCCCCCCAGCCTGCTCAGGGCCCTGGCACTTGCCCGGGTGCGCCTGGTGCTGACGCCGGCCCTGGGTGCATGCACAGTAAGGTCCTAATGAAGAATACGGTCGGTCATAGTTTGGATATCACGCCTGACACTGACCGTTTTCTATACTTCTGCTTCTCATTCTTGTACCGGTCATCCTAATAATAATAGTCAGTGTCTGGCAGAATCTACGAACTATTCAGATAGAACCAGACATTAACATTCTTTTTCATCCGGACCTTCCTGTGCCTGTACCACCTTGGGGAATGATGGGGCTTGCACTAGATCTCAAGTGGAAGAGGCAGGTCATTGACTGGCCACAGGTGGGGGAGTAGGGAGGGGAGGCAGCAGATCTCTAAGGGCAGTTCTCCGCCCACTGCATTTGCAACTCATTTGCATAACAATTCAACAATAGATTTCTCAAAAGCTAGACCCAAATTGTTTAAATCGCTGTATGTAATCAGTATTACAACGCCTTTCCATATATGCCATTAGTTTGGGGTATAAAAACCTGAAATTAAATCTGATGATAATCTGGAACATTCAGTGTGTGGTCTGATGGCTGACTGAGCAGATACATAGAGAAGAAGCCCCAGTGAAACTTTCCGACATCTTGTTGCCGTACTTGTCCTGCTTTACATTCACTTCAGTCTACGAGGCAGCGTTGTAGAACTGTGGGTCTGTTCCCCTGTGCCGCCTTATTCCCTCCTCACCTACGTCTCCTGACGGTGAATGCACAGTCTCTTTACCTCACATTACCCTCAAACTGTGAAATGAGGCTCCTCACCAGCATGGATGAAATGCAGAGGCATCCTGTAAGCCACATATCGCACATAATTACAACCTCTGACTATCGCCATCTTAATTCTGTGGCCTGGTCAGCCATAAAGGCTGGAGCTTCACGACGACACATGTCACATAACCAAAAGCATCTGTACAAATTGGCTGTGACTTGCTATCGCGTGACTATCTCGTGCAATTAGCGACCAGTGAGAAAATTCAACACGTGGAAACAGTGTCGCAGGTTGCAGTGTTGCACTGTAGAAAATCATTAAAAGTGATGTCACAACGCAATGCCGTGATTTCATTGTCACACGACTGTGGCCCCTGCCTAAGTAGCTGAGAATTCTGCCGGCACCAATGTATACTATGATAGCACGGTGGCTCAGTGGTTAGCACTGCAGCGCTGGGAGTCCCGAGTTCAAATCCCATCGAAGACAACACCTGCAAGGTGTCTGTATGTCTTCCCCGAGTTTGCATGGGTTTCCTCCCATACTCAGGGAATTTAGTCTGTGAGCCCCAATGGGGACAGGGATTAATATAGCCCTATATGAGTAAAATAAATACAGTTTATTAAAAACCTTGCTAGTACTTGCTTAGATCATGCAGCTTTAATCCACAATGTAGTTTATCCCCTCTGTTTTACTGTTACTGTACTAAATCTGTTATCTGCTCCCATAGCCTGCACATACAGAGGTGCTGCCCTATTGCTTCTCCATCAGTGACATTTCCTCAGCAGTTCTCTGCCACCTACTGTTCTTAAGTGGAACTACAGCTGCATTTATATCTCATAAAGTCCATTCATTATTAATAATGTTCTACTTTATTGTGTCTTGGTCCTATATTTTGATTTGTCTTTACCTTCTTCCAGTTCACTTACTTATCCATTCTGGGGCTCAACCTCAAGACTATGCAAACTTCCTCATAAGCAGCTCACAGCTTGCGCTCTGAGATTGATACATGCTCCACTTCTGTAAATCAACCTCAAGGATAAATCCTCTGCAATATCCCATAATGGATAAGGACTAGGAGAGAAAGAAAACCACAAGTCTGACAAAGATACCTGATTTTTTTCCAAAACCCTAGGACAACAGCAAGAAAATTCCTGCATTCCGCCATATAACCATGCCTCATACACATTTCTCAATAGTCACATTGCCTGACATGGAGGAAAGCTGAAAACTAAGCAAACATGGAGCAGCAAACACTTCCTGATACACCTAATAGTGAATTCTCTCTTCAGAGAGGAAGAGGAATAGAATTCTAGTGTCACCTCTAGGAAGTAGCAATCCTAAACGTCAATATGAACTATCTAACAAGCCTTGCCACATGACTAAGAATAAAAGCCAAACCAGAACTTCAATTTGCAGACACTGTGTTCTGGGTACTGCTCCTCATCAGTGCAAAGTGTGAGATCTGGTTTGGCTGAGATATAGGCGTGGGGTAACGTTTCTCCTTGCGGAGAGTGACATGACTAGCCTGATATGCCAAGGTGAGGAGACTTTTAAGCCACAATGCTCCTCTGGGAAATATGCAATTTGTATCTTCAGAGAGGAAGAGGCTAGAACTCTAGTCCCACCTGTAGGAAGTTGCAATTCTAAAAGTTAATATCGACTCTAACAAGTCTTGTCACATGACTTTGGATAAAAGTCAAAACCTCAATTTACAGACTCTGTGTTTCAGGTTAGTGCCCCTCATCAATGCAAAGTATAAGATCTGGTTTTACTGGGTGAGAGGCATCTGAAAAACCCTGCCACTAAAAAGAGATTATGATAAGCATGTTGAACAGCTTCCAAAACAACCATTTTGCTGGAAAAAAGCATCCATCAATTGCCAGCTAATATTATTAACAATCTGGGCAACAGAACTGACCACATAGAGAATACAATGGGTGAATATGCAGCTGCTCACAATGAGTTGAGTGAGGTACATCATTTCCTGAAAGACAAAGTGAAATGACTAAAAGTGCAACTCTTGGACCAGGAACACAACAGGTTAGGGGAACACAACCTGCAGCCCAGGGGCCATATGCAGCCCACGATGCCCTTCTGTGCAGCACTCAACCATCTGCTCATAGACATAACAGTGTTTGGCCACCTGTATTTTCCATGACAAAGAGAAGACGAATGGTGTGTAGCACCATAGGGATGGATATTTATGGATGGAGTGCTGTGTGGTCATTTCTATGGCAGCCATATTTTTGCATAATGGGTGAGTCCTGACTTCTTTAGCACATTAACCTTGCATTAACGCTACTTTATTCATTGCAATCTATGGGAAATGCTCGACTTTCAGCATTTAGCTTATATAACAGTGGGGAGAGCTGAATGCAAATACCTGTTAGCCGTTATTCTCGTTATAGTGGAGCATCGACTGTAAAACAAAGGCGGCTCCTGCACATCTACTGTGCGCCACCATAACTGGGATGTACAATTACAGTAGTTTGCATTAAAGGGTTTTTTTTGTTCAAATAACATGGGCTCCACAGGATATGTGATAACTTATTGATGGTTTGGGTCCGACTATTGGAAACCGCACCATTCGGAAGAATTGGAAAGTTTATCCCTGACAGGGCACTTTTATCCTCATTTTACAATGGAACAGCAGGTGGGATGTCTGTCCGCATGACACGTTGTGACACGACCCAACAGGTAGTCGGTCAGCGGACGGCACAGCACATCAACAACAGGATGGAAAAGGGGGGAGGAAGGCCCTACTAATAGGGAAATGAAGGAAGGGACACTGAGCTCAAGCCTGAGCTTGTCCCTGCACTCCCCTAACGCCCTAAGTGGGTCCTCCCCCCACCGCTGTCAGGATACCTTATCCCTCACTGTCACCTAACACTGCTCTGGCTAGTGCACTGGCCAGCGAGGAGCGCTTGCCTCACCTCTGCAGATATTTCCACACGGGATAGTGACAAACACGAAAGGGATGAGGAAATAAGCACTTAGCTTTCTCGGCTGCAAAGCATCGCACAGCAGGATTAAAGCACCAGGAAAACGAACCCAGAGAGCTCCTTACTCAGGCTTGGTCACTGAAGATTGCTCTAGCACCGACAGCTGATGCATCAGGTAACCTTTTAAAAAATGTTGGGAGTGGTCACCACCCACATCAGCTGACCCAGCAATACTGCAATTACACCAAATTGCCAGCGGGGAAAAATGACATTAACTCCTACTGGCCTGAAAGGAAAAAAGTTTTAACAGTGAAACCAGAGCTGCCACAAATCTAAAAATGAATTGTGACAGTACCCCCATTCCAACGAGGGGCCTCTGGACCCTCAACACCGGACCTCACCAGAAAATGACATACGATGAGGACGCCTCGATCCACCAGAGTTCACCTCTGCAGTCACTTGATCCTCAGGTTTACGGTGAACGCAGCCCAATGACGATGATAATAACGTAGGCTCCAGAGGCACCTCAAATCTCCAGAGTGCCGACCTGTGGAATGAGTTGTGTACGTGCATTACTGGGGGTAACTCCAGCTGGAAAGTCCCCGGGCTGAGAATGGCCAACACCCAATATGGCCCGATCACCCTAAAACTCCAGGTCCCAGTAGCAGACTTCCACCTGATGTTTTTGGTGGACACCCACACGTACTCATTCACACACAGGTCCGAACCTGAACGTTTATTTCCATGCATACGTTTTCCACAAGATGGTGAACTCTTTAAGGAACTGACAACAAAGGCGTCCCCCTGTGTCACCAAACTCATGCCCCCACTACACACAGGGGAACCACCACCCTCCCCTGACCCCTCCTCCTAATAGGACTCTGAGACTCAGGGTTTACCTGTGAGGGTTGAGCCTTGCCCTTACTTTCTGGCAGCACCTCTGCTGCCCCCACTGGAGAAGAAGGGGTAGGTTGCAGAAGGACGGCAGAGATCATAGCTCCAGGGCAGCAGTCCTTACATGACTGGTCCCAGCTGAATACTTCCCTGGACCAACAGTCTATGACCGGGTTGTGTTTTTTCAACCAAGTGAGACCTAAGACGATGGGAGTTGGCATACCCTCCAAGACGTAGCACGACAGGGATTCTTCATTGCGAGTCCCTATACGCAGGTGTATATTATCTACGACTTGGGTCACCGTCCCCTGGCTGAGTGGGACAGAGTCAATGGCCTGAACGCTTAGTGGACTCATTAGCGTCCTACCCTTCAGGCCATGGGTTTGAACAAAGTGAGCATCCACCAAATTGTCTCCAGCTCCACTGTCCACCAGCACCAGTACAGTCTCAGTTACCCCGCCAACCACCACTTCAGCAGAAATGGTGCACTGAGATGAAAAAGAGGAAATATACACACCCTGGTCACCTCCCTCCACATGACCAGGGGGACGTGGCTTATAAGATGGTGATGGTACTTTGGCGAGAGCTGGGCAGACACCGATGAAATGACAAGGTTGCCCACAATAGAAACATGCCCCCATACGACAGCGAACCGCAGGCAACCCTGTTTGAGACTAGACTCCTCCCACCTGCTTAGGTTTGTCCATCTTCACCGACGTGTCCTCCTCCCCAGAAAGGACAACAGGGGCAGATATGGTGTATGTCTCTCCCTGAGGCGTCTATCCACCCAAATAGCAAGGGCCATGGCGGCTTCCAACGACCCGGGAGTAGCGTACTGCACCAGAGTATCTTGCAGCCTAGATGACAGACTCTGACAAAAATGGCTCCTAAGGGCAGGGTCATTCCACTGCATGTCAGTGGCTCATTTCCTAAACTCTGAGCAGTAGTCCTCAGCCGGCCGGCCCCCCTGCTTGATTTTGCGAGGTCGAGACTCAGCCAGGGAGATGCCATCAGGATCCCCATACACCAGCCCCAATGCCGTGAAAAACTCGTCCACCAACCGCAAAGATGGTGAATCGGTCTGCAGGGAGAAGCCCAAGATTGGGGATCACCCTTGAGAAGGGAAACTATAATTCCCCACATGCTGTTCTTCTCTCCCTGAAGAATGAGGGTTGAGCCTGAAATATAATTTACAGGCCTCCTGAAAAACCATAAATTTATCTCTCCCTCCAGAGAACCTGTCAGGGAGAGATATCTTGGGTTCCAGTTGAGCCTGCACATGAGCCGAGACCCAGAACCCCAACAACTGCTGAATCTGCAGCACCACCTGACTCCGCAGCTCCTTAAGCTCATCAGTAAGGGTGTGGTTCAGTTGGGTGAAGGCCTGCATTTGAGCCATGGCTCAACGAAAAATTTGCAGTCGGTGATAATGTCACCGTGTAACACGACCCAAAGGGTGGTCTTTCAGCGGATGGCATAACACACCAACAACAGGATGGGAAAGGGGAAGGAAGGCCCTACCAATAGGGAAATGAAGGGACACCCTTGAGCTCAAACATGAGCCTTTCCCTGCACTCCCCTCACGCTCTAAGCGGGTCCTTCCCCCCGCCGTAAGGATACCTCGTCTCTCACTGTCACCTAACACTGTCCTGGCTAGTGCACTGGCCGCCGAGGAGCGCTTGCCTCAGCTCTGCAGATATTTCCACACAGGGGATAGTGACATACACAAAAGGGATGAGGAAATAAGCACTTAGCTTTTTCTGCTGCAAAGCACCCCACAGCAGGATTAATGCACCAGAAAAATTAACCCAGCAGAAGCACCACTGCACCCAGAGAGCTCCTTACTCAGGCTTGGTCACTGAAGATTGCTCTATCACCGACAGTCAGCTGATGCATCAGGTGACCTTTTAAAGGATGGTGAGAGCAGTCACCAACCACATCAGCTGACCTAGCGGCACTGCAATTACACCAGATTGCCAGCAGGGAAAAACTGACATTAACCCCCGTGGTCTGAAAGGAAAAAAGTTTTAACTGAGTGAAACCAGAGCAGCCACAAATCCAAAAATGGATCGTGACTAGTGATGAGCGAGTATACTCGTTGCTCGGGTTTTCCCCAAGCAGCTCGGGTGGTGTCCGAGTATTTGGAAATGCTCGGAGATTTCGTTTCTGTTGCCGCAGCTGCATGATTTATGGCTGCGGCTGCTGGACAACTTGAATACATGTGAGGAATGCCTGCTTGTTAACGAATCCCCACATGTATTCAGGCTGTCAAATAGCCGCAAATCATGCAGCTACGGCAACAGAAACTGAATCTCTGAGCACTTCTAAATACTCAGAGACAACCCGAGCTGCTCGGGGAAAACCCGAGCAACAAGTATACTCGCTCATCACTAATCGTGACACCACAACTCCATTCATGCTCTTTGGAGCTTCCAGAAAAAAACAGCGCAGCGCTCATAGCCACTGAAAGAATGAATGGATCAGTGGTCAAGTCGCACATTCAGTCTAATAAGGATAAAAGCTTCACATTCTGCCGATCGGCGAGGGTCCCAGTATTTGGACCCCCACCATTCGATAAGCTATCACTTATCCTGTCTAGAGGTGATTCTCCTAATTAATATCAGAGAGAACAAATGAGCACCATACACAACACAATCCACTATAGCAAGACCAATAATACCACATACAAGGGAGAAATACTGGCACATTGTGACCAGACTACATATTACCACAGCATAGTGATATGTTATGATTTGGTAGCTGAGGAGAGCAGGCAAAAACGGCAATACACCAGAGAGGTTGGAATCTACTGGATTGCAGTACCCTGACTAACCACCACAATTAAAGGCAGCCGTGGAGCGTACCTACGTTGGTCCTAGATGCCTCGTCACAGCCTGAGAGGTTAACTACACCTAAAGATAGAAAGAGGAAAGTTATCTGCCCCGGAGCAGATCCCCAAAGAACATAGGAAGCCCCCAAACATGTAATGGCGGTTAGACAAGAGGAAATACAGACACAGACAGAAAATAGTATGAGCAAACGTTGGGGCCCAATCTGCCTAGACAGAAACGGATAGGAAGGATACTTACTGCAATCCAAAAAAACCCTAAAAAAAGCCAACTCTACTAATTGCGAAAACACCTGAGATCACACGACCTCTACCACCTAAATTAGTTCTCTGGTGTAACAAAACAAAGCCGCAGCCACTGAAAAAACTGGAAAAGGCAAAAGAACAAATAACAGTGGCTCCAGAGGAACTGAGAGGAGCCCAAGCCCCCCGGGGGGGAAACCTGGCTAACCTCGCAGAAATGCAGAGAAATCTGCAAATGGTAAGCACAAAAACAAAAAACAGAAAATATCTTATCTGAGAGCAGGAGAAGAGGCAAGACTCAGCAAGCTTCCAAGTGAACCAGGAAACAACGTTGAGACGAGAACAATTGATCACCAGCAACCATGATGGGAGGGAACCTCCCTTATATCCAGCCAGTCTGTAATTCCTGATTGCCAATCCTCACTGAATGGTTCAGCACTGTCTGCAACCACCAGAGGGAGCTTCTGCTCAGAATTCATTTCTAACACATTCACAACAGTGATACCTGTTGTGAATGCTCTGGATTCTGAGCTGGGGCTCCCTCTGGTGGCTGCTGATAATAATGAAGCTGCTTTGACTGACAGAGGCCTTTCAGCTGAAGATTCAGCTGCGGACGATTGGCAATCTGGGAGTGCTGACTGGGGAGATATAAGTGAGCAGCTTTCCCATGATCCTTCCGGTGATTAGTTCTTCCTGGTCTCTTTTGGAAGTCAGCTTGCTGCTTGCCTTGTCCTGCAACTTTCAGATAAGTGTTTTGCTGTTTACTTCAGTGTCTTGTGTTTTTGTCTATCAGTTTTCTGCCCTGTTGGATTGTTCAGCCAGGTTCCCCTGTGGGGGCCTGTGCTGGACACTGGGTTTCATTTGCCATTGTTTATGCATTTCAATTCCCTGTTATTTCTGCATCCGCTGAATTGCTACCTGTTCATACCAATAACAGTTTATGTATTTTTGTTCTCTGTTATTTCAGTATCTGCTATGTTGCTGCCAGTGCACACCAGAGTCTGATCTAGCGGGGGAGAGATCATGTGGTCTCAGTATTTTTGTGTATCAGAAGCGTTGGAGTTTTTTTCTAGTGTTTTTTCTGGATTGTAGACAGTATCCTTCCTGTCCTTTTCTATCTAGACAGTTTGGGCCACAGCATTTGCTTGTGCTATTTTCTGCATGTGTCTGTATTTCATCTTGTCTCACCACCAATATATGTTGGGGGCTATCTATTCCTTTGGGGCTCTACTCCGTGGCAGTTAGCTTTCCCCTTTCTCTCTATAAGGCTTAGTTAGCTCTCCGGCTGTGTCGAGGCGTCTAGGGCACCGTAGGCACGTCCCACGGCTACTTCTAGTTGTGCTGGCAGTTTAGAGATCTGCAATCCGCTAGTTACCAACTTCTCTGGGTGTTTCAGATTTTTTTTTATTTATTTTTTCCTATTTTTCTCTGGGTGCCGTAGGAGGATTTTTTTTTCCGAGGAGATTGTGCAGTTGTCTGGTCGTGTTGAGCGGCTCGCTACTGAAGTTCAGGGAATTTCTGCCTATCTCACTTAGTTTCCTGATATGGAACCTAGGATTCCTCTGCCTGATTTATTTTCTGGGGGTCGGTCTAAATTTTTGAACTTTAGGAATAATTGTAAATTGTTTTTTGCCTTGAAACCTAAGTCTTCGGGGAACACAGCGAAGCAGGTTCAAATTGTCATCTCCCTGTTGCGGGGCGACCCTCAGGACTGGGCCTTTTCCCTGACACCTGGGGATCCTGTGTTGGCTAATGTTGATGTGTTTTTTCAAGCTCTGGGATTATTGTACGATGAACCTAATGTTATTGATCAAGCTGAGAAAACCTTGTTGGCATTGAACCAGGGTCAGGAAACAGCAGTGTTATATTGTCAGAAATTCCGAAAGTGGGCAGTCCTTACTAAATGGAACGATGATGCCCTTGCGGCTCTTTTTCGGAAGGGTCTGGCAGAGACCGTAAAGGATGTTATGGGGGGATTTCCTGTCCCCTCTGGTCTCAATGACTCTGTGTCATTAGCCATTCAAGTTGACAGACGTTTACGTGAACGTAGAAATGTGTGAGAGGTGGTGATGCCTTGTGAGCAAACCTCTGAGCCCATGCAGTGTGATGGGGTTGTTTCTGGAGCTCAGCGTCAAGAATTTCGAAAGCGTAATAAGTTGTGTTTTTATTGTGGGGATGCTTCTCATACTATTTCCATCTGCCCTAAGCAGGGAAGACGTTTTTCGCGCTCATTTGTTTTGGGCAATGTACAGTCTAAATTTCTCTTGACTGTTACCTTGATCTGCTCCTTGTCCTCATTTTCCGCTCAGGCTTTTGTCGATTCAGGAGCAGCCCTGAACCTGATGGATTTTAACTTTGCCAAACATTGTGGGTTTTCCATGGTACCCCTGCGGACTCCTATTCCTTTGCTGGGCATTGATTCAACCCCTTTGGCAGAAAATGAACCCCAGTTTTGGACCCAGGTGATAATGCGGGTAGCCCCGGACCACCAAGAGAATTGAAAATTTTTAGTGTTGCATAATTTGCATGACATTATTGTACTGTTCCTTGGTTGCAGACCCATAATCCTGTTTTGGATTGGAAGTCTGTGTCTGTGGCCAGTTGGGGTTGTCAATGTGTTCATGGTGACACTCCTGTGTTTTCTACCTCTCCCAGCCTCAGGAGATCCCCAGCTATTTGGCTGATTATTCTGATGTGTTTAGTGAGAGTAAGTCTGCGTCCTTACCTCCTCAAAGGAGTTATGATTGCGCGATTGAGTTAGTGCCCGGTTGTAAATTTCCCAAGGGTCGGCTCTTCAATTTGTCTGTACCTGAGCATGATGCTATGCGATCTTATATCAATGAGTCATTGGAGAAGGGTCATATTAGTCCGTCCTCTTCACCCTTGGGTGCCGGCTTTTTCTTTGTGGCCAAAAAGGGTGTTTCATTGAGACCATGTATTGACTATCGTCTCCTTAATAAGATCACTGTTAAATATCAGTATCCATTACCCCTGATTTCCGATTTGTTCTCCCGAGTGAAAGGTGCTAGTTGGTTAACCAGCACGGTGGCTCAGTGGATAGCACTGCAGCCTTGCAGCGCTGGAGTTCTGGGTTCGAGTCCCACCAAGGACAACATCTGCAAGGAGTTTGTATGTTCTCTCCCCGTGTGTGCGTGGGTTTCCTCCGGGTACTCCAGTTTCCTCCCACATTCCAAAAAAAACCATACAGATAGGGAATCTAGATTGTGACCTCATCGGGGACAGTGATGATAATGCGTGCAAACTGTAAAGCGCTGCGGAATATGTTAGCGCTATATAAAAATAAAGATTATTATAAAAAATAAAGATTATTATTATAACCAAGCTTGACCTTAGGGGGCGTATAATCCTACCACAGATACCACATGCAGTTCAAGGGAGAAATAATGCTACGCTGGAACTAGACTACATATAGCAACCAAATAATTCCACTTACAAAGGGGAAATACCACCAAACCATGACTGGACTACATATTGCCACAACATAGTGACAGAATAATACCTCATACAAGGGATAAATACCACCACACCATGTCCAAACTGTTTATTACCACCACATAGTGACCAAATAATAACACATACAAGGGACAAATACCACCGGACCACATATTGCAACATAGTGACCGAATATTACAATACTGATCATTAATATGCCGACACAGTTAAACTTGTGATGACAGGCAGGGGGCCCGGTGGCCTGCCGGTATTGGCTATATGTCATTGGTCTGTGTAAAGAACATTATTCAAGCAGTTTTGTATCTTCTTCATATGCAACTTTGCAAACATATTACCATCACAGTGACCGAATACTGCAATACTGATCATTAATAAAAGCAACAGTGCTATTAACACTAATATTACCACTAGAGACATTATACACAGGGTCTCTGTATATAGTGTCAGTGTACATGTAATACAGTGATCACCAGTAACATTATACACAGGAACTCTGTATATAGTGTTAGTGTACAGTTAATACAGTGATCACCAGTGACATTATACACAGGAGCTCTGTACATAGTGTCAGTGTACAGATAATACAGGGATCACCAGTGACATTATACACAGAAACTCTGTATATAGTGTCAGTGTACAGGTAATACAGGGATCACAGGTGTCATTACACACATGAGCTCTGTACATAGTTTCAAAAAAAAGAGAATGGACAGCAGCTCCAAAAAATCATACATTGATCTAATGCCGCTAGGCAAAAATATATATAACTGAACATAAGGTTTTTAGTTTAATATTCTGATCAAACTGAAGCCCACTGTCATGTCATGGCGAACCTCTCAGTGGGTCCTAACTTTTGTTGCCTGAAATATATGGAGCTCATTACACTCTATGTGCCCCATATATTCCTACATACAGTATAATGAGCCCTATATAATGCTCCATACAGTATTATGGCCCCATATATTGCTCCATACAGTAAATTATGGGCCCCATAATATACTGAACACTTATGACCATGTGATATTTCAGTTTTTCTTTTTTAATTAATTTGCAAAAATTTCTACATTTCTGGGGTTTTTTTTAGGTCAAGATGGGGTGCACAGTGTACATTAATGAGAAAAAAATGAACCTTTTTGAATTTACCAAATGGCTACAATGAAACAAAGAGTGACAAATTTAAAGGGGTCTGAATACTTTCTGTACCCACTGTATATAATGGCCACATATAATGCTCCATACAGTATTTAATGGGTCCCACATAATGCTCTATACAGTATAATGGGTCCCATATTTTGATACATACAGTATTATGGCCCCATATATTGCTCCATACAGTATATAATGGCCTAATATATTGCTCCATACAGTATAATGGCCCCATATATTGCTCCATACAGTATAATGGGACGCATATATTGCTCCTTTCAGTTTATAGTGGCCCCGTTTAATGCTCCATACAGTATAATGGGCCTCATATAATGTTCCAAACATAAAAAAAATCAATTACTCACCTCTCTCATTCCCTGCCGCTCCGGTCTCCACTGCTCCGGTCTGTTCAGCGTCTTCTGACTCTTATGAGGCAGTGAGGGGATCATATACGAGGGTCAGTATGTGTCCCCCAGGATTCAAATAGAGACATATTAAACCACTTGAGCACATTGTGATTACAGCAAAATGTCTGTGATTACAAGGCAGAGTAAAAGTGAGTGTGGATTTGGTCGAAGTAGTTGACAGTCAGATTTTAGGAAAACCCGACATGGGCTTTTATTTTTGGAGGGATTTGCAGGTTTGGTAGTGGGGCGAATCCCTCCCTCCACTCCGAGTTTTGGGAGTGGCTCTATGTCCATGACTCCCATTTAAACTCTCAGGTTTGTCTTCGGAGTGTCAGTTTTGTTTTGCAAGCAGCAGAGCAGGAGGCTCTGTGCAAGCCTGGCCAGTGTGGAGTTAACACAGAGCCAGGAACTTTAAAACTGCTGATGCAACCAAGAGATACAGCAGTGCAGTTGGACACGGACTGTTTTGAGGATGTGGCTGTTAAACAGAGGATATTGCTTATATGTTTTTGTGAGTTTTCTGGAATAAAAACATTTTATGTTGAACTTTCTGGGGACCCTGCCTATTTGTTGCACTGTTATGTTTCGGTAGCTGAGGAGTGCAGGTAAAAAAGGCAATACACCAGAGCAGTTGGAATCTATGGGATTGCAGTACCCTGACTAACCACCACAACTAGAGGCAGCCGTGGAGCGTTCCTACGTTGGTCCTAGACGCCTCGTCACAGCCTGAGAAACTAACTACACCTAAAGATAGAAATAGGAAAGCTATCTGCCCCGGAGCAGAACCCCAAAGATAATAGAAAGCCCCCAAACATGTAATGGCGGCTAGACAAGAGGAAATACTGACACAGAAAGAAAATAGAATGAGCAAACGCTGGGCCCAAACTATCTAAATAGAAAAGGACAGGAAGGGTACTTACTGCAATCCCAGAAAACCCTGAAAAACACCAACTCTACTAATTTCAAAATCACCTGAGATCACACGACCTCTACCACCTAAATTAGCTCTCTGGTGTAACAAAATCAAAACAGCAGCCACTGAAAAAACTGGAAAAAGCAAAAGAACAAAACTCAGTGGCTGAACTAAACTGAGAAGGCAGAAGCCCCCGGAGGGGACCCAGAAGGCCCCCAAAGAAGTGCAGGACAAAATGCAAAAATATAGCAACAACACAAAAGAGGAAAAATTCTTATCTGGTAGCAGGAGATGCAGACACGACACAGCAGGCTACAAGGGAAACTGGAATGAAGGATTCAGACCAGAACAATTGATCACCGGCAACCCTGATGGGAAAATGACTCCCTTATATAAGACCAGTCAGTAACACCTGATTCCCAGTCCTCACAATCTTCACTAGTACCGCTTGTAACCACCAGAGGGAGCCTCTGCTCAGAACTCATCTCAAACCCATTCACAACAGTACCCCCCCCTTGAGGAGGGGTCACCGAACCCTCATTTGAGCAACCAGGTCGGTCAGGATGAGTTCTATGATACGCACGGATAAGTCTCCTAGCATGGATGTCCGAAGCAAACACCCAAGAATTGTCTTCCTGACCATAACCTCTCCATTTAACCAAATACTGGAGTCTTCGTCTAGAAAAACGAGAATCCAATATTTTCTCAACCACATACTCCAGATTGCCCTCAACCAAAACAGGGTCAGGAGGCACAGTAGCAGGAACCACTGGCTCAACAAACCTCTTCAACAAGGACTTGTGGAACACGTTATGGATCTTAAATGTCCCTGGAAGAAGCAAACGAAAAGAAACAGGATTAATAATCTCCATGATCTTATAAGGTCCAATGAACCTAGGCTTAAATTTAGGAGATGCTACTCTCATAGGAATATTCTTTGAGGACAACCAGACCAAGTCCCCCACTTTAAACCGAGGACCATCAGTCCTATGCCGGTTAGCAAACCGCTGGGCCTTCTCCTGAGAGAGGGACAACCTCTCCACTACCTGGTCCCAAATCTGTTGCATACGCTCAACAACAGAGTCAACACCTGGACAGACAGAAGCTTCCGTCTGTCCTGAAGAAAATCGAGGGTGAAAACCAGAATTACAGAAAAACGGAGACATCAAAGTGGCAGAGCTAGCCCTATTATTAAGAGCAAACTCAGCCAAAGGCAAAAAAGAGACCCAGTCATCCTGATCAGCAGACACAAAGCATCTTAGATAAGTCTCTAATGTCTGGTTTGTTCTCTCAGTTTGACCATTGGTCTGAGGATGAAATGCCGAGGAGAAAGACAATTGAACACCCAGTTTAGAACAAAAAGTCCTCCAAAATCTGGAAACAAACTGGACTCCTCTGTCAGACACAATGTTCTCAGGAATGCCGTGTAAACGAACCACGTGCTGAAGAAACAACGGCACCAATTCAGAGGAGGAAGGCAACTTAGGTAATGGCACAAGATGTATCATTTTGGAAAACCTATCACAAATTACCCAGATGGTTGTCATTCTCTGAGAAACAGGAAGATCGGAAATGAAATCCATAGAGATATGGGTCCATGGTCTCTTGGGCACAGGCAATGGCATCAACAAACCACTAGAGCGAGAGCAAGGCTTGGAGCGAGAGCAAGTCCCGCAGGACTGCACAAATTCCCTGACATCGCGAGACAAGGTAGGCCACCAAAAGGACCGACTAACCAAGTCTCTGGTACCAAAAATTCCGGGATGCCCAGCCAATGCGGAACAATGAATCTCAGACATCACACTCTTTTTCCATTGGTCCGGGACAAACAATTTTCCAACAGGGCAGCGCTCGGGCCTATCCTCCTGACACCCCTCCAGAGCAAGTCTCAAATTGGGCGAGATGGCGGAAAGAACTACACCCTCTTTCAAAATAACAGAAGGATCAGATAACTCAGGAGAGTCCGCAAGGAAACTCCTCGAGAGGGCATCCGCCTTAACATTCTTAGTGCCAGGAAGAAAGGAAACCACAAAATTAAAACGTGTGAAAAACAAGGCCCACCTGGCCTGTCTAGGATTGAGTCGCTTGGCAGATTCCAGATAGACCAGATTCTTATGGTCCGTAAGGACCACCACCTGATGTTTGGCTCCCTCCAGCCAATGTCTCCACTCTTCAAAAGCCCACTTCATGGCCAATAACTCCCGATTACCCACGTCATAATTACGTTCAGTAGGAGAAAATTTTCGAGAGAAAAAGGCACAAGGGTTACTTTTAGAGGTCTCTGGATCTTTTTGGGACAAAACGGCACCTGCCCCAATTTCAGAGGCATCAACCTCCACCTGAAATGGCAGAGAAACAGCAGGCTGCCGTAGAACAGGAGCAGAAGTGAATCTCTGCTTAAGTTCCTGAAATGCAGAGACTGCCTCAGGAGGCCAGTTCACCACATCAGAACCCTTTCTGGTCAAATCAGTTAATGGTTTAACAATAACCGAGAAATTACCAATAAATTTACGATAAAAATTGGCAAAACCCAAAAATCTCTGAAGAGCCTTTAATGAAGTAGGTTGGACCCAATCACAGATGGCCTGAACCTTGACCGGGTCCATTTCAATAACAGATGGGGACAAAATGAATCCCAGAAATGAGATCTTCTGTACGCCAAAAAGACACTTTGATCCCTTCACATACAGAGCATTATCCCTCAAAATCTGGAACACAGTCCGAACATGTTTCACATGAGAGTCCCAGTCATTAGAAAAAATCAAGATATCATCCAAATAAACAATCAGAAATTTGTCCACAAAATCCCTGAAAATGTCATTCATGAAGGACTGGAAGACGGAAGGGGCATTAGTGAGCCCAAAGGGCATCACTAGGTACTCAAAATGCCCTTCAGGGTATTGAATGCCGTCTTCCATTCATCCCCGTGCTTAATGCGAATAAGGTTATACGCCCCCCTGAGGTCAAGCTTGGTAAACCAAGTAGCGTTTTTCACCCTGGAAAACAGGTCAGAAATCAAGGGTAACGGGTATTGATATTTCACAGTAATATTGTTCAAGAGACGATAATCAATACACGGCCTTAATGAACCATCTTTTTTGGCCACAAAGAAAAAACCGGCACCTAAGGGTGAAGAGGATGGTCTGATATGACCCTTCTCCAATGATTCCTTGATATAAGACCGCATAGCGTCATGTTCAGGTACAGACAAGTTAAAAAGGCGACCTTTAGGGAATTTACTACCCGGCACTAATTCAATAGCGCAGTCATAGCTCCTATGGGGAGGTAAGGATGCAGATTTACTTTCGCTAAACACATCAGAAAAATCAAACAAAAAGTCAGGAACATCCTGAGCTTGGGGGAGGCAGAAAAAACAGGAGTGTTGGTATTAACACATTGGCAGCCCCAACTGGTTACAGACACAGATTTCCAATCCAAAACAGGATTATGAGACTGTAACCAAGGGAAACCCAGCACGATAATGTCATGCAGATTATATAGAACCAAAAATTTGCAGCACTCCTGGTGATCAGGTTCAACCCTCATTATCACCTGAGTAGAAAACTGGGGTTTATTCTCAGCCAAAGGGTAGAATCGATCCCCAGTAGGGGAATAGACTTCTGTAGGGTATCAAGGGAAACCCACAACGTTTAGCAAAATCATAATCCATCAGGTTAATAGCTGCTCCAGAATCAACGAAAGCCTGAGCAGAAAATGAGGACAGAGAGCATATCAGAGTGACAGTTAATAAAAACTTAGTCTGAACACTACCCAAGACAACTGAGCGTGCAAAACGTCTTCCCCGCTTAGGGCAGACTGAAATAGCATGAGAGGCATCACCACAGTAGAAACATAACCTATTGCGCTTTCGAAACTCATGACGCTGTGCCCCAGACACCACTCCATCACACTGCATGGGCTCAGAAGCTGGCTCACAAGGCAACACCACTCCACGCATACTTCTCCGCTCACGCAAACGTCTGTCAATTTGAATCGCTAATGACATAGAATCATTGAGACCAGAGGGGACAGGGAATCCCACCATAACATCCTTTACATTATCCGACAGACCCTTCCGGAAAAGGGCCGCCAAAGCGTCGTCATTCCATTTGGTCAGGACTGCCCACCTACGGAATCTCTGACAGTATAACTCAGCGTCATCAAGCCCCTGATTTAATGCCAACAAGGCTTTTTCAGCTTGATCAGTGACATTAGGCTCATCGTACAATAACCCCAAAGCCTGAAAAAACGCATCAACATCACTCAAAACAGGATCCCCAGGTATCAGGGAAAAAGCCCAATCCTGAGGATCACCGCGCAGGAGAGAGATGATAATTTGAACCTGCTGCGCTGCGTTTCCTGAGGACTTAGATTTTAAGGCAAAAAACAATTTACAATTATTTTTGAAATTCTGAAACTTAGCTCGATCCCCTAAAAACAAATCTGGCATGGGGATCCTAGGTTCCACAACAGGCAACCCAGCAAGATAGATAGCAATACTCCGAACCTCAGTGGCAAGCTGATCCACACGGCCAGACAACTGTGCAAACTCCATTGGGAGAAAAGATCCTCCCCAGCACCCAGAGATACAGAGGGAAAAAAAAAAAAAATGCAACAAACAGAAAAATATCTCTGACAACTCTGACAACCTTTTTTCTATCACAATATTTTTTCCCTTCTGTGAGTACCATACAATTTTCAATTTTTTGGCCGGTGATACTGTTATGTTTCGGTAGCTGAGGAGTGCAGGTAAAAAAGGCAATACACCAGAGCAGTTGGAATCTATGGGATTGCAGTACCCTGACTAACCACCACAACTAGAGGCAGCCGTGGAGCGTTCCTACGTTGGTCCTAGACGCCTCGTCACAGCCTGAGAAACTAACTACACCTAAAGATAGAAATAGGAAAGCTATCTGCCCCGGAGCAGAACCCCAAAGATAATAGAAAGCCCCCAAACATGTAATGGCGGTTAGACAAG
The DNA here is from genome assembly GCA_033576555.1 of Oophaga sylvatica. NCBI lineage: Eukaryota > Metazoa > Chordata > Amphibia > Anura > Dendrobatidae > Oophaga > Oophaga sylvatica. The sequence goes on from JARQOD010000005.1 coordinate 192,557,283, forward strand.
AGGAAATACTGACACAGAAAGAAAATAGAATGAGCAAACGCTGGGGCCCAAACTATCTAAATAGAAAAGGACAGGAAGGGTACTTACTGCAATCCCAGAAAACCCTGAAAAACACCAACTCTACTAATTTCAAAATCACCTGAGATCACACGACCTCTACCACCTAAATTAGCTCTCTGGTGTAACAAAATCAAAACAGCAGCCACTGAAAAAACTGGAAAAAGCAAAAGAACAAAACTCAGTGACTGAACTAAACTGAGAAGGCAGAAGCCCCCGGAGGGGACCCAGAAGGCCCCCAAAGAAGTGCAGGACAAAATGCAAAAATATAGCAACAACACAAAAGAAGAAAAATTCTTATCTGGTAGCAGGAGATGCAGACACGACACAGCAGGCTACAAGGGAAACTGGAATGAAGGATTCAGACCAGAACAATTGATCACCGGCAACCCTGATGGGAAAATGACTCCCTTATATAAGACCAGTCAGTAACACCTGATTCCCAGTCCTCACAATCTTCACTAGTACCGCTTGTAACCACCAGAGGGAGCCTCTGCTCAGAACTCATCTCAAACCCATTCACAACATTGCACTGTGACAAATGGATGCCTCAGAGGTAGGCCTGGGAGTAGTCCTGCCACAGTAGGTGAATGGAGAAGAGCATCCGGTCACCTACTTGAGTAGGAAACTTACCGTGGCCGAAAAAAATTATAGCTTAGTGGAGAAGGACTGCTTGGCCATTAAGTGGACCTTGGAGTCCCTACAATATTATTTGCTTAGGTGACAGTTTCGCTTGGCAACGGAATATTCACCCTTGGTATGAATGAGAAATGCCAAGGAGAAAAATGCTCGAGTCATCAGAAGGTTCCTTTCACTACAAAATTTTAGCTTCACGGTGGAACATCGAGGGGGGAAGGTGCAAGGAAATGTTTTGAGGACTCGGCTGCGAACCGCAGTATATTGCATACCTTTTTTTGTGAGTTGTCTGGGAAAATGACGTTTTATTTTGAACTTTCGGGGGTCCCTGCCTATCTGTCGCACTGTGTGAACAACACTGCAATGCACTCTATACTGTACAGGGAATGAACCATGCGTGCGCGTGACTCGGCCTGCGCTTTTAAAGGGCCTTAGCCTCTAAAACCAATATTTTACTTTTTTCCTTCTTCTTTCTCTCGGGCCCATCATTCATTTCACGTGTACCCTGCACGGCCAGTCCAACCCTATATACAAGCAAACAGGTCATAGCCATTCAAACCCATTTGTGTCAACTTCTGTGCATGTTATCAGGCCAAAATCACCAGGGTATGTAAACTTTTAATCAGGGTCATTTGGATGTTTTGGGTTGTCATTATGATTTAAAAAGAGAAAACATAAAGCCTTCTACATAGTTAAAAAAAAAGCATTCCTGTAAAGACAGGTAATGATTTATTACCTACCAGCCATTGTCTCCTTTATCACTTGCTAGTTCTTATACACATTTGGCTATTTTCACATCTTCCTTGGAAGCCCAATTAGGAGCCTTCATCGCAGATTTTATCACATAGGACAAGTGCTCAGCCAACAACTATTTTGCCGTTGTTCACATGACGTAAGCCTATGTTATATACAGCTATATGCAGCAGCACACACGAGATCCTGGGAAATATCCAATCACCAGCAATGGGGTCAAGAAGTAATTTTTTCCCCCCTGAAGCAGAACTCTTTGGGGGGGGGTTTCTTTGCCTTTCTCTGGGTCTTTGGGTTCCAGTGGCTATCAGGTAGTCCTCAATGACCGCAGCTGGTTCTGTGGTCTCCACCGGGGCCAATCTGAAAGTCACTGTGACCACAATTTAATTTATTAAAGGGCCAGTAATATTTTATTACAATGTTGCTTATTGCTATTCCAATAATAAAAAATATATAAATATATTGTGTTGTGTGATTTTTGCCTGGATTTCACCTTACACATTAACTTTGACACGGCGGAGCTTCAATTGTACTCGCATCTGTAAGCTCCCTCTTTAACTCCAATGGCATGGGACCTAATGTCATGCTGGCAACTTAAGGTCAAGTAATGGCCTTGGGTTCAGCCAGCTACAGTGGCCTGTTAGACATGAACGTAAGCAAGGTCTCACAATCCAAGTGTAAAACTGATTGGTCTCATGCACGGCTGTACAGAATTATTGCAATGTATTGCATCAACCAGATGAAAGTGTAAAATGTTCAAGTAAAAAATGAAAAAAAAACAGTTCATTATCCCCTTTCTGACATTTGCAGATCGCCATGCAGTAATAATACGTCCTTAGTCAATAAGGTCCAGGGCACAGGGACATATTATTACTGCAAATGTCAGAAAGGGGATAATGAACTGTTTTTTGCGTTTTTACTTGAACATTTTACACTTTCATCTGGTTTGATGCAATACACTGCAATAATTCTGTACAGCCGTGGATGAGACCCATCAGTTTTACATTTGGATTGTGAGACCTTGTTTATGTCCACACAGGGCTGTCATCATCCCTCTGCCGGCTCCCTGAATGCTGCGATCTAGTTAGATTGCAATATTTAAGGGGTTAAAGTGTCGGGAGCTGTGTCGCTCCCGGCACTTAGTGCTGGGTGTCAGATTCAGAAGTTTGCAGAAGTATTCAACCCTCAAATGGTTGTTCAATGTATGCAAATATTGCACAACATACACACTTGGTAGCACTACCCATAGAGCACTTGTTCAAATTGGGATGATCTGTACAGATAATACCAAATATTTATTGAAAAAGCACTCCCATTATTTTTGTATTCCCTAATTCTGTGTAAGTATTAGTGCATTGTAGTGTCAGTGTGCTAATATACTCACCGATTGCTGTGTTCCCCAGTTTTCAGTGCCGCTTTTGACATAAACAACGCAGCTGGCAGGACTCAAATACGGTACAGTAGATGAGGAGGCAGAAACAAATACAAATGCAGAAATAAATACCAGCTTTATTGAAAGACAGAGGATTATATGCCAGAAAATAAGACTAAGGCCGGGATCACACATGCGAGTAAATCGTCCGACACTCGCATGTGAAATCCCAGCTCTGGCGCTGGCACTCGGGAGTGGAGCGAGCGGCTGCATAGAACTACATACAGCCGCTCGCTCCACTCCCGAGTGCCGGCGCCAGAGCTGGAATTTCACATGCGAGTGTCGGACGATTTACTCGCATGTGTGATCCCGGCCTAACTCTTCTTGTTATGATAAAAGCAATAATAGATACAAGGAGAGATAGCTGGAGCATGTACACAAGCTGTGCTCCAGCTATGGCAATGTAAAATTCAATAAAAACAGTATAAACAAGTTTTACAAACCACTTTCTTCTAACTTCCTACCAGGCTTCTGATAATACACACGCTAGCTAAAGAAACCTGCTCTCCACCCTAACACAATTGGACTCCGGTGTCTCACTCACAGTTCTGTGGCGCTTAGGAGAAAGTCTGCTAGCTTCTGCTTGGTCCTGATGTAGGGAAGCTGGGTTTGTTGTGTTGAGCTCGTCCTTTAGGTTAATGGATCTGTCTTCTTCCAGGTCCGGGCAAGTCTCGTTCCCACTTTCTATGTTGAGAGATTACTGGTACTATAGCATTGTGTTTTCTCTCAGGTTACAGGTGCTTGGGGAGAATCATTTTGGCTGTGCAGTGTGACTCTTTCCATCTGACACGGTCCTGGTGATCAATCCTGCGGTAACCGTGCACTATTTTCTCCTTTGAAGCCGAGGACAGTTCATTTTCCAGTCTCTCAGGCTAAGTGCACACGTTCAGGAATGTTTGCAGAATATTCCTGAGCAAAAACTGACATTTTCCGCGTTTTTGGTGCGTTTTTTGCGCAGATTTTTCCCGGAACTTTCTAGGTCAATAATATAGCGGGAAAAACGCTAGAATTCCGCGAAATTAATGAACATGTTGATTCTTTTTCCGAGATGCGTTTTTTTCGCGTTTTTTCCCTCAAAAAAATGCTAATAATCCTGAACGTGTGCACATAGCCTCAGTGTTAGGCCGGGATCACACATGCGAGTAAATCGGCCGACACTCGCATGTGAAATCCCAGCTCTGGCGCCGGCACTCGGGAGTGGAGCGCGCGGCTGCATAGAACTACATACAGCCGCACACTCCACTCCCAAGTGCCGGCGCCAGAGCTGGGATTTCACATGCGAGTGTCGGCCGATTTACTCGCATGTGTGATCCCGGCCTTAGACCACACTTATTGTCCTGCCTCTCTCTCACAGAATCTCTCTCTTCAATTCCTGGACACTTCCTGATCCTTGCTCAAACCAACACACAGTAAACTGCAGTGGTGGTGGGGAAGGACTAGTCCAATTGCACACAAATCAGAGGGGAGCATCATCTCTCAAAGTCATAGTTTAACCCCTTCACTCCCGGAGCTTTTTTCGATATTTCGTTTTTCGCTCTCCTTCTTTCCAGAGCCATAACTTTTTTATTTTTCTGTCAATATGGCCATGTGAGGGCTTATTTTTTGCGGGACGAGTTGTACCTTTGAACGACACCATTGGTTTTACCATGTCGTGTACTCGAAAATGGAAAAAATATTCCAAGTGCGGTGAAATTGCAAAAAAAGTGTAATCCCATACTTGTTTTTTGCTTGGCTTTTTTGCTAGGTTCACTAAATGCAAAAACTGACCTGCCATTATGATTCTCCAGGTGATTACAAGTTCATAGACATCAAACATGTCTAGGTGCTCTTTTATCTAAGTGGTGAAAAAAAATTCCAAAGTTTGCTAAAAAAAATATTGAAGTATTGAATTTTTTTCTCACTACACTGTGTAGCGATCGGGTTAATCCTTTTTTCCATTGATAGATTGGGCAAATCTGAACGCGGCGATACCAAATATGTGTATGTTTGATTTTTCTTATATTGTTTTATTTTGATTGGGGCAAAAGGGAGGTGATTTGAACTTTTAGTTTTTTTTTTTTTTAATTTTTAAACACTTTTTTTTTACTTTTGGCATGTTTCAATAGCCTCCAAGGGAGGCTAGAAGCATGCACAACTCGATCGGCTCTGCTGCATATGGGTGTTGAGCAGATCGCCCATCTGTAGCAGATTTACTGCATTGCTATGAGCGCTGACCACTGGGCGGCGCTCACAGCAATGTGCCGGCAACAACCATAGAGGTTGTCAAGGCAGCATGTCGCCGACCCCTGATCACGTGACAGGGGTCGGCGATGCGCTCATTTCCGGCTCGGCGGCCGGAAGCGCTAGTTAAATGCCTGCTGTCAGTTTTGACAGCGGGATTTAACTAGTTAATAGGTGCGGGCGGATGGCGATTCCGCTCGCGCCTATTGCGGGCACATGTCAGCTGTTAATAACAGCTGACATGTCGCGGCTTTGCGGTGGGCTCACCGCCGGAGCCCACCTCTAAGCAGGGGATCCTTACCGATGACGTACTATCCCATCATCGGTAAGGAAGGGGTTAATTTTGTTCTTGGCAGGGGCTTACCACCAACACTTTGGTCCTCTTTGTCCTCACATGATGACTATGTGTGAGCCGGAAGTAATTTTTACATTGTAAATCTATGGAGTCTTATTCTGACGTTTCATAGACTTACGTACATTGTAAAACCGACTTCCAGCTTAGGGTATGTTTCCACGTTCAGGAAACAGTCCGGAATTGCTGCGTGTTTGACGCTGTGCGTTGGCGCAGCGTCAAACACGCAGCGTTCAGATGTTACAGCATAGTGGAGGGGATTTCAAGAAATCCCGTCTCCACTATGCTGTAAAACACGCAGGCGGAAGACCTGCGTTTCCGGACATGCGGCGCGTCTTTTCAGACCGCAGCATGTTCTAGCCCATTGCGGCGACGCTGCGTCGCCACAAGGTAAATAACACAGGGCTATGTAGCCCTGCGTTCTTTCCGAATGTGTTCCGGAGGTGTCCGGAACACATCCGGAATGAGCGCGCGTCAAAAAGGGGCGGGGCTTAGAACGGAGCGGAATTTCCGCTCCGTCAAATGCGCTGTGGTTCCGGACCGTGGAACCACAGCCTTAGGCCGGGATCACACATGCGAGAAACACTGCCGAGTCTCGCATGTGAAATCCCAGCTCTGGCGCCGGCACTCGGGAATGGAGCGAGCGGCTGCATAGAAATACATGCAGCCGCACACTCCACTCCAGAATGCCGGCGCCAGAGCTGGGATTTCACATGCGAGACTCGGCCGTGTTTCTCGCGTCTGTGATCCCAGCCTTACACATAGACCCCATTGTGATCCAGCAAATCAGAATAGACAGAAAATGACTCAGAAAAGAACCAAAGCAGAGCTATAAACTGATTGGTGAGGATATTAACACACTGACACTACACTGCACTAACATTTATATAGGAGAGAAAAAAAAAAATGAAGGTGAAAAGGAAAAGATATGAATAAATAAAGGAAAAGTGAAACAGGATATTATGTATTAAAGCACCTTTATTATAAGTACATGGTGAAGTAGTGGCACAGAAAACAAGGGGTGCCTGAGCATATAAACAGCAAGAATTAAGATCATTTTAAATTATACAAAGAATTAGTAAAAACAAGGAATTGGGTAAGTAAAACAATATGAAAAGAGATACCAGAATGAAAGCCAGGTAAGAGGTATATATAAGGTGATGCATTATGGAGACATCCAATGATAATACAATAAGAAGGCATAGACCAAGGTATCCGGATAGGAAATGATAAAGTTCTAGAGTGCTTAAGTCTAAGTAAAATAAGATTAGCACCAAAAAAATACATGTAGGAAGGTAAAGGATAAATGCTAACCAAGATTGCACATGTGAAGAGTATAGATGAAGAGGACGCATGGTATACGTGGCATCAGTAACACTGATGAGTCCATAGAATAGAGTGACGTGGCATTACCTGGCAGACTGGCTTGCTGTATATGCATGGCACATACCCCGACATGCGTTTTGGACAATGACAGCCCCCCAAGGAATCCCACGCGAAACGTGTGTTGAGGCTGGCTGATTGACCCTTCCGAGTGGGACATTATGGGTGAGAACCTGGACTGATGTGATAATTTCATTTTTTGATATAGGCATGGACTTCTGGTGGGGATCTGTGTTCTACTACAATTATGAGGCTTGTCCCTAATAATTTTCAATTTATTCTAATTATTATTATTATACATTTATATAGCGCCATTTATTCCATGGCGCTTTACATATGAAAAGGGAAAAATATAGACAGGTACAATAAACATGTGCTAGACAAGGGACACACAAGTACAGAAGGAGAGAGGACCCTGCCCGCGAGGGCTCACAGTCTGCAGGGATGTGTGAGGATACACTAGGAAAGGGTAGAGCTGGTCGTACGATGGTTCAGTACACTGATGATCACTGCTGGTTGTAGGCTAAGGCCTCTTTCACACATCCGTTGTGCGCCTGACGGCGCCCTCCGGCATTTTTTGTCCAACCACATCCGGCGAAATGTAATGCCGGATGCGGTTTTTTTTGCATTGACTTTCATTAGCGCCGCATGTCAGTGCGTTGTATGCGTTTTTGTCCGGATCCGGCGGAAATGTACATTCCGGCGGCCGGACACAACGCAGCATGTAACGTTTTTTATTTTTGCCGGAGCTGCCTGATGTGCCTGAAGCGGCGCATCAGGCGGCCGGAAACAATAGAATTCAATGGAACCGGATCAGACTTTTGTGCAATCCGTCAAAAGTCTGATCCGGATTCTGGAAATCGAGGTCTACTACTACTACTACTACTACTACTACTACTACTACTACTACTACTACTACTACATTTTCCAGTGTCTCCGGGCATCAGAAACCCTCTTTTTATGGGTTCAAAAGTTCAGGTCGGATCCAGCAAAAAACCGGATCCGTTGCATCAGTTTTTTTGTTTCAGCGCCGGATCCGTCCCTTCAGGCATAGGACGGATCATGCTTGATACAAAAAGACGGATGTGTGAAAGAGGCCTAATACAATAGAAGTCTATCTTTCCCAGTGATACCAAGTCTTAAGAGATGCAATAGCACTAGCACTTTATAATTGGCATTTATCTATACTAATATATTTACACCATGTCCAGGATTTACTTCCCATATCTACTTTACTAGATATATGGATGTGCTGGTACTTTCTGTTCCCACTGAGCCTTTCATTTCATCTTGTCTTTATATGTAAGATTTTTTTAAACTATATAATTGTTCTTGTCTGTGTATTTTCAATAAATAATAGGACTATTATTCCCTTTTTTTGTTGTTGTTCTGCATAGTATTTATGGTGTGTCCTTGATATATTACGCCTATTATATAATTATATATTGTTATGGCTCTGATTTGATGACCTATGTTACTATGGTTTCTGCTTCAATATTATTGTTTTCACTCATGCTGAACTATGCACTTACCTACAAACACATTTGACTGCAAAACTTTGGCCTACTTAGCAAAGCCCCAGTTTGAGTCTCTATAGTGTAACAAATGGAAACGGAGGCACAGGTGTTGCAGTGCACATTCGTTTATTTCAATTTTCTTTGTGGAACCACAACCCGAGATAACTGCAGGGGGCGTAACTATATGAACCCCAGACTCCCGTAGTAAGACCCCTCGAACAGGGTCAGAATGGAATGCTCGGGGGACACAGGTGCTACCTACAGACAGAGCCCGGACATGTGAAAGCTGGCCCAACAGTGCAGAATATCAGGCAGGGATAACAGATAGCGATGATGTGTCGACCCGCCACCACAATTGTGGGTTACCAGGGCAATGGGGTACTCAGAGCCGAGCCCGTAGAAGTCTATGGGGATTTTGTCACAGGTAGCTGTGGCTCGGTCTGTAGCCCGGGCGGTCTGGCGTATGTTGGGGGAATATTTACAGGGGATTGATTTATGTACAGTTCGTGACGCCACCTGTAGTCTTCTGGTAATTAGTACCAGCGCTGCTGTAGATCTCTGAGGGGATGGTGAGGCAGCTAGATGTCGGGTCCCCTACAGGTGGGACTCTTCCCTCAAAGTCTATGGGATTTGTGAAGTCGGGTGCAGATAAAGAACACAGTCTCACACGGTCAGCGTCTTTCCATACCTTTACTTGTAAGATGTTCAGGCAGGTCCCAGGGAGGCTGATCCAAGGAGAGTGTATCTTGAGACAGCAGCTGGACAAGTTAGGGGCCTCCTTTACTTCCAATACAACGAGTACAACCAGCCTGAAGCGTAGTTCCCTCAAAATCTCCAGCTAATCTATAGCTGTACCGCCCAGTCAGCTTTGTGTTAGGAGCCTTCCTGCGAAGAAGCTGAATTCTTATCTTGTCGTGCACTGACTCAAAGTCTTCACTTCCCCTGACCCCAGTTACGTACTGACTATAAGGGGCTGTCTGCCGCGACCTAGGGTCCGGTAGATTCCTGGTTTTCTTATCACTCTGCTTGAAACAGTAGTGATCCTTCGGTCCCCAGTGACCGGGTGCAATGTGCAGGACTTCTGCAATCCGTAAGCACTATTCCAATAAACCACTGTGCCTTTCGCCTTGTCCACGCTGGTAACATAAGCACTCAAACTAGCCAAGGGTCGAGCAGTCACTTCTTTCTTTTCCTTTCTACGAAGTTAGTTACAGATGCTCAGTTATCAATAGGCAGGAGCACGTCTCTGAACCTGATACCGTCCTTTAGACAGGATGCTGAAGACTTTCTGCACTAAAACTTCTTCTTTCCTTCCAGTGTATGCTGCTGAGGTACAGCTCTGACTAGGCTAAGGTGAATTCAAACACCTGTACCAGCCTCCACGATCTGAACTGATGATAGAGAAGGCTGGACTCCTTCCTCCCTCCAGACGTCTTCTCTCTCCGAAGTCTAGACACCGACTCACACGTCTTCTCTGTCCGAAGACAGGAACTAGACTCTCCAAAATCACTCCAACACATACCTTGACCACTCCCTCAAGAGCAAACTCCACTACCCTAAGGGTGTGTCTAGTATATGTCGAGTGAATGAATATTTAGCATTAAACTGCTGTCTCGCCATACACTCTCCAGGGTACTGCGTGTGCCTACCACCAGGGCTACACATTCCCCCATGGTAAAAGACAGCACTCCCGGGCTGTAAAATACAAAAGAGACATTTTGTTTATGCAATAAACATTAAACAATAACTTCTTCCCATCCGGGAGGTGAGAATATCTTGAACGTTGCGAACAATAACATTTTACATATAGAAATACAAAAGTATCAAATAGCATTTAATAAATATACGGTATACTTGTGAAGGACCCGCACCAAACCTTCAACGTGGGTCCTGGGTGGGCTGCAGGACATCCGATTGCAGACCTCACTCAGTGCCACACCACACGGGTTTTGTTTTCAGAGGTAGTTGTGACTGGTTTATGTAAAACCAAGAGAAAGCACCGAAGCGCAACTATTTACAAGTAAGTTCTGGGTTGGCATAGTCCTCAACCTCCAAGTCCAATGTAAAACCAAAGACATATTATATAATATCACATAATACTAAAGTGCAAAAACTTTTTCTAGTTACTGTTTATCATTTACCCAGCCGGGCATTCTACAGTAGAAATATATATATTCACTATATAATTTTGTGCAAAACTTTATAAAACATTTCAAACTTTTTTACTTTTGGTAGACCCGATAGGGATCTCACCACTTTTTCCTCACTATCTATTCATTCTCTGCAAATACACTTTCCACCCCGGGGGCTGGAACAATGCAATGGGCCCTAGATCCCAGGACTAGCAAATCATGTGCTGCGATTAGGGTCTGGGTCGCCACAGTTCTGGTGCGAACCTCTAGGGGCGCAACGGGTACATTTTCTTCACGTGACACCGATTGCGTTTCAATCACAGTTAGCGATATGGACCGCGTCATGGATTGCGATTGAGACTGGGTCGCATGTTGCGATGTAGAGGTGGCTTTAATTTGCGATGAAATCTGGGTCGCTTGTTGCGATGAATTTGCAGGGGGGCGATGCTGGGGCACAGCCGGATTCTGCTTGAGCTGGAGACGGGGACGCTGCGGTAATGGTGACGGTACCTGCGTCTGGGACGGGGTCACGGACGATGGTGACGTTAAGGGCATACCATCCCTTCATTCCCCAATGCCGCGTATATGTGACGATATCTCCATTTGCTAAGTCCCTCCCAGGATGGCCTTGCGGCAGGTGGGATTCTACGTCACGCCTGCTGACAAAGACCGCTGGGTAGAGGCCCGGTTCACGGATAAAGCCCCAGCCCTTCCGGAGCTGGAACTCAGTCACACACCCCTGCCGCCGCGGTTCCCTCAGGGTACCTTTATCTCTTCGGACGCTCTCTTTGTCCGCGATCAGCTCGGCATATTGTCGCTGACGGTTCCTCTGAGTCTCCCGCTCTTCCTCCTGCTGGCGTTTCTTCTTCTCCTCACGACTCTGCCATTCCTGTTCCCACTGGGCGGTATAGGCGACGTCATCCAGGCGCGCCATTTCGTCCCAGTCCACATCTGGTAGTGACGGACAGGACCCCTCCGGTGTCCCTGCCGGGGACCGATCATCTGCTGCGGCCTCTTGGCGGGCGGGCGTTCCGGGATTGGCTGTACCTCCTCAACCTCCTTCGCTTCCACCGCTTCACCGGTGGGATCGGGATCGGTACTTTCGGGGGCAGCCTCCGGTTGCTCCTTCGCCTTGGGCAGCAGACTCTTCGGTATCTGGAATCGTGGGGGGGTCGTTGAGGGGAGAGATCACCGTGTCCCACAGCCTCCGCTGTTCCAGGGTACGCCGGCGTCTCTCGATTTCTTCAAAGCCAGGTTGGTCCTGGACCATCTTCTTCAGGCGTGCATTTTCTTCTCTTGTCTCTAGCAACGCCTGCTTCAGGTGCAGGATCACGGATAACTCCGGTGTTGGTGGCAGCTTGGCTGGGGCACGGGGCCTGCCTTCCTCCGCTTCCCAGCTCGGCTGCACACGTCCTGCCTCCATGATGTTCCAGAAGATTCTTTCTTCTTCCTGCGGAGACATCCGGTCTCTTCCGTGGAGGCGAGGTTTGCGTCTCCTCCTCCTCGCAGGGAAGGTGAAGAGGAGGCGGACCTCCTTTGCTGTAGGGCAGGATCGCATGTTGTAATAGCACTTTGAGAGGGCAGGCATTTTCTTCGCGCCACTGGGGGGTAGACGCCCACGAAGGTACGCCCACCTTCTTCTCCAGCGCCTGAGGGCGCGAATATGGCGACAAAAATGGCGATTTTGGCGCCAAAAGTGCAAACAGTCCTTTTTCACAAAAACAAGTCCTTAGGCACACAGGGCTCGCAATTCTGCGAGTTTCGCATCCTGTTCGTGACGCCAAGTTGTGTCGACCCGCCACCACAATTGTGGGTTACCAGGGCAATGGGGTACTCAGAGCCGAGCCCGTAGAAGTCTATGGGGATTTTGTCACAGGTAGCTGTGGCTCGGTCTGTGGCCCGGGCGGTCTGGCGTATGTTGGGGGAATATTTACAGGGGATTGATTTATGTACAGTTCGTGACGCCACCTGTAGTCTTCTGGTAATTAGTACCAGCGCTGCTGTAGATCTCTGAGGGGATGGTGAGGCAGCTAGATGTCGGGTCCCCTACAGGTGGGACTCTTCCCTCAAAGTCTATGGGATTTGTGAAGTCGGGTGCAGATAAAGAACACAGTCTCACACGGTCAGCGTCTTTCCATACCTTTACTTGTAAGATGTTCAGGCAGGTCCCAGGGAGGCTGATCCAAGGAGAGTGTATCTTGAGACAGCAGCTGGACAAGTTAGGGGCCTCCTTTACTTCCAATACAACGAGTACAACCAGCCTGAAGCGTAGTTCCCTCAAAATCTCCAGCTAATCTATAGCTGTACCGCCCAGTCAGCTTTGTGTTAGGAGCCTTCCTGCGAAGAAGCTGAATTCTTATCTTGTCGTGCACTGACTCAAAGTCTTCACTTCCCTGACCCAGTTACGTACTGACTATAAGGGGCTGTCTGCCGCGACCTAGGGTCCGGTAGATTCCTGGTTTTCTTATCACTCTGCTTGAAACAGTAGTGATCCTTCGGTCCCCAGTGACCGGGTGCAATGTGCAGGACTTCTGCAATCCGTAAGCACTATTCCAATAAACCACTGTGCCTTTCGCCTTGTCCACGCTGGTAACATAAGCACTCAAACTAGCCAAGGGTCGAGCAGTCACTTCTTTCTTTTCCTTTCTACGAAGTTAGTTACAGATGCTCAGTTATCAATAGGCAGGAGCACGTCTCTGAACCTGATACCGTCCTTTAGACAGGATGCTGAAGACTTTCTGCACTAAAACTTCTTCTTTCCTTCCAGTGTATGCTGCTGAGGTACAGCTCTGACTAGGCTAAGGTGAATTCAAACACCTGTACCAGCCTCCACGATCTGAACTGATGATAGAGAAGGCTGGACTCCTTCCTCCCTCCAGACGTCTTCTCTCTCCGAAGTCTAGACACCGACTCACACGTCTTCTCTGTCCGAAGACAGGAACTAGACTCTCCAAAATCACTCCAACACATACCTTGACCACTCCCTCAAGAGCAAACTCCACTACCCTAAGGGTGTGTCTAGTATATGTCGAGTGAATGAATATTTAGCATTAAACTGCTGTCTCGCCATACACTCTCCAGGGTACTGCGTGTGCCTACCACCAGGGCTACACAATGAAGCTGGGTAACAGGAAGCGGGAGCAAGGGACAGAGCTGGCACAGACAATACTGTCGTAGTCCTGGTTACAGGTTAGACAGATGGCTGGACCGGGTAGCAGTAATGCAGGCTGAGCTGGAATCGTCCCGGGTACACAGTATGGAGTCACGAGTAGTCTGCGGTGATAAACAGTATTAGCTGTATTCAGGCAGGGTACAGTTAAGCGCAGCAGAGCACTGAGCTTATGGAACACTGAAGCGGAAATAAGCAACAGGAAACACTTGTTGCTCCGGCTCCCTCTCTATGGCAGAGAGGCCAGAAATAGCACACAGCATAACATGATTGGTTATCAGCATATTTTAAAAAATGCGCGCTGTCTCTTTAAGAGACCGGGAGCTCGCGCGCAATCTCAGCACCATACCCGGGAAAGTGCTGACCGCGCGCCAGGAAGCAGGAGAGAGACCAGGAGAGTGGGAGCCCCAGCGGGGACCCCGCGAAGGCACAGGTACAGGTGGAGCAGCGTGAGAACGGGGACCCCGCCGGAGACCCTGCAGAGGTACGGGCACGGCCACGGGTGTTACATATAGCATGTAGTCAGGCTTGGACTACCCCACAGGAGAATCCTCTGGTGGGCCCCTGTGCAAGAGTGGGCCACCACCCTCTTATGTAAGCAGTACTTGGCACAATATACTTTAATCACTATGTACAGACAAAGGCAGTATCTTATTCACGTAACAATCTTCCCAGTTCGATGTTATATAAATTTGTGATTGAGGATAATGGCACATTTGCATGTACCTGAAAAGTAGGGCCCTGGAGTTGGTTACTGGTGGACTCTTGGGACCCCAGTCCGATAATGCTTGTAGTGCAGAAACAGTTTGTGTGTATATTTGTTATGACCATGCATCCTTGTTGTCCTGATATTGACATTGAGTTAGACAATTTGTAGGTTTCAGCATTTTTCCTGGGGTAAAACGATAATAAGTTCAAGTCTGTTTCTTATTTTTTGTCTACAATATTTAATTATTCTTGTGCCGTGCATCTGTTTCTTTCCCACAAGCCTACTCGAAGTAATTTGCCAGCGGTAAAACCGATCAAGTGTAGATAACAATTCCATCAGTCCAGCTGTATCCAAAACATCTACTCAAGCACATAGACTTAAATGCTGTATCAGCATGATTCATTGTAATAAAAGAAATGTATTATAAAAGAAACTGAAATGATACAGAAATAGGCATCTCCTCATTGTATATCAATTCTAGTATTACCATTCCCTATGTGTAGTAGTAATAAATACTTCAAAAGGTTTTAGGGGGAAGAGTAAGCAATGCCAACACTGGAAGTAAATTATCGAAGCCAATAAAACTGTTATTAGACAAGGATGCCTGAAAGTTGAAATCAAGGCAAACTGCTCTTTGGACCATTTTTAAGGACTTTCCATCTCCATCTGACTTATGTGTAACCTGACCAGTCTTTACAACATCATGCAGCAATCTTATCTGTCCCAACACGCAATATACTGAAATTGAGCGCTTGGAAACAATAGAAATAATACAAATATCAGCATTCACGGTTTCAAATGACCATTATATTACATACCTGAGCAAGACTGTTTTGCAAGTTACTCATGAGTAATGTGATGAGGCGCAGCTGAAGAGGAAGTTTTTGCAAAACCTATTACAAGGTACACATGGCCTTACTATAGCTTCATCAATCTCTCATTTAGCAACCAAACTAATTATTTTCGTGCTCATGTTCTACTGAGTACAGGAGAGACATATTTATATAAATTGAGGAAACTTTTAGATTACTTACCATTAGAGATAAATGAATATATTTGAGTTGAATTCAATTCTATTCAAATGTTTCAAAAATCCACATTTGCCAAAAAACAGAATTTTTTTTTTTGTAAATCGCTTCCTCATTGATTAACCAAATTGTCAGCCGGAGGCCACTATTTTTCTGAAAGACTTTATGGCGTCGTAACCTCATGCCCATTTGCGCAGGACCATCCCAGACCTCATCAGGGCCAGAATTTCTAGCCTAGTGTGAGAAGGCCCAGGGATTAACATTCGCAGTGGTGATATGAAGATGTGGTGAGAATCGGATGGATAACGGTAAAGAACGGAGGGGCTAAAGAGGTGAGCAGTAAGGAGAGCATTTTATTAATTTTTTACATTTTATGTTTATGATGCTTTAGGGTCTGGAGAAATTTCAGAACAACTTCTTTGCAAATCAAATTTTCTGGAAAATCTGTGCAAACATGAAAATTCTACTTTTGCCTGATCCGCTAATTTCCATTTGGCATGTACTACTTATACTGGCAAAGCCCCACCAGTATACTGTTTTGGCTATTTAGGCCCCAGTAGAAAGAGTGAGAAGTCACTCTCTAAAAGGCGAAAGTAAAGTAATGGCCATAACAATGGCAAAACACTATGACAAGCCATTGGGGGATCAATACTACTGACAATCAGTACAAATGGAGTTTGTAGAGGAAAAATCTACACGTTAGTATCTGAACCATGAACACTCTGTCCAGAGTCCAATCGCCTCAAGTGCAAAATTTGGACCTGTGCGACCCTCCTCCGCATGTTGGTCAGATGTATAGGCCCTTGTGTTCTAAATCCTATAAAGACATAAGTATTGCCCCCTCATTGTGTAGTAATGTCTCCCATCCTGGGCCCATTCTGCTATATATTTCCCTCATCCTGGCTCCATCCTGGTATACATTTCCCACATCCTGGGCCCCTTCCTGGTATATATGTCCCCCTTCCTGGTATATGTGCTCCCCATCCTGGTACATATGTTCCCCATCCTGGTACATATGTCCCCCATCATGGTATATATGTCCCCCATCATGGTATAAATGTCCCCCAGGATGGGTCTCATCCTGGAATATATGTCCCCCATCCTGGTATATATGTTCAACATCCTTGGCCCATCCTGGTATATATGTCCCCCATCCTGGTATGTATGCTCAACATCTTGGCCCCATCCTGGTATATATGTCGTCCATCCTGGGTCTCTTCCTGAAATATATGACCACATCCTGATTTATATCTTTTCCATCCTGTGCCCATCCTCGTATATATGTCCCCTATCCTGATTTATATGTCCCCCATCTTGGTTTATATGTCCCCCATCCTGGTGTATATGTACCCCATCCCAGTATATATGTCTCTCATCATGGGTCCATCCTGGTATATATGTCCCCCATCCTGGTATATGCACTATATCACAAAAGTGAGTACACCCCTCATATTTTTGTAAATATTATATTATATCTTTTCATGAGACAACAGTGAAGATATAACACGTTGATACAATGTAAAGCAGTCAATGTACAGCCACAAAAAAATAAATAAAATAATCAACAGGTGCTCTTAACTCCAAGCATGCATGTTATAGATATAGGCCAAACATTGTCCAAAAAAGAGATGCCTTGAAATTGCCGCAAAGGGACACATTAAAAAAAAAATTCACCACCGGGCCCAGCTCAACATCTTGCATTTCCACACAGCCTCAGCTCCTCACGCTCCGCCTCCAACAGCCAGTAGCCGCCCTCACATGTGCTACTACTTCCAGCCGGGCCCAGCATACACTGCTCTCTCTGGCTGGAAAGCTACATCAGCCAGGAGGCATGGCGTACTTATGCAAATCCAGCCAGGGAGTTCAGCATGGAGCACTGCAGGACTAGAAAGGAGGAGTTAGGAGGAGCCAGGTACAGAGTGATGGCGGCGTGCACATTTAATTTAAGGCACACGGCTAGGGCTGCCACTAGGAATTTCAGGGCCCCATACTGGCAACATTTTCGGGGTCACCTTGAGACTCCGCCCAGGCTCCACCCCAGCCCCAACTCCACCCGTCAAACTGTCCACAGTCCCACTGCTCTCTCTTGGAAAAACTCCACTTCTCACCAATCACACATTAACAGTTCCCATCACCAGATCACACATATAGCCAGCAGCTTTTGTTTTGGCCAAAAGGTTTTTTAAGCCACCACCACGACAAGGTAGACTCTTTTGG
The DNA here is from genome assembly GCA_033576555.1 of Oophaga sylvatica. Lineage (NCBI taxonomy): Eukaryota > Metazoa > Chordata > Amphibia > Anura > Dendrobatidae > Oophaga > Oophaga sylvatica. The sequence continues at coordinate 192,574,885 of JARQOD010000005.1, forward strand.
TAGGGCCCTACTCTACTCTAACCTTTTAAACATTTGTTAAAATATCCATTACAATTTAGGTATATTTTCATTTATTTTTCAATTTTTAAAATGACCAATAATATCACATACAAGGGACAAATACCACTGCACCATGACCAGACACCATATTACCACCACATAATGACCTATAATACCACATACAAGGAACAAATACCGCCACACCATGTCCAGACCAGATATTACCACCACAGTGACCAAATACTATTACATACAAGGGACAAATACTACTGCATCATTTCCAGACCACATATTACCACCACATGGTGACCAATAATGCCACATACAAGGAACAAATACCACCTCACCATGACCAAACCACATATCACCACATAGTGACCAAATAATGGCACATACAAGGAACAAATACCGCCACACCATGGCCGGACAACATATTACCATCACATAGTGACTGAAAACTACAATACTGATCAGTAATAAAGAAACACAATACTAATATCATCATAAGTGCTAAAATACACAGATCTGTACTTAGTATGCATTGTCTGTGTACAGGTAATACAGTGACCACCTGTGACATTATACACAGGAGCTCTGTATATACAGTGCCTACAAGTAGTATTCAACCCCCTGCAGATTTAGCTGGTTTGATAAGATGCAAATAAGTTAGAGCCTTCAAACTGCAAACGAGAGTAGGATTTATTAACAGAAGCATAAATCTTACAAAACAAAAAGTTATGTTGCTCAGTTGAATTTTAATAAATTTTAAACATAAAAGTGTGGGTCAATTATTATACAACCCCTATGTTTAATATTTCGTGGAATAACCCTTGTTTGCAATTACAGCTAATAATCGTCTTTTATAAGACCTGATCAGGCCGACACAGGTCTGTGGAGTTATCTTGGCCCACTCCTCCATGCAGATCTTCTCCAAGTTATCTAGGTTCTTTGGGTGTCTCATGTGGACTTTAATCTTGAGCTCCTTCCACAAGTTTTCAATTGGGTTAAGGTCAGGAGACTGACTAGGCCACTCCAACACCTTGACTTTTTCCCTCTTGAACCAGGCCTTGTTTTTCTTGGCTGTGTGCTTTGGGTCGTTGTCTTGTTGGAAGATGAAATTACGACCCATCTTAAGATCCTTGATGGAGGAGCGGAGGTTCTTGGCCAAAATCTCCAGGTAGACCGTGCTATCCATCCTCCCATGGATGCGGACCAGATGGACAGGCCCCTTGGCTGAGAAACAGCCCCACAGCATGATGCTGCCACCACCATGCTTGACTGTAGGGATGGTATTCTTGGGGTCGTATGCAGTGCCATCCAGTCTCCAAACGTCACGTGTGTGGTTGGCACCAAAGATCTCGATCTTGGTCTCATCAGACCATAGAACCTTGAACCAGTCTGTCTCAGAGTCCTCCAAGTGATCATGAACAAACTGTAGACGAGCCTTGACATGACGCTTTGAAAGTAAAGGCACCTTACGGGCTCGTCTGGAACGGAGACCATTGCGGTGGAGTACGTTACTTATGGTATTGACTGAAACCAATGTCCCCACTGCCATGAGATCTTCCCGGAGCTCCTTCCTTGTTGTCCTTGGGTTAGCCTTGACTCTTCGGACAAGCCTGGCCTCGGCACGGGAGGAAACTTTCAAAGGCTGTCCAGGCCGTGGAAGGCTAACAGTAGTTCCATAAGCCTTCCACTTACGGATGATGCTCCCAACAGTGGAGACAGGTAGGGCCAACTCCTTGGAAAGGGTTTTGTATCCCTTGCCAGCCTTGTGACCCTCCACGATCTTGTCTCTGATGGGCTTGGAATGCTCCTTTGTCTTTCCCATGTTGACCATGTATGAGTGCTGTTCACAAGTTTGGGGAGGGTCTTAAATAGTCAGAAAAGGCTGGCAAAAGAGATCATTAATCCACACATGTGAAGCTCATTATTCTTGGTGCCTGAACTACTTCTTAATACTTTAGGGGGACCAAACAGAATTCTTGTGGTTTGAGGGGTTGAATAATAAATGACACTCTGAATTTACTTTTAACGTTTTTAAAAAAAAAAAAAAAAATTACAACAAAATTTTTGCTGCAGTGCATTTCCCACTTCCAGGCTGATCTACAGTACAAATGTCACAATGCCAAGTTAATTCCGCATGTGTCAACCAGCTAAATCTGCAGGGGGTTGAATACTACTTGTAGGCACTGTAGTGTATAGTGTTATAGTGTAAATCTAATACAGTGATCACTGGTGACAATGTACACAGGACCGCTTGTATATAGTATACAGTGTATAGTGTCAGTGTACAGGTAACACACTGACTCACCAGTGACGTCTCAAGGTGAAATCCTTCATCTTAGCTTTTCATATTCATCCAGCACAGACCGCCGTCACTTCTTCCAGCCAGGGCTCGTCTCTGCAGGAAATAACAGATATCTAGAGCACCGCTTGCAGAACACATTAATTATTTTTCCCAAATTCTAAACTACACCAGATGAAGAAAAAAAGGTGACAGTGTTGTTCTGCACAGTAATAGGACCGCCTCCCCCATTTAAAACAGTATCCTCAAAAAATAAAATAAATACCTCACTGCAGTAATAATATCACTTAATTAGCCCCTATGGTAATAATTTCCCCCATTCTAGCCCCCGTGTGTCTCATTCCTGGCTCCAGTCATATGTTCTCCCATCCTGGCCCCATATGTTCTCCCATCCTGCCTTCATGTGATGTCCCATCCTGCCCCATATGATCTCCTCATCCTGCCCCATCTGTCCCATGATCCTGCCCCATGATCCTGCCCCATCTGTCCCATGATCTCCCCATCTGTCTCATGATCCAGCCCCATCTGCCCCATGATCTTGCCCCATCTGTCTCCATTGTATCCATCATTGCCCCATGATCCTGCAGCATCTGTCTCCATCCTGCCCCATCTGTCTACATCCTCATGATCCCGCACCATCTGTCTCCATCCTGCCTCATATTCCTGCCCTACTGTCTCCATCCTGCACCATGTCTCCATCCTGCCCCCTGAGTCTCCATCCTGCCCTCCTGTCTCCAATCCTGCCCCGTGTCTCTATTCTGCCCCCTAAGTATTCAAGCAGCTGACAGCACTCGGGAGTTAGCACGGATGCACGTTCAGGCGTTCAAGGATCCAAATGAACAACAGTCCAACGAAAAAATAGGAACAGCATCCAATCCAGGTGAAGTATAACAAGTCTTTATTCAGCCTCCATAAAATACGACGTTTCGGCCATTTTCAGGCCTTTATCAAGTATACAAAAACAGGCAAAATGGTGTCCTTAAATGGACCATTTAAGGACACCATTTTGCCTGTTTTTCTATTCTGCCCCCTGTCTCCACTCTGCCCCCATGTCTCCTATCCTGCCTCCGTGTCTCCATTCTGCCCCTGTCTCCATTCTGCCCCTGTCTCCATTCTGCCCCGTGTCTCCAATCTTGCCCCTGTGTCTCCAATCCTGCCCCTGTGTCTCCAGTCCTGCCCCGTGTTTCCAATCCTGCCCGTGTCTCCATTCTGCCCCATCTCCATTCTTGCCCCGTCTCCATTCTGCCTCCGTGTCTCCATCCTGCCCCCGTGTCTCCCATCCTGCCCCCGTGTCTCCATTCTGCCCCCCGTATCTCCCATCCTGCCCTGTGTTTCCAATCCTACCCCTGTATCTCCATTCTGCCTCCGTGTCTCCATCCTGCCCCTGTGTCTCCCATCCTGCCCCCGTGTCTCCATTCTGCCCCCATATCTCCCATCCTGCCCCGTGTTTCCAATCCTGCCCCTGAATCTCCACTCTGCCCCATCTCCATACTGCCCCTGTCTCCATTCTGCCTCCGTGTCTCCATTCTACCTACGTGTCCCATTCTGCCAGTGAAACATATTGCAGCTTGCTGCTTTCAATAAAAATAAAAAAAAAACCTTTCTCCTTACCTGGCCGCGCTCCTGCGGCGATGATCCCTCCAGTTGTTTCAAGCGTGCACTCGCTTGCGAATGACAATGACATCATATGCCAGCGACGTGAGTGCTGACATCAGCTGCCAGCCTCCGATTAACTGGCGGCTTTAACTATTGCCGTGCCCGCATGACAATAGAGTAACTGAACCTTCGTCTCAGACACAGGTTCAGTTACTGCATCGGCAGAATCCTGCCACTGGGGCTCGATCAGCAGAAGAGACGGGGCCCGATGCAGGCCCCCTCTGCTGATCGGGCCCCATATGCCAGTCAGGGCAGTAATGCCCTGATGGTGGCCCTGCACACGGCACAGCACAACCGTTGCGGTCTGACTCCAGAGGGCCCTCTCACCCCTCGGGGCCCCATAGCAGTCACGTGGCCTGCCGCCATTGGCGGTACGCCACTGCATTAATGTCTAAAACACTGGCAGCAAAAGTAAGTACACCCTTATGTATGTCTCCAATCCTGGGCCCATCCTGGTATATGTCACACTTCCTAGTATACATGTCCCTCTTCCTAGTATACATGTCCCTCATTCTTCCACTGTTCTTTAACGCATAAAAAATTTAAACTGTTCTACTCACCCCTCCACTGCTCCAAAGCCATGTGGCGTCCTCTTCTGTAGCAGGCAGCTGACTTCAGTGGGCAAGCGATGGGCTGCTCATAATCTCACTGCTATGTGTGTATTGCAGTGCAGGGACCTGGCGGGTCTCAGCGCCACAATGCATTTCAGCTGAACGTGCCTCCTACTGCACAGGCCTGGTCGTGGTCAAACCCTGTGCGACCATGATCATTACACCTCTACTCAGTCCATTACTAAATACAAAAATCCACAAGCACAACATTGTAGCTACGTAATAGTGAGAGATACCCAGTGCCACAACATACTACTACATGGACACGGTGACTGATTCAGTACAATATTATAATACCATCATATAAAAAGAATGTAGACCAGAATCAAAAATTACAAATATATACATTTTATTAAATATCAGAAAGATGAAAATTACACTTAACTATACATGTTAAAAAGTGTGAAACCACATGGTGGCGCCAAGAGGCTAATAGCCCCACATACGCAGCTTACAAAAAAACATAGGTATATTGTGGGTGGATAAAGAGTACAAGATAAGTGAAGTGGGGATGTATAATACTACATACGTGAAATACCTAGAGTTAGATAGTCACAACGTGACTATATAGTACCGTAACTGGCAATAGAGCAAGCCCACCCAAAGAGAAAACAGAAAACAAAATATCACTCAATGAAAACTTATAAATGGAAGAAAAAATAGAGCAATACCTGTTGTGTGAGATATGGCACACACCATAAGACCCCATAAGGGTGCCTCATCCTGAGCCTCCATAATGTGTTGTCTGAGATTGATATCTAGAGCACCCACCACCACCCCTTCCCTAAGCATTTTTACTGGATTTTCGTCCCTAGACTCCAGAACGAAACTATGTGATAAGGAATCCACCTTAACATTCTTAGCACCAGGGAGATATGTCACAGAGAAATCAAACAAAGCGAAGAAGAGAGCCCATCGGGCCTGTCTGGAAAACAGGCACTTGGTAGTGTCAACATACAGTAAATTATTGTGATCAGTAAAGACCATTACTCTATGAATAGGTGGCAACCACAGAATACAGAATCAAGGGATCAAATTCAGAGGCATGATACAGTAAAGGCAAAGCATCACAAAAAAGGAAACCCAGTGTTTGATGACGTCCATGGCTTCCAGAATTCAGGCAGTCATTTCCTGCAAAGGTATTATGATAGTGTAGCAACTCAGTTGAGAAAAAAGGTAACACATTGAAAACTGCAACTAACCCTGCCAGTTCCTGTACAGACTGGAAATCCTGACTCCGCAGTCCCTAGTGGTTCCTGTGTGAGCTGAGATAGCTCTAATCGCAGACTAGATAATGGCAACTTGGACCTTTGCTGCCTGAAAGGCTGTAGAGTGCTTTACGTTCCTCCTAAAGAACCAGACGGCAGAGCAGAGTTCAAATTACCTATAGAAGAGAAAGAGTGCTGAAATAGAAAGAGATCCCAGAGTGAGTAAAACAAACCACAAAATATAAAATAAAGGATTAAGTAAGTACTGTTAGAGAATATGCCACCTAGTTAATAAAAAGAGATGGGTGCAGAGTAAAGAACATAAACAGCAAAGAGATAAACCCTAGCTGGCCTGTCATTGACTGGCTTAAACTACAGCAGTATGGCTAGACATCCAAATGAGACTAACCTAAAAAGACTGAAGCAAGGATAAAAGTGTGGAGCCCAGCTGCGACTGGATTCATATCTCCCAGAAGGGTGCGCAGAAGGAATTCACCACTAGAGGTCTCAATATACATTCACACACCTTCACCCATCCCTAAGTCCACCAGAGGGAGCTCCGATAGTGATATAAAAGGAGGGGAAGACAGGAAAGGGAGCTCAGTCAGTCAGTCTGAAGGCTGCAGTCTGCAGTAAGGTGAAGTTCAGAGCTCAGATGAGAGAGACTGCAGAGCAGTTCAGTTCAGCAAAGTGGAGGCTAATAAAGTGGAAGTGAATCCACTCCAGTCTAGTCAGAGCTGGAACAAGCGAGTAGTCTGCAGACAGAGCAGACGAGTGGAGTTTGCAGCAAGGGACTCCAGAGCCCAAGTTAAGAGCCAGGAGCGTGCCGACGCTCAGAGAGCGGCGAAGAGGCGACCCACCAACTGCCAGTGTGTGTGATCGTGTGAGGGCCCGGGTAGGCCGAAGGCGAGTGGAAAGAGAAGTAAAAGGAGGCAGAGGAGCCTTCATAGCTCGCCTCAACTAGTATTTACCGGACTCCGGGGTCCCAGCCTATTGGGATCTCCACGACCCATTAGGAGAACACTGGAGTTCCTGGAGGACTACAAGTCCCAGGAGTACCACAGAGCTGATACGTAGCAGGATCAGGAGGACGGAGTTCGGCAGGTACCGGCCATCAAGGACCCTGTCCTTTCAGAGAAGGTCCAATCACAAGGTCAGCCAGGTGTAGGACAGAGACTAAGTTAGGCCCAGCTACACGCAGGCCTGGACTTAATTACAAAAAGGCAGGGAACAGGAGGCCACACACCTACTCAGTGGAGGAATCTGGATGTGCACCCTTCACCCTACAGTGCTCCGGGAAGTGCCTGCAACATCTTCAGTAAAGGTACCAAAGTGACTTGTGTGTGTCCCTCTTCTTAACCCTAGCTGCCGGGTCCCCGCCTGTCCTGCATCCCTACACATCTATCTGCCCTGAAGGACTCAGCCTCACCTGTGGGAGGCCTAACATCTAGCTGCACAATACCAACCCTTCAGTGGATCTGCATAGCAGCGCTGGTCACCCTGACCAGGTACCACAGGTGGCGTCACAAATTCCCATATCAATATTCAACTCCCCTGTAAATATCCCACATTAAAGGGTGAGCACCAGAGCCACGGACTGAGCTGTGCTGCTGTGTAGCCCTGGTATGTAAGGCACACAATACCAGGAGGATGAGTGGAGAGGTAACGGTTAAGGGTTCTACATCATGCACATCCACTTCAGACACACCCAGCAGGGGTGTAGAAGGGAGTGGCCTTTTTAGCACAAGAGAGTCTGAAAGCGTCTCCTGAGAGTGGAGGGAGTCAGGACTAGTGCCTGCTGGAGAACCAAGACTCCTGTCGATACAAAGAGACAGTACAGTAGTGGAGGCTAGTACGGATAACCGAATATTATCCTAGCCTAGTCAGTGCTGATATTGTGAGTGTGAGCAGGTCGAAGGGCGTAGAGGAAAAGGATTCTAAAAGTTGCCTTAAGGATTGGATTATCCTGCACATTGCGCACCGGTCACTGGCGACCGAAGTGTCACTATAGCTTTAGGCATAGTGATAGAAAAACCAGAGTCTTACTGGACCTTAGGTCGCAGCAAGCAGCCCTTGGAGTGTCAGTACGTAACAGGGGTCTGGTGGAATAGGAACTTTGAGCCTGATCAGCAAAAGCAAGAACCTAGTTCCATCACCGGAAGGCTCCGACCACAAAAACTGACCGGGCAGTACAGCTTTGAAGAAGCTGGAGAAATCGGAGTGAACTTAGCTTTATGCTGGTTGGACTCATCATTTTGGAAAGTAAAGGAGGCCCCCAACCTGTTCAACCGTTGCCTCAAAACTCATCCTCCATCTACCTCATCAGCTTCCCGGGACCTGCCTGAACAACTTGAAGTAAAAGGTATGGAAAGAAGCTTTGATGTGTGAGACTGTGTCATTCAATCGTATCCCTGCACAACATCATCATCATCATAGCCCTGAGGGAAGAGTCCCACCTGTAGGGGACCCGACATCTAGCTGCCACACCATCCCCTCAGAGATCTACAGCAGCGCTGGTCTTAGTGATCAGAGAACTACAGGTGGCGTCACGAACTGTATATATATATCTATCCCCTGTAAATATACCCCCCCAACATACGCCTGACCGCCAGGGCCACAGACCGAGCCACCGCTACCTGTGACAACCCCATAGACTTCCATGGGCTCGGCTCTGAGTACCCCATTGCTCTGGTAACCCACAATTGTGGTGCGTGGGTCAAACAACTTGGCGTCACGAACAGGATCCGAAACTTGCAGCATTGCGAGCCCTGTGTGCCTGTGGAGTGTTTTGGTGAAAAAGACTGTTGCTGTTGTTTGGCGCCAAATACCGCCATATTTGCTGCCATATTCGCGCCCTAAGGCGCTGGAGAAGAAGGTGGGCGTACCTGAAAGAGCGCGCAAAGTCTTGGACACGCCCCCGGCTCTGACTCAGCGGCAGGTCCTGCGACAGGAAGTGGACGCTCTGACATCAGAGCACCTGCGACGAAGGTCCTGTTCCCACTGCTGTGCCTGTGAAATAGCAGCTTCTGAAACCGGTAGGCTCCGTTTAACCAAGGGGGCACTAAGATGTCACAACAACCGGCCGACAGTGCGGCCCCAGCCGGAGGCCCCGATCCCGCACCACCTGGCATTGTAGCGCCAGATGGGGGCGCAGGCCCCGCACCCAGTCCGGTAGTCCCGATCATGCCACTAACGCTTCCATATATGCCTGGGGCGAAATGGCTTCCCAGTACAGCAGTGAGCAAGGCACTTTAGCAGGCTTCAAGCAGAAGTTATGCAGCATCCTGGAAATGTACTCCATGCCTGAGAGACAAAAAGCTGCTGTGCTGATAGGGCAGCTAACTGGCGCTGCTGAAAGGGAAGTGGAGACTTGGGATACCGTTGATCAGGAGTCGGTACCTGCGATCCTCCTTAAACTACATGCCATATTTGAAGACCGCACAGAAACGGATCTCCGGAGGCCTTCTACCACTGTTCACAGCAGCCAGGTGACAGCATCAGGGACTACGCTTGCCGACTACGAGGAGCCCTGAGAGCCCTTAAGCAGATTAATAATTTAAATGCTATCGATGAGAATAAGATGCTGAAAGAGCAATTTATACAGGGATTGAGATCCCAAGAGGAACGCAGAACTGTAAACTGGTGGTCCTTAGATCATCCGGATGCTACCTTTGATGCCCTAAAGGACATGGCAATAAAAGGGCTGCGACCCCTGGGCAAACCTGAAGTGGCAACCCAACATCATCAGGGTGAAGTCACTCTGGAACCGGCAGTACCCCCCTTTTCCCCGCTAGTGGCAGAAACCAAAACGCAGGTGACACCCCTAGTGAATTGGACTGTCTGCGCTCAGAGGTGCGCCAGCTGACTAAAAATCTGGCTGCTGTGATGAGTGCCCTGCAGCTGCGGAAAGAGGAAGAAGGGAAGATCTTATTAGCTGATTGCCCAGAAGACGTCCCGTGGATGAACCGGAGAAGAAGGAAGACGTCGCCCCCCCAGAGGAGGACAACGCCACCCCCAGGAGCGACCTCTGATCAACACCCTCCTCGTCGGGAGATCACCTGTTACCGATGCAACCGGAAAGGTCATATGTCTCCACAGTGTCCTTTAAACGGGAAGAACCTGGGTCCGAGGGCCAACACCCAGGAGGAGACCCGTCAGGCCCCTTAGACTGGAACCGCAGGTATGTGGGTGGACGACCCTACCTGTCTATCATTCTAGATGGTATTGCTGTTCCGGCATTGTTAGACACTGGGTCTCAGGTGACCCTAATACCTGATGCCCTATATACTAAGTTCTGGTCAATGGACAGTCTTAAACCCCCGAGCCCTGACTTTACCGTGTATGCTTCTAATGGTCTTCCTGTAGAAGTACTCGGGACAAAATGTGTAGATGTGAAAGTGGGTAGAGAGGAGTTGAAAGACCAGGGGCTTCTGGTAGTAAAGACTGTAAATGAGGAGAACGGTTTAAATATAATTTTGGGTACTAACATTATCAGTAATTGTTTGGGAGAAGTTGTGTTCTTACTCCAACAGCTCGCTGAGATTGCCCGACCAAGGCAGAAAGGAGTAATCCAAAGAGAGATCCGGGCCCTGGTGTGTCAGCAGCAAGCGAAGCTTACAGACGGCGAAATTGGTAATGTACGGGTCACTGATTCGAATCCCATTGTGATACCCCCAATGAGTGAAATGATAATCTGGTGCAGGGCAGCCATAGGTCTGAGAGGACAGAACTACCAAGCTGTAGTAGAACCACACCCTTCAGAACATAGACCTACACTTATGACTGCTAGGGGAGTAGTAGAGGTGGTGAATGGAAGAGTACCGGTACGGCTTCTCAATTGGGGAGATGATGAGGTAAACTTACCCCGTTATGCAACCATTGCCAAACTACATGCTGTAGACAATAATTCTATTCTCCCGGCTGAGTCCTTAGACTCCTGTCAGATAGCGGAGGACAATGACCCAGCAACTCAGGTGGCGGAATGGTGTCAGCAGCTCCATGTTGGGACGGACACCACTCCCGCTCACCAGAAGCAAGGGGTATTACGGGTGGTGCAAGAGTACGCCCAAGTATTTAGCAAGAATCCACTTGATTTTGGGATAATTAAGGGAGTACAACATCATATCCCTACAGGCAGTCATCCTCCCATCAAAGAGCGGTATAGGCCTATACCCCCAGCCCATTATCAGAAGGCTAAAGAAATGTTGCGAGATATGAAAGAAGCCGGAGTAATCAGGGATAGTTGTAGTCCCTGGGCAGCACCTCTAGTCCTGGTTAGAAAAAAAGATGGTAGCTTGAGAATGTGTGTGGATTACAGGCAGGTGAACCGCATAACACACAAGGATGCATACCCGTTACCACGTATAGAGGAGTCATTAGCTGCTCTGAAAACGGCTAACTACTTTTCTACCCTTGATCTGACTAGTGGATACTGGCAAGTGGCTGTGGCTGAGGAGGATCGTGAGAAAACGGCTTTCACCACCCCAATGGGGCTCTGTGAGTTCGACAGAATGCCGTTTGGGCTCAGCAGTGCCCCAGGAACATTTCAGAGAGTGATGGAGAACTGCCTGGGACATCTCAATTTTGAAACCGTGCTGCTATACCTAGACGACGTCATCGTGTATTCCAAGACATATGAGGACCATCTGAAGCACCTGGCAGAAGTATTTGAGTCCCTGTCCAGGTACGGGATGAAGTTGAAACCCTCAAAATGCCATCTACTCAAACAGAAGGTACAATATTTGGGGCACATCGTCAGTTCGGAAGGAGTAGCGCCGGATCCAGAGAAAGTCACTGCCATCCAGAAGTGGCCGGAGCCGAAGAACCTCAAGGAAGTGCGACAGTTCCTGGGACTAACGGGTTACTACAGGAGGTTCGTGAAAGATTACACGAAGAAGGCAGCCCCTTTACAGGACCTCCTAGTAGGACAATCCCTAAAGAGCAGAAACCCTCCCTTTAATTGGGGTAAAGAACAGGCTGAAGCATTCCAAAAGATGAAAGAGATCCTTACAGGTGATGAGATCTTAACCTATCCTGATTACAGCCAACCGTTCCTGCTGTACACCGACGCCAGTAATGAAGGTTTGGGAGCAGTTCTCAGTCAGAAGCAGAATGGCCAAGAAAAAGTCATCGCATATGCCAGCAGAAAACTCAGGCCAACTGAGAGGAATCCGGAAAATTATAGCAGCTTCAAGCTGGAGTTTCTGGCGCTGGTCTGGGCCATTACTGAAAGATTTAAGCATTATCTGGCCTCCAATCAGTTCACTGCGTTTACAGATAACAACCCCTTAACGCACCTGGAAACCGCCAAGCTGGGCGCCATGGAGCAGCGTTGGATGGCTCGGTTGTCCAATTACCAGTTTACTATCAAGTACCGGGCAGGCCGAAAGAATGCTAATGCCGACGCATTGTCCCGAATGCCGCATGACTCTGACACGGAAGAAGAATCGGACGACCTGGAAGAAATTGAGCTACCTGCGTTCCATCGAAATGGGGTAGTCCACGAGCATCGAGTCTACAGAAAGCAGTATGGTGCAACGTTAAATCCTTTACCCCATCACAGCTGGAAAGAGACTCAGGACAGCGATCCAGTGGTCAGCCGTATCAAGGAGTTGTTAAGACAGGAGGGTTCCTCCTTGGAAAAGGATGCACCTATGTCAGCAAAGCTCCTGTGGAACGAGAGAAGCCGGTTGTTCCTATACCGTGAGAAGTTGTGCAGGAGATACGTCAACCCCAGGACCCACGAGATGGTCTGGCAGATAGTGGTCCCCAAGGCAGACGTCCAAATGGTGTTGGAAGCATACCATGATCAAGCAGGACACTTTGGCTGGAGAAAGCTGGAGACCCTGTTGAGGTGCCGGTTCTACTGGGTAGGGATGCGCAGCTCCATCGAGAGGTGGTGTCGGAACTGTGGACCCTGTGGTCTCCGAAGAAAGGACTACGGTAGTCAGAAGGCACCCCTGCAACCTATCCGGACGACTCGTCCCCTGGAGATTGTGGCCCTGGACCACGTCAAACTGTCGCCAAGTAGATCTGGATACTCATACGCCTTGACCATGGTGGACCATTACTCTAGATTTCTGGTGGTTGTTCCAGTTAAGGATCAGACAGCAGTGACGGCAGCCAAAACCTTTCAAGCAAGCTTCTGCAGACCGCATGGGTATCCGGAGCAAGTATTAACCGATCAAGGACCTGCTTTCGAAGCTGATCTATTCAAGGAATTCTGTCACATGTATGGGTGCAAGAAAATTAGAACAACACCATACCACCTCAAACCAACGGTCTTTGCGAGAAAATGAACCACATTGTTCTTGATTTGTTGAAATCCATACCGTTGGAAGACAGAAATCGATGGCCGGACTTACTACCTGATTTGGTTGACTTGTATAACCATATACCTGTGAGTTCCACTAACTGCACTCCAGCCTATCTTATGAGAGTAAGGCCCGGAAGACTACCAATGGATTTAGAACTTGGAGTGGTAGAACCGGAGGCAGATGACGCCGTTGAAAACTGGGACATCTATCGGCAAGAGCAATACAGAAGAGTGCAAGTCTGTGTAGAAGAAAGTCTTAACAAGGCGCGGGAAAAACAGGAAGATATTTACAACAGGAATGCTCCTGCCAAGCCTTTGATGCCTGGAGAAGTGGTATTGAAAAGGAAAATGCACAAATTGGATAACCAGTGGGAGCAAGAACCCTACGTCGTACAAAATTCCAAATATGACAACAGAAAAGTTTGTATCATCAGTAAGGACGGAGGAAGAACAATATCCACTGTGTCCAGAGACCATTTGAAATTGTGCCCAGAACCCTTAAAGTTTCGTGAAGAGAACTCTGTCATCAATCAAGAAGAAAGAAAAGAAGAGGTCATACACACGGATCTGGGAGATTTCCCTGCAGATTGGCCGAGACTGGGAGATGCGGTAATAATTCCGGTGTTGCAGTTTTATCAGCCACAAGAGGAAGTTCTACCTCCAGTTGTGCCCATGGTGCCAGTTGAGCCAGTTCAGGAGTTACCTACTCCAGCACCACCCCAGTCTATAGAATCTCAAGAAGGACCAACAGAAGCAGCGCCCCATGCTATGGGATCCCCTGGTGAAGCTGACTCACACCGCCCAGCCATCAGTACGCTTGCCAGATCCATAGAAAGATTGAGACAGTTCTATAGTTTGCCGTTACGCAGTGCAGATAGATCACAGATTAATATACCTGAAGCTACTCCACGTAGATCAGAGCGAACCACGAAAGGGAAGATACCCATTCGATATCAACAATAATTCAAGTAAAATAATGTAAATTAACCCAGAAAAAGGTTACCTTGTGTGAATAGTGTAAAAAAAAGTATTGTTATATATATGTGTCCTTTTATTATGTCATGGACTTTGTGGCTGTGGACTACGCCAGCCCAGAACTTATCTTTGTACATAGTTGCGCTTCGGTGCATAATAGTGGTTTTACATGAAACCACCACAACTACCTCTGAACATAAAACCCGTGTGGTGTGGCACTGAGTGAGGTCTGCATTCAGATGTCCTGCAGCCCACCCAGGACCCACGTTGAAGGTTTGGTGCGGGTCCTTCACAAGAATATTGTTGATATGATATATTTATGAGAGAATGTTTTGTATTTTTCTATGCCTATTGTTATAATGCAACGTTCAAGAAACCCATACCTCCCATATGGGATGAGTTTAAGATGTTACAAGTTTAAATGAAAAACAAAATGTCTTCTTATATTTCACAGCCCGGGAGTGCTGTACTTTACCATGGGGGAATGTGTAGCCCTGGTATGTAAGGCACACAATACCAGGAGGATGAGTGGAGAGGTAACGGTTAAGGGTTCTACATCATGCACATCCACTTCAGACACACCCAGCAGGGGTGTAGAAGGGAGTGGCCTTTTTAGCACAAGAGAGTCTGAAAGCGTCTCCTGAGAGTGGAGGGAGTCAGGACTAGTGCCTGCTGGAGAACCAAGACTCCTGTCGATACAAAGAGACAGTACAGTAGTGGAGGCTAGTACGGATAACCGAATATTATCCTAGCCTAGTCAGTGCTGATATTGTGAGTGTGAGCAGGTCGAAGGGCGTAGAGGAAAAGGATTCTAAAAGTTGCCTTAAGGATTGGATTATCCTGCACATTGCGCACCGGTCACTGGCGACCGAAGTGTCACTATAGCTTTAGGCATAGTGATAGAAAAACCAGAGTCTTACTGGACCTTAGGTCGCAGCAAGCAGCCCTTGGAGTGTCAGTACGTAACAGGGGTCTGGTGGAATAGGAACTTTGAGCCTGATCAGCAAAAGCAAGAACCTAGTTCCATCACCGGAAGGCTCCGACCACAAAAACTGACCAGGCAGTACAGCTTTGAAGAAGCTGGAGAAATCGGAGTGAACTTAGCTTTATGCTGGTTGGACTCATCATTTTGGAAAGTAAAGGAGGCCCCCAACCTGTTCAACCGTTGCCTCAAAACTCATCCTCCATCTACCTCATCAGCTTCCCGGGACCTGCCTGAACAACTTGAAGTAAAAGGTATGGAAAGAAGCTTTGATGTGTGAGACTGTGTCATTCAATCGTATCCCTGCACAACATCATCATCATCATAGCCCTGAGGGAAGAGTCCCACCTGTAGGGGACCCGACATCTAGCTGCCACACCATCCCCTCAGAGATCTACAGCAGCGCTGGTCTTAGTGATCAGAGAACTACAGGTGGCGTCACGAACTGTATATATATATCTATCCCCTGTAAATATACCCCCCCAACATACGCCTGACCGCCAGGGCCACAGACCGAGCCACCGCTACCTGTGACAACCCCATAGACTTCCATGGGCTCGGCTCTGAGTACCCCATTGCTCTGGTAACCCACAATTGTGGTGCGTGGGTCAAACACTGCCGTGACATCCCCCATAGAAGTCTATAGGCTCAGATCCGAGTTCCCATTGCTCTGGAGGGCGACTCAAAAGCATTGAGAAAAGGTGTAACTGCTGTGGCAGACAGAGAAGCTGACCACAAAGCACAGGGTTTGAACCAAGACAAATGACAAAAGAGTTCTCTACAAAGTATTAAAAATTAACCTTTTAGTTATGGTAAAGTTAATTTGTGCAATTACTTTTGAGCCTTTCAAATAAGGAGGCATTATGTAAAGGACTGGGTGGTGGAACCACTGTGTCAGAGCCCAAGTAAGACCTGGAGGGGCATGACTAGGAGCCTCATTCAATCTGACCACGGACAAGCAGCAGCTAACGACACCACAGTCCGTGTAAAGACAAGGGAGGTGATCCAGGTGCTACTCCAGGACTGACCTTGGGTAGATGGAGGCTGACCCCTAGGAGTGGATAGCTGGAATGGCCCGGGGAAATGTCCAACAGATGCAGACAGGTGGAGAAAATGACAGGAGAGATGAGCACTGATGGGTGCAGCTGGCTCTGCTGTAGTTGAGGTGAGCACTGGTGTGTGCAGCTGGCTCTGCTGCTGTTGAGGTGAGCACTGGCAGGTGCAGCTGGCTCTGCTGCCATTGAGGTGAACACTGGTGGGTGCAGCTGGCTCTGCTGCTGTTGAGGTGAACACTGGAGGGTGCAGCAGACTAGGTTAGAAGTACAGGGACCTGAGAACTGACAAGCGTGTTAGAAACAAACTCACAACATTGCACAGGCACCTCCATGATGGAGGAGGCGGTTTAAATAGTAAGTGACCTCCAGCTATTGGCTGGGGACACTTTAGAGGAACTGCGCGGCCCCTTTAAGAAAGAGGAAGTGTGCGTGAGCGCTCTGTAAGCACAGTGCCTGGAGATCTGCTAGGAGTGCACGCACCCCGGGCAGCAGCAGACCTGGAAGGAACAGGACGGGAGCCTTGGCGGTGAGCACACCGATGTCTCAGCAGAGAGGGAGGGACTGCAGTCAGAGATGCAGGCACTAGAGTATTCCATCCCTTATGTCCCCTCTTTTTCAAGCCTGTCAGAAATTTCTCCAGGAGGAGAGGAGTATGGATGTTCTTCCTGGGCTCCCAGGACCTCCCCTCAGGACCAAATCCTTTCGAATCCACAAGAAGGAAGGTCTTTCCTCTTACCTTCTTGGTGGCCAAAATGTTCTCTATCTCAAAAAGGACCTCAGCACTGACTGGAGTTGGAGTGGCACCAGGAACCTTGAAGAAACAACTGAGGACAATAGGTTTGAGAAGAGACACATGGAAGGAATTGGGAATTCGCAAGGAGGCCAGGAGTTTGAGTTTGTAGGCTACTGAATTAATCCGTTTCAACACCTTGAAAGGACCAATGAAGCGAGGACTAGAGTTGAGCGATACTTTCTGATATCCAAAAGTATCGGAATGGTATCGCCGATACCATTAAAATATCGGCGATACCCGATACCGATACCGGAAATCCAATGTAAGTCTATGGGAACAAAATATCGTAACTAAAAAAACCTCTTTCTTTCCTTGTAAACACTAAATATACACACATAGAATACATATATATATATACATGTCATTGTGACATATATATATATACATATATTTATAGTTTATACACTTCTACATAGTAAAATAGCCTCTGATTCAATTGCCGGGTAAAGCCGGCTTTTGTGAAAATACAGAAGCACCCGACATGAAATGACACTTGGTTTACATAGAGTTAACCATGTCTTTTCATGTAGTTTGATATCTGATTTGCACAAACAATTACATGAGTGTAATGAGAGTGCCACACTAAACAATCCCGCTAGCGATCACGATAACGACGCATACTAATGCGATCGCTAGCGGGATTGTTTCTATATCGCTAAGTGCGGCCACATTTAGCGATATAGTTAACGAAGCTATCGCCGTTAGCGATCTTCTTAACGACTTTAGCGGTACAAAAGTACCGCTAAATCGCTAAGAAAAGGTGCCACACTAGCGATATATACTTACCCAGCGGGAGCGCCGACGAGAAAATAGGGTCCGGAACGATTCCAGCGACGAGCGAGATCACAGCAGGAAGCTCGTCGCTAGCAGATGCCGCACTGAACAACATCACTAACGGGATCGCTAAATAGTGACGTTTTTTAGCGATCCCGTTAGCGATATTGTTCAGTGTGGCATACCCTTTAAGTGTGCAAAATTTCACACCTGTAGAGGTTAATTAAAGGTATAAATTCGTTGTAAAAAAACCTGACTTTTTTGCTACGAATTTACACCTTTAATTAACCCCTACAGGTGTGAAATTTTGCACACTTACACTCATGTAATTGTTTGTGCAAATCAGATATCAAACTACATGAAAAGACATGGTTAACTCTATGTAAACAAGTGTCATTTCATGTCGGGTTCTGCATTTTCACAAAAGCCGGCAATTGAATTAGCGGCTATTATACTATGTAGAAGTGTATGAACTATAAATATATATATATATGTGTCACAAACTCAATGACATGTATATATATATATGAGGTGTAAAATTGCTGAAAAAAAATGCGTGGGCTCCCGCCCTATTTTCGCAACCAGACAGACAAAGCCAGTGAGTGGGGGCAGATAATAATAGCCCAGAGAGGGACCATTATTTTTGGCCCCCCCGGCTACTAACATCTGCCCCCAGACACCCCAGAAAGGGAAAATCTCTAATTAGATTTGCCCTTACTGGCACTTTGCCCGTCTATTCCCATTGCCCTGTAGCGGTGGCGAATGGGTTAATAAGGGGTTAAAATGACCTTGCAATTGAAAGGTCACTTTAAGCCAGGTTAATAATTGAGAGCTGTCAATTAGACAACTATCAATTATTAATCCTATTGTATGAAAGAAAAATCAAACACACACACTTTAACCCCTCTCTGCCATCAGACGTACTATTCCGTCCATGTGACCCTGGACCTAATTCCCATGGACGGAATAGTACGTCATGGGCGATCAGCTGCGCTCCCAGGGGGAGCGCAGCTGATCGCCGCCGGGTGTCAGCTGATTATCACAGCTGACACCCGTGACTGTGTGTCAGGAGCGGTCACGGACCGCTCCCGGCACATTAACCCTTGGCACACCGCGATCAAACATGATCGCGGTGTACCCGGGGCACAGGGGAGGATCGCGCAGGCAGAGGGCTCCCTGCGCGCTCCCCTGAGACCCTCAGAGCAGCGCGATGTGTCGCGCTGTTCCGAGGGTCCGTCCTCCCTCCAGGTCCCCGGATCCAAGATGGCGCCGGGGTCCTGCAGGGAGGCGGCTTCCTCAGTGCCTGCTGAGAGCAGGCGCTGGGGAAGCCTGCAGCAGTGCCAGAGCGATCGCTGGTGTGACAGAGTGCTGTGCACACTGTCACACCAGCATCTGCTAAAATACAGTGATGTCCCACCCTGGGACAAAGTAAAAAAGTAAAAAAAGTAAAAATAAAAAGTGTAAAAAAAAATCATAAAAAAAAAAAAAAATATTCCCCAATAATTCATTTTTTCCTGTAAATAAAAAAAACCAAAACAATAAAAGTACACATATTTGGTATTGCCGCGTCCGTAACGACCCCCCCTATAAAACTGTCCCACTAGTTAACCCCTTTAGTGAACCCCTTAAAAAAAAAAAAAAAAAACGAAGCAAAAAATCAATGCTTTATCATCATACCGCCGAACAAAAAGTGAAATAACACGCGATTAAAAAGACCGATATAAATAAACATGGTACCACTAAAAACGTCATCTTGTCCCGCAAAAAACGAGCCGTCACACAGCATCACGAGCGAAAAAATAAAAAAGTTATAGCTCGCAGAATAAAGCGATGCAAAAATAATGATTTTTTATATAAAATTGTTTTCATTCTATAAAAGCGCCAAAACCTAAAAAAATGATATAAATGAGGTATCGCCATAATCGTACTGCCCAGAAGAATAAAACTACTTTATCAATTTTACCACACGCGGAACGGTATAAACGCCTTCCCCAAAAGAAATTCATGAATTGCTGATTTTTGTTCATTCTAACCACCCAAAAATCGAAATAAAAAGCGATCAAAAAACGTCACATGCTCAAAAATGGTACAAATAAAAACGTCAACTCGTCCCGCAAAAAATAAGACCTCACATGACTCTGTGGGCCAAAATATGCAAAAATTATAGCTCTCAAAATGTGGTGATGCAAAAAAAATATTTTTTGCAATAAAAAGCGTCTTTTAGCGTGACAGCTGCCAATCACAAAAACCCGCTATAAATAGTAAATCAAACCCCCTTTATCACCCCCTTAGTTAGGGAAAAATAATAAAATTAAAAAAATGTATTTATTTCCATTTTCCCGTTAGGGTTAGGGTTGCGGCTAAAGTTAGGGTTAGGGTTGGCGCTAACGTTAGTATTAGGGTTAGGGTTGGCGCTAACGTTAGGATTAGGGTTGGGATTAGGGTTATGGGTGTGTTAGGGTTAGGTTTGTGGTTAGGGTTGGGACTAGGGTTATTGGTGTTTGGGGTTAGGGTTGGAGTTAGAATTGGGGGGTTTCTGCTGTTTAGGCACATCAGGAGCTCTCGAAATGTGACATGGCGTCTGATCTCAATTCCAGCCAATTCTGCGTTGAAAAAGTCAAATGGTGCTCCTTCACTTCTGAGCTCTGCCATGCGCCCAAACAGTAGTTTACCCCACATATGGGGTATCAGCATACTCTGGACCCCAAGAGTTATTGTGCAATTTGGCCTATTTCTCCTGTTACCCTTGGGAAAATAAAAAACTGGGGGCGACAAAATCATTTTTGTAAAAAAAAAAATGATTTTTTTGTTTTTACGGCTGTATGTTATTAAAACTTCTGTGAAGTACTTGGGCTTCATAGCGCTCACCACATTTCTAGATAAGTTCCTTGTGGGGTCTATTTCCAAATGGGGTAAACTTTGGGGGGTTTCCACTGTTTAGGCGCATCAGGGCTCTCCAAATGCGACATGACGCCCCCAGACCATTCCATCAAGTCTGCAATCCAAACGTCCTACTTCCCTTCGAGCCCCGACGTGTGCCCATACAGTAGTTTTCTCCCACATATTGGGTATCAGCGCACTCAGGACAATTTGGACAACAACTTTTGGGATCCAATTTCTCCTGTTACCCTTGGAAAATAAAATATTGGGGGCGAAAAAATCATTTTTGTAAAAAAAAAAAGATTTTTTATTTTTACGGCTGTACGTTATAAACTTCTGTGAAGCACTTCGGGTTCAAAGTGCTCACCACACATCTAGATAAGTTCCTTGTGGGGTCTATTTTCCAAAATGGGGTCACTTGTGGGGGTTTCCACTGTTTAGGCGCATCAGGGGTTCTCCAAATGCGACATGACGCCCCCAGACCATTCCATCAAAGTCTGCAATCCAAAACGTCACTACTTCCCTTCCGAGCCCCGACGTGTGCCGATACAGTAGTTTTCTCCCACATATTGGGTATCAGCGTACTCAGGACAAATTGGACAACAACTTTTGGGTCCAATTTCTCCTGTTACCCTTGTGAAAATAAAATATTGGGGGCGAAAAAATCATTTTTGTAAAAAAAAAAAGGATTTTTTATTTTTACGGCTGTACGTTATAAACTTCTGTGAAGCACTTCGGGGTTCAAAGTGCTCACCACACATCTAGATAAGTTCCTTGTGGGGTCTATTTTCCAAAATGGGGTCACTTGTGGGGGGTTTCCACTGTTTAGGCGCATCAGGGGCTCTCCAAATGCGACATGACTCCCCAGACCATTCCATCAAAGTCTGCAATCCAAAACGTCACTACTTCCCTTCCGAGCCCCGACGTGCGCCCATACAGTAGTTTACTCCCACATATTGGGTATCAGCGTACTCAAGACAAATTGGACAACAACTTTTGGGGTCCAATTTCTCCTGTTACCCTTGTGAAAATAAAATATTGGGGGCGAAAAAATCATTTTTGTAAAAAAAAAAAGGATTTTTTATTTTTACGGCTGTACGTTATAAACTTCTGTGAAGCACTTCGGGGTTCAAAGTGTTCACCACACATCTAGATAAGTTCCTTGTGGGGTCTATTTTCCAAAATGGGGTCACTTGTGGGGGGTTTCCTCTGTTTAGGCGCATCAGGGGCTCTCCAAATGCGACATGACTCCCCCAGACCATTCCATCAAAGTCTGCAATCCAAAACGTCACTACTTCCCTTCCGAGCCTCGACGTGCGCCCATACAGTAGTTTACTCCCACAATATTGGGTATCAGCATACTCAGGACAAATTGGACAACAACTTTTGGGGTCCAATTTCTCCTGTTACCCTTGTGAAAATAAAATATTGGGGCTAAAAAATCATTTTTGTAAAAAAAAAAAAAGAATTTTTTTATTTTACGGCTGTACGTTATAAACTTCTGTGAAGCACTTTGGGGTTCAAAGTGCTCACCACACATCTAGATAAGTTCCTTGAGGGGTCTAGTTTCCAAAATGGTGTCATTTGTGGGGGGTTTCCACTGTTTAGGCAGATCAGGAGCTCTCCAAACACGACATGGCATCCAGCCAATTCTGCGTTGAAAAAGTCAAACGGCGCTCCTTCTCTTCCAAACTCTGCCATGCACCCAAACAGTGGTTTACCCCCACATATTGGGTATCAGCGCACTCAGGACAAATTGCACAATAACTTTTGGAGTCTTGTTTCCCTTGGGAAAATAAAAATTGGGGTGAAAAGATCAATTTTGTGGAAAAAATATAATTTTTTAATTTTACGGCTCTACGTTATAAACTTGTGTGAAGCACTTGGGGGTTCAAATTGCTCACCAAAGATCTAGATAAGTTCCTTAGGGGGTCTAGTTTCCCAAATGGGGTCACTTGTGGGGGTTTCCACTGTTTAGGCACATCAGGGGCTCTCCAAATGCAACATGGCGTCCAATCTCAATTCCAGCCAATTTTGGTTGGAAAAAGTCAAATAGTGCTCCTTCCATTCCGAGCTCTGCCATGCGCCCAAACAGTGGTTCCCCCCCACATATGGGGTATCAGCGTACTCAGGACAAATTGGACAACAAATTTTGTGGTCCAATTTCTCCTGTTACCTATGGGAAAATAAAAAATTAGTGACTAAGAGATAATTTTTGTGGGAAAAAAATAGGATTTTTTATTTTCATGCCCGGGCATTATAAACTTGTGTGAAGCACTTGGGGTTCAAAGTGCTCACCAAAGATCTAGATAAGTTCCTTAGGGGGTCTAGCTTCCAAAATGGGGTCACTTGTGGGGGGTTTCCACTGTTTAGGCTCATCTGGGGCACTACAAACGGAACATGACCCCATCAATGTTTGCATTCCAAAACGTTACTGCTTCTTTTCCAAGCCCTGCCGTGCGCCCAAACAGTTTCCCCCCCCCACATATGGGGTATCAGCGTACTCAGGACAAATTGGACAACAAGTTTTGGGGTCCAATTTCCTTGGGAAAAATCAAAAATTTGGGACTAAAAAATCATTTTTGTGGAAAATTGTTTTTTTTTTTTTCACACCCAGGCATTATAAACTTTTGTGAAACACTTTGGGGTTCAAAGTGCTCACAACAGATCTAGATAAGTTCCTTAGGGGGTCTAGTTTCCAAAATGGTGTCACTTGTGGGGGGTTTCCACTGTTTAGGCGTATCAGGGGCTCTCCAAACACGACATGGCGTCCAATCTCAATTCCAGCCAATTTTAGTTTGAAAAAGTCAAACGGCGCTCCTTCCCTTACGAGCTCTGCCGTGTGCCCAAACAGTGGTTTTCCCCCACATATGGGGTATTGGCGTACTCAGGAGAAATTGCACAACAACTTTATCTGTCCATTTTCTCCTTTTACCCTTGTGAAAATAAAAAAAAGTTTGTAAAAGATCATTTTTGTGGCTAAAAAGTTAAATATTAATTTTTTCCATCCACGTTGCTTCAGCTCCTGTGAAGCACCTGAAGGGTTAATAAACTTCTTGAATGTAGTTTTGAGTACCTTGAGGGGTGCAGTTTTTATAATGGTGTCACTTTTGGGTATTTTCTGCCATATAGACCCGTCAAAGTGACTTCAAATGTGAGGTGGTCCCTAAAAAAATGGCTTTGTAAATTTTGTTGTAAAAATGAGAAATCACTGGTCAACTTTTAACCCTTCTAATTTCCTAACAAAGAAAAATTTTGGTTCCAAAATTGTGCTGATGTAAAGTAGACATGTGGGAAATATTATTTATTAACTATTTTGTGTGACATATTTCTCTGTTTTAAGGGAAAAAAAATTCAAAGTTTGAAAATTGCAAAATTTTTAAAATTTTCGCCATATTTGCGTTTTTTTCAAAAATAAACGCAAGTTATATCGAAGAAATTTTACCACTAACATGAAGTACAATATGTCACGAGAAAACAGTCTCAGAATCGCGAAGATCCGTTGAAGCGTTCCAGAGTTATAACCTCATAAAGAGACAGTGGTCAGAATTGTAAAAATTGGCCCGGTCATTAACGTGCAAACCACCCTTGGGGGTGAAGGGGTTAATAAAAAAGAAGTTTAATGAAATAATCACACAGTTTTTGACCATATTTTATTTACCTGCTAAAACCATTTCCTGTAATAAAAATAAAATAATAAAGCAAAATTATTCTTACCTATCCCATGCACAGTCAGGTCCCACGGTGTAATCCTTCAGAAAGGGTTAATGTTTACTGCAGGGACCGCAGCTAATGCTGCAGCCTCACAGTAAACCCCCAAATGAATGAGCTCCTCTCCTGGCTGACAGGAGAGGAAGTGGAAAGCTTAATTGATTGCTTTCCACTTTCACTTCAGGTCAGCCAGGGACACCATCAGTGACGTCAGAGGGAACTGATTAACAAAAATAGGGGTTCCCTTCGAAAAAAAATGGCGTGGGGTCCCCCCTATTTTTGTTAACCAGCCAGATGAAGCAGACCGCTGAGGCCTGGATTTTCAGGCTGTTAAGGAGCCAAGATCCATGGACCTTGCCAGCCTGATAATACCAGGCCACAGCAGTCTGCATATCTTGGCTGATTAACAAAAATAGGGGATCCCCTCGAAAAAAATTGGCGTGGGGTCCCCCCTGTTTTTGTTAACCAGCCAGATGAAGCAGACCGCTGAGGCCTGGTTTTTCAGGCTGGTAAGGATCCAATATCCATGGACCTTGCAAGCCTGATAATACCAGGCCACAGCAGTCTGCTTAGCTTGGCTGGTTAACAAAAATAGGGGATCCCCTCGAAAAAAAAACGGCGTGGGGTTCCCCCTATTTTTGTTAACCAGCCAAGTAAAATGCAGACTGCTGCGGCCTGGTATTAAAAGACTGTCAAGGCCCATGGATTTTGGCCCTCAACAGCCTGATAATACCAGGCTACAGCAGCCCCACATTTGGCGCATCAAAAGATGTGCCAATTGTGGCACTTTACCCGGCTCTTCCCACTTGCCCTGTAGCGGTGGCAAAGCGGGGTAATAAGGGGTTAATGTCACCGTTGATTGCACGGTGACAATAAGCCCGGTTAATAATGGAGAGGCGTCAATAAGACACCGATCCATTATTAATCCCAAAGTTTTTAAATGTTTAAAAAAAAGACACAGCAAGAAAAAAGTCTTTTAATGAAATAAAAGAGACAACACAGTTTTCATTTCTTTTATTACTCTCTCATTCCTGCGACGCCATCGATCTCCTGTAAAAAAATAAAAAAACAAACCAACAGTATACCACCTGTCCGACGCAGTCCATAGTAACGAGTGTCCCACGACGATCCAGCTCTGCTACATCGGAATGCCAGGCAGAGCCTGACATCCCGGCGCAGCACAGCTGATTACCTGCTTCTCCGGCGGTGACGTCATTGGACTGCTTTATAGCCGCGATTACCCAGCAGTCACTGCAGTTATCGCGAGAAACTGCATGTGACCGCCAGGGAGAAGAGGATGGCGGCCATCAAGCAGTCCGGGATGTGACCGCCGGAGATCTTCTGCCGGGTAAGTGCCGCTGACTCCTGACAGACCCGACCGACGGACACTGACAGTGACATTCCGATTCCGGTATCCGATATGACGAAAATATCGGTACTCGGAATCGGAATTCCGATACAGCCAATATCGGCCGATACCCGATATTTGCAGTATCGGAATGCTCAACCCTAGCGAGGACCCAATCTATAGGATGGTATCTTGAGGTGGATATACTTAGATGACAGCCAGACCTTATTTCCAGGATGAAACAGAGGTGAATCCAGACTTCTCTTATCCGCATGTCTTTTCATCCGTTCAGAGAATTTTACCAAAGACGCTTTGGGGTCCTCCTAGACCTTGGAAAAGTTCCTGACAAGGGAATCGGCAGCTGTAATATCGGAGGTGACAGCCACAGGGAATGGCACTTTGGGGTGTAGACCGTAGACCACAAAAAACGGCAATTTGATCAAAGACTCACTCACGTGGTTATTGTAAGGCAGGAGTTCAGCCCAGTCACTGTGATGAGCATTTACAAAATACCGGAGAAAATTAGTCAGGATCTGATTGACTCATTCCACTTGGCCATTGGACTGAGGATGGTAAGAAGATGAGAAATTCAAAGTAAAATCCAGCAGCTTACAGGTGGCCCTCCAGAAATGAGAGGAAAACTGGACACCTCTATCGGAGACTATGTGAAGTGGTAGACCATAGAGATGAAAAATCTGAGGAATAAATTCTTTTGCCAGTACT
>JARQOD010000005.1:192601323-192620782 GCA_033576555.1 Oophaga sylvatica
GGCGCAGATGGAAGACCTGATAGCAGGATGAAATGAGCCATCTTGAAAAAATGTTCCACCACCACCCAGATGACGGTATATCCAGCAGATCACTGGCAGATTAGTGATGAAATCCATGGAGATATGCTGCCAGGTAGCAGACGGAACAGACAAGGGAAGCAACCGACCGGTCGGAAACTGTTTGGGTGTAAGGTTCTTTGTCTCTTTTGACATGTTTCTTGAAACTCAGTTTTTCCGTCGGCCATTTTGCTTTCTGTCTTGCTGCAGCTATCTTGCCCTCAGTCAATATGGAGTTTCCAGCTTTCATGTTCCCGCCCTGATTCTCTCCCTCTTGCCTCTTAAGCAGCCTCAGCTGAGCAATCAGTGCTTCAGAATCAAACCTGCAGTGAGCCTGTGACCTGACTCCTGGAAACCTTGGACTTGGTACTCCAGCTATTTCCTACTGAGGAACTTTGGAACACTTGTGGACTCTGGAAACCTGCTATTTGATAAATCCACGTTTGCATGGAATTACGGTAACAGAGAAGAGATCCTGAACCTGTTGTGGAGAGTTATTGCTGAACTTAAAGTTACTCTGGCCTGCTGTGTCTCCTGCCTCTGTACCTGCAAACTGTGTGACCCTTTTTGCCTACTTGTATGAAGTAATACAAGTCCTTCCATATCAAACCTGTGTCTCATGTGTTTTCCTCGCACCCAAGCACAAGACGCTATATGAACTGTACACCATACATCACAAGATTCTGAAGCCAACGTTAGTGTCTGCTGGGTCTGGGAAGGCAGTGTCTGCTGTGACTGTGGATGTCAGATGTCCGTTTATACCTTCTGTGATGACAGTGGTTGTGACTTCTCACAACCATTCCAGGTGAGCGCATTCCCTTAATTTTACTCTGGAGTGTTACCACAGGTAAACACTATTGTGTTTTTATTTTTTTTTTTTTCTTTCCTCTTCTCCTTCCAGTACTTCTGCCTTAAAAGATCTGGAAGATGGAGGCTCGCATAAAGGAGCTTTGCAGAGTGACTGATACAATCCTTGCAGATATACAGACTATAAAGACCCGTTTTGCAAGTCTACAGGACCTCACTAATCACAATTTGCAAGTGTTTGGACAAACTACCCAGGATTTACGAGCCAGGATTGAGGCTCCAGAGGAACGAGTCCAGGCTCCTGCCATAACCCCGAGTTCTGGGATCCCCAAGTTACCCCTTCTCATTTTGGCGGTGAACGTGAGAAATTCAGGGGATTTATTAATCAATGCAATCTATTTTTCTCTGCACATGCTTCACAATTTCCTACTGAATGATCCAAAGTGCTTACTATAATCATGTTGCTTACCAATAAGGCTTTGATGTGGGCAAACCCTCTGATTGAGACTGGGGATGAATGTTTGAATCATCTTGATGCTTTCATTTCAGCCATGGGGCAGGTGTTTGATGACCCCAATCGAGGTGCAACAGCTGAAGCAGCCATGTTAACTTTGCGCCAAGGTAAGCGCTCAGTAGCTGAATATGCCTTGGATTTCAGGAGATGGGCTCTCGATACCACTTGGGACAGTTCCGCCAAAAAATCTATTTTTCGGAAAGGGTTGTCTCCTCTGATTAAGGATGAACTTGCTCGTGCCGACCCTCCCACTGCGTTAGGTGACTTTATTAACTACTGTATCCGTATTGATGCTCGTCTAACTGAACGCAGACAAGAGAGATGGTTCGAAAATAATCGCACTAACCTTTTCCTACCTCCCTCCTCAGCTAAGGAACCTTTGAGTAGGATCACACGGGAACCAGAACCTGAACCCAAGCAGGTGGACTCTTTACAAAGACGGGTTAGTGATGCACGCAAAGAACATCGTTTAAAGGAAAATCTATGTTTCTACTGTGGTAAGTCAGGGCACTTCATTATAAACTGCCCCAGCCGTTCTCGTAAGACTACTGCGGCAGTCATTCACTGTGAGTGTTGCGAGAGGAGATCTGTCATGTCCTAGCCTCAGGCTCCAGAGAGATCTGCTGCAAGAGATATTGATTTCTCGGACTTAAACTCTGTTAGTTCTGGGGACGATGACTGTGTAAACGCTGCAATTTTTCAAGTTTCCTCAGCGGTGTCCCAGCTGAGTTGTAAGAAAAACAATTCTCATTGCTTCCTTTCCATCAAAATCTGGGTTGACTCAGTCTGGGTGTCTAGCTCTGCTATGATCGACTCAGGGGCAAGTGGAAATTTTATGGATATCTCCTTTGCTCTGAAACAGGGGATACGTTCAGTGAGGAAGGCTACTCCAGTACAGATGGAGACTGTGGATGGCTCCCTGCTGACCTCGGGGCCAGTGGATCAGGAAACGGAACCTTTGAGGATCCTTATGGGTAAAGATCATCAGGAGAAACTGTCCTTTATGCTTATCTTTTCTCCCCACTTTCCCATTATTCTAGGGCTATCATGGCTGCAGGGTCAGAACCCTACGATTAACTGGGAGACCAAGGAATTGCACTTTCCGGAGAAACAGATGAGTCCAGAAGTTTCAGCTTGCTCTGTTCCTAAAGGAACCATGTCAGTCCCTGAACTACCAGCTGTATACCAGGACTATGTGGATTTATGTGACAAGAAGAACGCTGACCAGCTTCCCCCTCACCGTCCATATGATTGTCCAATTGAATTATTGCCTGGAGCAGAGATACCTTTTGGTAAGATCTACCCCCTAGCGAGGCCCGAGCTAAAGGTTTTGAAGGACTACATAGACGAAAATCTAGCCAAGGGCTTCATACGCCCCTCTTCATCTCCTGCAGGTGTACCCATCTTCTTTGTGAAGAAGAAAGATGGATCTCTGAGACCCTGCATAGACTATAGGGAACTCAATAAGGTTACTATTAGAAACCGTTATCAATTGCCTTTAATCCCTGTGTTATTGGAGAGAGTGCGGCATGCCAAAATTTTCTCTAAACTGGATCTCCGTGGGGCCTATAACTTGGTCCGTATTAGACCTGGGGATGAATGGAAGACTGCATTCAGGTCACGCTATGGACACTTTGAATATCTAGTCATGCCTTTTGGTCTGTGTACCGCCCCAGCCACTTTCCAACACTTGGTGAATGACATCTTCAGGGATCTCCTAGATACATTTGTGGTGATTTATCTGGATGATATTTTAATTTTTTCTAACTCCACAGAGGAACATCATGGACATGTGAGAATGGTCTTAGAACGCCTAAGACAGAACCACCTTTACATCAAACTTGAAAAGTGTGAATTCCATAGGACCGAAATTCAATTTCTGGGGTATGTACTGTCTATGCAAGGGATTAGTATGGATGGAAGCAAGACCCAAGCCATCAAGGATTGGCCAATTCCTAGGAATGTGAAGGAGGTGCAGCGCTTCATCGGGTTTGCGAACTTCTATAGACGTTTTATTAGGAATTTCTCTGAGGTAGTGTCACCTATCACCCAACTTACCCGGAAAGAGTCTAGGTTCTCCTGGACCCCGCAAGCCCAGGAAGCATTTTCCTGTCTAAAGGATAAATTTACCATCGCACCTATCTTAGTACATCCCAACCCCGAACTTGCCTTCATAATAGAGGTGGATGCTACAGACTGTGCCGTTGGAGCTATACTCTCTCAGAGAACAGGTGAGAAGAATGTCTTGCATCCCTGTGCTTTCTTTTCCCAGCGGTTGTCTTCGGCTGAGAGGAACTACAATGTGGGCAATAGAGAATTGTTGGCCATTATTGTCGCCTTCAAGGAATGGAGACACCTTCTTCAGGGAGCTGCACAGCAAATAGTCGTCCTGACAGACCATCGTAACCTTGAATTTATCAGGTCGGCTAAGTGCCTGACTCCTCGCCAGGCTCGCTGGAATATTTTCCTAAACCAATTTAATTTTGTAATTTCTTATAGGCCAGGATCGCGCAATGGAAAGGCTGATGCACTCTCTAGGATTCATTCAACAGAGACCCGTCCACTTACTCCTCCTAAGACTATTCTTCCTGACTCTAGATTCCTGGGAGTGATTCATAATCAAGACCTACTTAAAGACATCAAGGAAGCATACCATGCGGATTCTTTGTTGGCACAACCCCCAAGGGACGTAAGTCTTGTCTTTAAGAATGGTGTGTGGATTCAGGGACAACGCCTGTATATACCTGAAACAGTCAGATTGAGAGTATTGCAACTCATCCACGATTCCAAAATAGCTGGGCATAGAGGAATTCTAAAGACACAAGAATTTCTTTCTCGTCTCTTTTGGTGGCCCACTTACAGGAAAGATGTTTTAAACTATGTCACTTCATGTGAAGTCTGTGCAAGATGCAAAACACCTCGCTCCTCACCAACTGGTCTGTTGCAACCCCTTCCCACCCCGTCCCGCCCGTGGGGATCCATTTCTATGGACTTCATTGTGGAGTTACCAACCTCTCAAGGGAAGAACACCATTCTAGTGGTGGTCGATCGTTTAACAAAGGCAGCTCATTTTATCCCTGTGTCGGCTTACCCACTGCAAAACAGACATCAGATTTGATGATTAAGAATGTGTTTCGCTTGCATGGAGTACCGGATGAGGTCATTTCGGATCGAGGGGTGCAATTCACTTCAAGGTTTTGGCAAAATTTCTGTGCCGCATTGGACATTAAAGTAAACCTTTCTTCTGCTTTTCATCCCCAGACTAATGGACAGACAGAACGAACCAATCAGACCCTGGAGCAGTATCTCCGCTGTTTTATCTGCCACCTACAGGATGATTGGGTGGATCTACTCCCACTGGCTGAGTTCTCTTATAACAACTCTCAGAGCGCCTCCACTAAGCAGTCTCCTTTTTACTCCAATCTAGGTTATCATCCTAACATTCTTCCTCGATTTCCCATAGAGACACCCTTGCCGGCAGTGGCTGAAAGAATCACTTCTTTACAAAAGAATATGGATCTTCTAAAGGAAAATCTGGAATTGGCTCAGGAAAGGTACAAGAAAGCAGCAGATAAATTTCGTAAACCTGCACCAGCTTTCAAGGTAGGAGACTTGGTCTGGCTGTCAACCAGAAATCTTAAGTTAAGGATTCCATCGTCTAAATTGGGACATAAGTACATTGGACCCTATAAAATCAGTAAAATTATAAGTGCCGTTGCTTGTCGTCTTCAACTGCCCAGAACTATGAGAATCCACCCTGTCTTTCATGTATCCCTACTAAAGGCTGCAACACCCAATACGTTTCCTGGACGTTCTTCTCCTTGCCCTGACCCAGTGCTGGTCGATGGTCAGGAAGAATTTGTGGTGGAAAGGATTTTAGATTCCAGGTTGTACAGAAATCAGTTACAATATTTGATTAAATGGCAGGGCTACCCAGTGGAAGACAACTCATGGGAACCAGTCAATAACGTTAATGCTCCTCGCTTGCTCCGCCAGTTTCATCAGAGGTACCCAGACAAGCCTGGTCTGAGGTCATCCGGAGGTTGACCCTAAGGGGGGAGTAATTTAAGGTTCTTTGTCTCTTTTGACATGTTTCTTGAAACTCAGTTTTTCCGTCGGCCATTTTGCTTTCTGTCTTGCTGCAGCTATCTTGCCCTCAGTCAATATGGAGTTTCCAGCTTTCATGTTCCCGCCCTGATTCTCTCCTCTTGCCTCTTAAGCAGCCTCAGCCGAGCAATCAGTGCTTCAGAATCAAACCTGCAGTGAGCCTGTGACCTGACTCCTGGAAACCTTGGACTTGGTACTCCAGCTATTTCCTACTGAGGAACTTTGGAACACTTGTGGACTCTGGAAACCTGCTATTTGATAAATCCACGTTTGCATGGAATTACGGTAACAGAGAAGAGATCCTGAACCTGTTGTGGAGAGTTATTGCTGAACTTAAAGTTACTCTGGCCTGCTGTGTCTCCTGCCTCTGTACCTGCAAACTGTGTGAACCTTTTTGCCTACTTGTATGAAGTAATACAAGTCCTTCCATATCAAACCTGTGTCTCATGTGTTTTCCTCGCACCCAAGCACAAGACGCTATATGAACTGTACACCATACATCACATTGGGAGTCTTATTTCTGGCACACGAAGGACAAGCAGAGACGAAGTTCGCAACATCTTTGAGCAGAGTCGGCTACCAATAGTGTCAAGAGATAAGGAGAGTAGTCTTCTTCTGTCTGGCATGGCCCGCCACCTTAGAAGAATTTCACCAGAAAAGAACTCGCTTCTTGTCAGGTTTCGCCACGTAATTCTTACCAGAGGGTAGACGAGATAAGTCTCGCAGAGCGACTGTGATTATTTTGGAGGGCTCAATTATATGTTTAGGCTCCTCCTCCTAGTCAGAGGCCTGGAAGGACCTGGAGAGCACATCTGCCTTAACATTTTTATCAGCCGGGCGAAAGTGGAGCGTGAAGTTGAAGCGAGCGAAGAACAAAAACCATCTGGCTTGACAGGGGTTAAGCCGCTGAGCAGACTGCAGATAAGCCAGATTATTGTGTTCAGTGTGAATTACAGCAGGGTACAACGCTCCTTCCAGCAAGTACCGCCACTCCTCCAGAGCCAGCTTGATCGCGAGCAGTTCTCTAGCGCCAATAAAGTAATTACGTTCTGATGCTGAAAAGAGTTTAGAGAAAAAAACGCAGGTCACCATGCGACCGGAAGAAGACTTCTGAGTGAGGACGGCTCCGTCCCCTGTGGAAGATGCATCCATCTCCAGGAAGAACTGTTTGCTATGGTTTGGTGATGCAGCACCGAATAGGAAGGAGAATGCTTGCTTGAGAGATACGAAGGCTTTCTCTGCTTCAGGAGTCCATTCCTTAGGATTGGCTCCTTTGCGGGTCAGGGCAGAAATAGGAGCAGTCGGAGAAGAAAAAATAAATTGGTGATAATAATTCGCAAACCCGAGAAACCACTGGATAGCCTTAAGACCATCTGGATGGGGCCACTTCATGACAGCGGATACCTTTTTAGGATCCATCTGCAGACTGGTCTCAGAAACGATGTACCCAGAAACGGAAGGGAGGACTGTTCGAAGACGCACTTTTCATATTTGGTGTAGAGACGGTTAGTTCTTAACCTCAGTAGAACCTGACAAACGTCCCTCCTGTGTGTTGGCAGATAAGGAGGGAATACCAAGATGTCGTCCAGGTATACAACCACAAATGTATAGAGCAGGTCATGGAAGATGTCATTCACCAGTTTTTGGAAGACAGCTGGAGCATTACAGAGTCCAAATGGCATAACAAGATACTCGTAATGGCCATCGTGGGTGTTGAAAGGCGTCTTCCACTTGTCTCCATAGTGAATTCGAACCTAGGTTGTATGCCCCTCGTAGTTCAAGCTTTGTGAAAACTCTGGAAACCTTCAAGCAATCAAACAGCTCGGAGATCAGGGGTAGGGGGTACTTATTCTTTACCGTGATTTGGTTAAGGCCCCTGTGGTCAATGCAGGGTCACAGAGAGCCGTCCTTCTTCTTCACAAAGAAAAAACCAGTTCCGGCCGGAGATGAGGATTTCCGGATAAACCCCCTAGCGAGGTTTTCTTCTATATACTCGGACATAGCATGAGTCTCGGCCTGGGACAGGGGATAGTGTTGTGAATGGGTTCGAGATGAGTTCTGAGCAGAGGCTCCCTCTGGTGGTTACAAGCGGTACTAGTGAGGATTGTGAGGACTGGGAATCAGGTGTTACTGATTGGTCTTATATAAGGGAGTCATTTTCCCATCAGGGTTGCCGGTGATCAATTGTTCTGGTCTGAATCCTTCTTTCCAGTTTCCCTTGTAGCCTGCTGTGTCGTGTCTGCATCTCCTGCTATCAGATAAGTCAATTTCTTATTTTGTGTTTTTGCTATATTTTTGCATTTTGTCCTGCACTTCTGTGGGGGCCTTCAGGGTCCCCTCCGGGGGCATTTGCCCTCTCAGTTTAGTCCAGCCACTGTGTTTTGTACTTTTGCTTTTTCCAGTTTTTTTTTCAGTGGCTGCTGTTTTGATTTTGTTACACCAGAGAACTAATTTAGGTGGTAGAGGTCGTGTGATCTCAGGTGATTTTGAAATTAGTAGAGTTGGTGTTTTTTCAGGGTTTTCTGAGATTGCAGTAAGTACCCTTCCTGTCCTTTTCTATTTAGATAGTTTGGGCCCCAGCGTTTGCTCATACTATTTTCTTTCTGTGTCAGTATTTCCTCTTGTCTAACCGCCATTACATGTTTGGGGGCTTTCTATTATCTTTGGGGTTCTGCTCCGGGGCAGATAGCTTTCCTATTTCTATCTTTAGGTGTAGTTAGTTTCTCAGGCTGTGACGAGGCGTCTAGGACCAACGTAGGAACGCTCCACGGCTGCCTCTAGTTGCGGTGGTTAGTCAGGGTACTGCAATCTCATAGATTCCAACTGCTCTGGTGTATTTCCTTTTTTACCTGCACTCCTCAGCTACCGTAACATAACAGTATCACCGGCCATAAAAATTGTATGGTACTCACAGAAGGGAAAAAATATTTTGAAGGAAGAAAAGTTGTCAGAGATATTTTTCTGTTTGTTGCATTTTTTTTTTTTTTTCCCTCTGTATCTCTGGGTGCTGGGGAGGATCTTTTCTCCCAATGGAGTTTGCACAGTTGTCTGGCCGTGTGGATCAGTTTGCCACTGAGGTTCAGAGTATTGCTGCATATCTTGCTAGCTTGCCTGTTGTGGAACCTAGGATCCCATGCCAGATTTGTTTTTAGGGGATCGAGCTAAGTTTCAGAATTTCAAAAATAATTGTAAATTGTTTCTTGCCTTAAAATCTAAGTCCTCAGGAAACGCAGCGCAGCAGGTTCAAATTATCATCTCTCTCCTGCGCGGCGATCCTCAGGATTGGGCTTTTTCCCTGATACCTGGGGATCCTGTTTTGAGTGATGTTGATGCATTTTTTCAGGCTTTGGGGTTATTGTACGATGAGCCTAATGTCACTGATCAAGCTGAAAAAGCCTTGTTGGCATTAAATCAGGGGCTTGATGACGCTGAGTTATACTGTCAGAGATTCCGTAGGTGGGCAGTCCTGACCAAATGGAATGACGACGCTTTGGCGGCCCTTTTCCGGAAGGGTCTGTCGGATAATGTAAAGGATGTTATGGTGGGATTCCCTGTCCCCTCTGGTCTCAATGATTCTATGTCATTAGCGATTCAAATTGACAGACGTTTGCGTGAGCGGAGAAGTATGCGTGGAGTGGTGTTGCCTTGTGAGCCAGCTGCTGAGCCCATGCAGTGTGATGGAGTGGTGTCTGGGGCACAGCGTCATGAGTTTCGAAAGCGCAATGGGTTATGTTTCTACTGTGGTGATGCCTCTCATGCTATTTCAGTCTGCCCTAAGCGGGGAAGACATTTTGCACGCTCAGTTGTCTTGGGTAGTGTTCAGACTAAGTTTTTATTAACTGTCACTCTGATATGCTCTCTGTCCTCATTTTCTGCTCAGGCTTTCGTTGATTCTGGAGCAGCTATTAACCTGATGGATTATGATTTTGCTAAACGTTGTGGGTTTCCCTTGATACCCCTACAGAAGTCTATTCCTTTACTGGGGATCGATTCTACCCCTTTGGCTGAGAATAAACCCCAGTTTTCTACTCAGGTGATAATGAGGGTTGAACCTGATCACCAGGAGTGCTGCAAATTTTTGGTTCTATATAATCTGCATGACATTATAGTGCTGGGTTTCCCTTGGTTACAGTCTCATAATCCTGTTTTGGATTGGAAATCTGTGTCTGTAACCAGTTGGGGCTGCCAATGTGTTAATACCAACACTCCTGTTTTTTCTGCCTCCCCCCAGGCTGAGGATGTTCCTGACTTTTTGTTTGATTTTTTTGATGTGTTTAGCGAAAGTAAATCTGCATCCTTGCCTCCCCATAGGAGCTATGACTGCGCTACTGAATTAGTGCCGGGTAGTAAATTCCCTAAAGGTCGCCTTTTTAACTTGTCTGTACCTGAACATGACGCTATGCGGTCTTATATCAAGGAATCATTGGAGAAGGGTCATATCAGACCATCCTCTTCACCCTTAGGTGCCGGTTTTTTCTTTGTGGCCAAAAAAGATGTTCATTAAGGCCGTGTATTGATTATCGTCTCTTGAACAATATTACTGTGAAATATCAATACCCGTTACCTTGATTTCTGACCTGTTTTCCAGGGTGAAAAACGCTACTTGGTTTACCAAGCTTGACCTCAGGGGGGCGTATAACCTTATTCGCATTAAGCACGGGGATGAATGGAAGATGGCATTTAACACCCCTGAAGGGCATTTTGAGTACCTTGTGATGCCCTTTGGGCTCACTAATGCTCCTTCCGTCTTCCAGTCCTTCATGAATGACATTTTCAGGGATTTTGTGGACAAGTTTCTGATTGTTTATTTGGATGATATCTTGATTTTTTCTAATGACTGGGACTCTCATGTGAAACATGTTCGAACTGTATTCCAGATTTTGAGAGAGAATGCTCTGTATGTGAAGGGATCAAAGTGTCTTTTTGGCGTACAGAAGATCTCATTTCTGGGATTCATTTTGTCCCCATCTGTTATTGAAATGGACCCGGTCAAGGTTCAGGCCATCTGTGATTGGGTCCAACCTACTTCATTAAAGGCTCTTCAGAGATTTTTGGGTTTTGCCAATTTTTATCGTAAATTTATTGGTAATTTCTCGGTTATTGTTAAACCATTAACTGATTTGACCAGAAAGGGTTCTGATGTGGTGAATTGGCCTCCTGAGGCAGTCTCTGCGTTTCAGGAACTTAAGCAGAGATTCACTTCTGCTCCTGTTCTACGGCAGCCTGATGTTTCTCTGCCATTTCAGGTGGAGGTTGATGCCTCTGAAATTGGGGCAGGTGCCGTTTTGTCCCAAAAAGATCCAGAGACCTCTAAAAGTAACCCTTGTGCCTTTTTCTCTCGAAAATTTTCTCCTACTGAACGTAATTATGACGTGGGTAATCGGGAGTTATTGGCCATGAAGTGGGCTTTTGAAGAGTGGAGACATTGGCTGGAGGGAGCCAAACATCAGGTGGTGGTCCTTACGGACCATAAGAATCTGGTCTATCTGGAATCTGCCAAGCGACTCAATCCTAGACAGGCCAGGTGGGCCTTGTTTTTCACACGTTTTAATTTTGTGGTTTCCTTTCTTCCTGGCACTAAGAATGTTAAGGCGGATGCCCTCTCGAGGAGTTTCCTTGCGGACTCTCCTGAGCTATCTGATCCCTCTGTTATTTTAAAGGAGGGTGTAGTTCTTTCCGCCATCTCGCCCAATTTGAGACTTGCTCTGGAGGGGTGTCAGGAGGATAGGCCCGAGCGCTGCCCTGTTGGAAAATTGTTTGTCCCGGACCAATGGAAAAAGAGTGTGATGTCTGAGATTCATTGTTCCGCATTGGCTGGGCATCCCGGAATTTTTGGTACCAGAGACTTGGTTAGTCGGTCCTTTTGGTGGCCTACCTTGTCTCGCGATGTCAGGGAATTTGTGCAGTCCTGCGGGACTTGCTCTCGCTCCAAGCCTTGCTCTCGCTCTAGTGGTTTGTTGATGCCATTGCCTGTGCCCAAGAGACCATGGACCCATATCTCTATGGATTTCATTTCCGATCTTCCTGTTTCTCAGAGAATGACCACCATCTGGGTAATTTGTGATAGGTTTTCCAAAATGATACATCTTGTGCCATTACCTAAGTTGCCTTCCTCCTCTGAATTGGTGCCGTTGTTCCTTCAGCACGTGGTTCGCTTACACGGCATTCCTGAGAACATTGTGTCTGACAGAGGAGTCCAGTTTGTTTCCAGATTTTGGAGGACTTTTTGTTCTAAACTGGGTGTTCAATTGTCTTTCTCCTCGGCATTTCATCCTCAGACCAATGGTCAAACTGAGAGAACAAACCAGACATTGGAGACTTATCTAAGATGCTTTGTGTCTGCTGATCAGGATGACTGGGTCTCTTTTTTGCCTTTGGCTGAGTTTGCTCTTAATAATAGGGCTAGCTCTGCCACTTTGATGTCTCCGTTTTTCTGTAATTCTGGGTTTCACCCTCGATTTTCTTCAGGACAGACGGAGGCTTCTGTCTGTCCAGGTGTTGACTCTGTTGTTGAGCGTATGCAGCAGATTTGGGACCAGGTAGTGGAGAGGTTGTCCCTCTCTCAGGAGAAGGCCCAGCGGTTTGCTAACCGGCATAGGACTGATGGTCCTCGGTTTAAAGTGGGGGACTTGGTCTGCTTGTCCTCAAAGAATATTCCTATGAGAGTAGCATCTCCTAAATTTAAGCCTAGGTTCATTGGACCTTATAAGATCATGGAGATTATTAATCCTGTTTCTTTTCGTTTGCTTCTTCCAGGGACATTTAAGATCCATAACGTGTTCCACAAGTCCTTGTTGAAGAGGTTTGTTGAGCCAGTGGTTCCTGCTGCTGTGCCTCCTGACCCTGTTTTGGTTGAGGGCAATCTGGAGTATGTGGTTGAGAAAATATTGGATTCTCGTTTTTCTAGACGAAGACTCCAGTATTTGGTTAAATGGAGAGGTTATGGTCAGGAAGACAATTCTTGGGTATTTGCTTCGGACATCCATGCTAGGAGACTTATCCGTGCGTATCATAGAACTCATCCTGACCGACCTGGTTGCTCAAATGAGGGTTCGGTGACCCCTCCTCAAGGGGGGGGTACTGTTGTGAATGGGTTTGAGATGAGTTCTGAGCAGAGGCTCCCTCTGGTGGTTACAAGCGGTACTAGTGAGGATTGTGAGGACTGGGAATCAGGTGTTACTGATTGGTCTTATATAAGGGAGTCATTTTCCCATCAGGGTTGCCGGTGATCAATTGTTCTGGTCTGAATCCTTCTTTCCAGTTTCACTTGTAGCCTGCTGTGTCGTGTCTGCATCTCCTGCTATCAGATAAGTCAATTTCTTATTTTGTGTTTTTGCTATATTTTTGCATTTTGTCCTGCACTTCTGTGGGGGCCTTCAGGGTCCCCTCCGGGGGCATTTGCCCTCTCAGTTTAGTCCAGCCACTGTGTTTTGTACTTTTGCTTTTTCCAGTTTTTTTTCAGTGGCTGCTGTTTTGATTTTGTTACACCAGAGAACTAATTTAGGTGGTAGAGGTCGTGTGATCTCAGGTGATTTTGAAATTAGTAGAGTTGGTGTTTTTTCAGGGTTTTCTGAGATTGCAGTAAGTACCCTTCCTGTCCTTTTCTATTTAGATAGTTTGGGCCCCAGCGTTTGCTCATACTATTTTCTTTCTGTGTCAGTATTTCCTCTTGTCTAACCGCCATTACATGTTTGGGGGCTTTCTATTATCTTTGGGGTTCTGCTCCAGGGCAGATAGCTTTCCTATTTCTATCTTTAGGTGTAGTTAGTTTCTCAGGCTGTGACGAGGCGTCTAGGACCAACGTAGGAACGCTCCACGGCTGCCTCTAGTTGCGGTGGTTAGTCAGGGTACTGCAATCTCATAGATTCCAACTGCTCTGGTGTATTTCCTTTTTTACCTGCACTCCTCAGCTACCGTAACATAACAGGATAGATTCAGCCTCATGGAGGTGAGGTACAGGGCAGGAGGTCAATCAGGCAGTCATACTGCCTATGAGGTGGCCACCTTCTTGTCGAAGATATCCGCATACGTCCAATATGCTGCAGATTAGCAGGAGAAGTAGAAGAAGTAGAAGGTCAGACAGGACGAGTAAGGCACATTTCATGATATCATGAGCCCCAGCGGAGTACTTCTCCGGACCTCCAGTCCAGAACTGGTTTGTGTTTTTGCAGCCACGGGAGACCTAGAAGTAGAGGATAAGAGAGACCAGACAGCACATGAAGAGAAATCTTCTCCAAATGCAGCGTTCCCACCTGAAGATCCACGGACTCCATGATGAACTGAATGGTCTCGGGAAGAGGCTTTCGATCCACTGAAGAAATTACCAATGGATCTGGAAGACGTAGGACCGGAATGTTATACTGCTCGACCACAGCATGTTGAACAATGTAACCCATGGAGCCGGAGTCCAGGGGCGCCAATTCAACAAAAGTCTCTCGGGGCAGGACCGAATAAGGTGTTCGGAGCTGCCGCAGTTGAAGCATGTCCCTTCGGTCCGACGAACCTCTTGGCGGTGCTTGGATAGCTTCACTTGGTCAATCTGCATGGGTTCAATCGAAGAAGTTGCAGCAGGAACTTGCTTACTGATGAGTCGTTGGAAGGTAGGTGCCAAGCGAACAGATCTCTCATGGTTCACCTCTTTGGTCCGTTCCTGGAACCTAATGTCAATTCTTTTTGCGAGAGACACCAGGTGGGTATCTTCCGACCTGTCAGTTCGTCCTTGATTCGCCTGGAGAAGATTTCCCAGAAAGTCGCCATCAAAGCCTCATTGTTCCAAGCGAGTTCCGAAGATAAGGTACGAAAACGGACCACATGCTGGCCCACGGAAAGGTTACCTTGGCGTAACCAGAGCAGAGAAGACGCTGCAGATAAAACGCAGCCGGGCTTGTCGAAGACCTTATGACAGGCTTCCAAGAAGGACTCTAGGTCCGACACCAACGGATCCCCTCTTTCCCACAGAGGACTGAGCCATGCTATGGCCTCACCAGATAGATGTGACATGATGAATGCCACTTTGGCTCAGTCCGAGGTGAACTAATGAGTCAAGAGTTCAAAGTGCAATGTGTACTGGTTAATGAACCGCCCTACACAGGGCGGGATCTCCACCATAGCGTGAAATGTTATGATTTGGTAGCCGAGGAGTACTGTAACAAAATGGCCAAGGCAGTCAGACACCCAGAGAGGTTGGTAACTAATGAATTGCAGACCCCTAAACTAACCGCACAACTAGAAGCAGCCGTGGGACGTACCTACGATGACCTAGATGCCTCGACACAGCCAGAGAGTTAGCTAAGCCTAAAGATAGAAAGGGGAAAGCTAACTGCCCCAGAGTAGCTCCCCAAAGGAATAGGTAGCCCCCAAACATATATTGGCGGTGAGACAAGATGAAATACAAACGCAGGCAGAAAATAGAGTAAGCAAATGCTGGGGTCACAAACTATCTAGATAGGACAGGACAGAAAAGAGTACTATCTGCAATCCAGCAAAACCCTATGAAAAATTCCAACACTTCTGATTTCCAAAAATCCCAAGACCACAAGGTCTCTCCCCCACTAGATCAGAACTCTGGTGTGAACAGGCAGCTAACCAGCAGACACTGAAATAACAGGGACTGAACAAATAAACCGAGAATAATGAGAAACAGAGACCAGCGCAGGCCCCAGCCGGGGAACCCGGCTAACCTCACTCCGGAAGGGCAGAAAAACAAGAAAAGCAAAAGCCTCAGAAACAAGCGGAAAATCACTTATCTGAAAGTTGCAGGAGACAGCAAGCTGACTTCCAAATGGGACCAGGAAGAAACAATCACCGGCGAGGATCATGGGAAGGTTACTCCCTTAAATCTCCCCAGTCATCACCACCAGATTGCCAATTATCGCTCCCAGCTGCCGAAGGGCTTCTGTTAACTAAAGCCACTTCAATACTATCAGCAGCCACCAGAGGGAGCCCAAACTCTGAAGTCCTATCCAGAGTGTTCATAACAGTGAAACAGCCGACAGACGAGGTCCGAAACTTTGTGCATAACTGGTTGCCTGGTGGGTTACCGTGGTGGTAACTGCCGCCTTCGAGGGTGTGGAAACGGCCGGTACTGCCAGCGTATCAAGACGGGTGTTCACAGACCGTAGATAGGAAAGAATCTAGTCCTGCTGATCCTACTGGCGGGAGACCTCCTGATATAGGTCCGAGATGGAAGACGCCTGGAAGCCAGTGGATTCCATGGCCTGTGCAAACTGTAACGGGCTGGGTGGTGGAACCACTGTACCAAAGTCCAAGTAGGACCTGGAGGGGTGTGACTGGGAGCCTCACTCAATCTGACCACGGACACACAGCAGCTAACGAAACCGCAGTCCGTGTAGAGACAAGGGAGGTGATACAGGTGCTACTCCAGGACTGACCTTGGGTAGATGGCTGCTGAACCCTAGGAGTGGATAGCTAGAATGGCCCAGGGAAATCTCCAACAGATGCAGAAAGACGGAGGGGCTAAACAGCTGGGGTCAGTGTGACAGTGTGAACATTAATGCACAGAAACACACTCATGAGTACAAAGTGCAAAAATTCATGTATAGTAAACCTGTAATTGAATGGCCTGTCCTAATGTGACAATGTAATAGAGGGAGTTAACTTCCCTAGCAAGTCTAAACAAGACAGGCTTTTATGCAGGTAATGTACTTACAAGCATGTAATGCTGCTGGATAGAGTATCCCCGCAGTCCCAATGCATGTTTCGTTATATATTAATCAGGAGGTGTGTATTGGGGAGAGAGTAGGCAAGGTTATATTGTATTGATCTGCCTATTACAATGCCCACTTGACAGGGTGTGTTAATCAGGTGTTTAGGGATTTGCTGGTCATGTGATTAAGTTAGTGATGCGCTTTGCCATATAGCGCATGCGTAATTGACCCTGCACTAAATCTCCCAGAGGCGTTGCATGCACCGTTGGCTCCCATCACCGGAAGTGATCTCTCGATCCATGGCCCCAGAACACAAGCAGCCGATAGCCATCAGGGAGACGGCGTGTATGCGGTGCACTTCAAATTCTGTGCATCCAAAGATTAATGATGGGGCAGGCCACGCACGCACACATAGGAAAAGAAAACCCCCGAATATCTCCCTGTGAATATGGATGCTGGAATCAGTATAGTATGAATAAGTATAAAAGCTGATCATCGCTAGATATATATTGACATGAAATAATAGAATCATAGAATCATAGAATGATAGAGTTGGAAGGGGCCTCCTGGGTCATCTGGTCCAACCCTCTGCTCAAAGCAGGATTCACTAAATCATCCCAGACAGATGTCTGTCCAGCCTCTGTTTGAAGACTTCCATTGAAGGAGAACTCACCACCTCTCGTGGCAGCCTGTTCCACTCATTGATCACCCTAACTGTCAAAAAGTTTTTTCTAATATCTAATCTGTGTCTCCTCCCATTCAGTTTCATCCCATTGCTTCTAGTCTTTCCTTGTGCAAATGAAAATAAAGATGATCCTTCTACAATGTGACAGCCCTTGAGATATTTGTAGACAGCTATTAAGTCTTCTTTTTTGCAAGCTAAACATTCCCAAATCCTGTAACCGTTCCTCATAGGACATGGTTTGCAGACCGGTCACCATTTTGGTCGCTCTTCTCTGAACTTGTTCCAGCTTGTTGATGTCTTTTTTAAAATGTGGTGCCCAAAATTGGACACAGTATTGCAGATGAGGTCTGACCAAAGAGGAGTAGAGGGCAATAATGACTTCACGTGATCTAGACTGAATGCTTCTGTTAATACATCCCAGAATTGTATTTGCCTTTTTTGCTGCTGCATCACACTGTCGAATCATGCTCAGTCTGTGATCTATTAGTATACCCCAGTCTTTTTCACATGTGCTGTTGCTTAGCCCTCTTCCTCCCATTCTGTATATGCTTTTTTCATTTTTATTGCTCAGATGTAGTACTTTGCATTTTTGACTGTTAAAAACCATTCTGTTAGTTGCTGCCCACTGCTCCATAATACATTTTAAATGGTGAAGCAATACTGATGTGAACAGTCAGTATAAAATAATAATTGTGAAACCACGAATAATCCAGTGAAATATGTGTTATATAAAATGAATTATGAAAGATATGAATAAGTATACCATGTCGACCTAATATGAAATGATGTAGAACAATGTGCTATAGGTGATTAGATTAAAGCAGTAATATGCAAAAAGAAAGTGCAAGTGCTCAAATGAAGAGGATAAAGGTCAGAACTAAAAATATGGTGCAGACGGGACGACGTGCATAAGATCATGGATCAGGAGTGAATCAGAATTGAGTCAGAACTGATCATCAAGTTTGGTCATAATATATCCCAACTGACAGAACTGTCGTGGAAAATCAAGGTCAATATATGTTGTTAGCGTCTGACACTAAACAATAAAAGTGCATGGTGCATAAAAACTAAAGAAAAAATGAACCGTGCTAACAGCATATGTAA
Source organism: Oophaga sylvatica (assembly GCA_033576555.1). NCBI lineage: Eukaryota > Metazoa > Chordata > Amphibia > Anura > Dendrobatidae > Oophaga > Oophaga sylvatica. Next base: position 192,619,265 of record JARQOD010000005.1, read on the forward strand.
AATCCTATACATAACTTTAGTGTAGAAACAGTGAATATACACTGCTCAAAAAATAAAGGGAACACTCAAATAACATATCCTAGATCTGAATGAATGAAATATTCTCATTGAAAACTTTGTTCTGTACAAAGTTGAATGTGCTGACAACAAAATCTCACAAAAATCATCAATGGAAATCAAATTTATTAACCAATGTAAGCCTGGATTTGCAGTCACCCACAAAATTAAAGTGGATTGTAATGTCCTTAAAACAGGTCAAAATGATGCTCAGAAGTGTGTGTGGCCTCCACGTGCCTGTATGACCTCCCTACAATGCCTGGGCATGCTCCTGATGAGGCGGCGGATGGTCTCCTGAGGGATCTCCTCCCAGACCTGGACTAAAGCATCAGCCAACTCCTGGACAATCTGTGGTGCAACGTGACATTGGTGGATGGATCGAGACATGCTGTCCCAGATGTGCTCAATGGGATTCAGGTCTGGGGAACGGGCAGACCAGTCCATAGCTTCAATGCCTTCATCTTGCAGGAACTGCTGACACACTCCAGTCACGAGGTCTGGCATTGTCCTGCATTAGGAGGAACCTAGGGCCAACCGCACCAGCATATGGTCTCACAAGGGGTCTGAGGATCTCATCTTGCCTAATCGCAGTCAGGCTACCTCTGGTGAGCACATGGAGGGCTGTGCGACCCTCCAAAGAAATGCCACCCCATACCATTACTGAACCACTGCCAAACCGGTCATGCTAAAGGATATTGCAGGCAGCAGATCGCTCTCCACGGCGTCTCCAGACTCTGTCATGTCTGTCACATGTGCTCAGTGTGAACCTGCTTTCATCTGTGAAGAGCACAGGGCGCCAGTGGTGAATTTGCCAATCCTGGTGTTCTGTGGCAAATGCCAAGCATCCTGCACGGTGTTGGGCTGTAAGCAAAACCCTCATCTGTGGATGTCGGCCCCTCAAACCATGCTCATGGAGTCAGTTTCTAACCGTTTGTGCAGACACATTCACATTTGTGGCCTGCTGGAGGTCATTTTGCAGGGCTCTGGCAGTGCTCCTCCTGTTTCTCCTTGCACAAAGGCAGAGGTAGCGGTCCTCCTACTGGGTTGTTGCCCTCCTACAGCCCCCTCCATGTCTCCTGGTGTACTGGTCTGTCTCCTGGTAGCGCCTCCAGCCTCTGGACACTACGCTGACAGACACAGCAAACCTTCTTGCCACAGCTCGCATTGATGTGCCATCCTGGATTAGCTGCACTACCTGAGCCACTTGTGTGGGTTGTAGAGTCCGTCTCATGCTACCATGAGTGTGGAAGCACAACCAAATTTCAAAGTGACCTAAACATCAGCCAGAAAGCACTGGTACTGAGATGTGGTCTGTGGTCCCCACCTGCAGAACCACTCCTTTATTGAGTGTGTCTTGATAATTGCCGATAATTTCCATCTGTTGTCTATTCCATTTGCACAACAGCATGAGAAATTGATTGGCAATCAGTGTTGCTTCCTAAGTGGACAGTTTGATTTCAC
>JARQOD010000005.1:192620882-192738867 GCA_033576555.1 Oophaga sylvatica
GGGATCTCCTCCAGACCTGGACTAAAGCATCAGCCAACTCCTGGACAATCTGTGGTGCAACGTGACATTGGGATGGATCGAGACATGCTGTCCCAGATGTGCTCAATGGGATTCAGGTCTGGGGAACGGGCAGACCAGTCCATAGCTTCAATGCCTTCATCTTGCAGGAACTGCTGACACACTCCAGTCACGAGGTCTGGCATTGTCCTGCATTAGGAGGAACCTAGGGCCAACCGCACCAGCATATGGTCTCACAAGGGGTCTGAGGATCTCATCTTGCCTAATCGCAGTCAGGCTACCTCTGGTGAGCACATGGAGGGCTGTGCGACCCTCCAAAGAAATGCCACCCCATACCATTACTGAACCACTGCCAAACCGGTCATGCTAAAGGATATTGCAGGCAGCAGATCGCTCTCCACGGCGTCTCCAGACTCTGTCATGTCTGTCACATGTGCTCAGTGTGAACCTGCTTTCATCTGTGAAGAGCACAGGGCGCCAGTGGTGAATTTGCCAATCCTGGTGTTCTGTGGCAAATGCCAAGCATCCTGCACGGTGTTGGGCTGTAAGCAAAACCCTCATCTGTGGATGTCGGCCCCTCAAACCATGCTCATGGAGTCAGTTTCTAACCGTTTGTGCAGACACATTCACATTTGTGGCCTGCTGGAGGTCATTTTGCAGGGCTCTGGCAGTGCTCCTCCTGTTTCTCCTTGCACAAAGGCAGAGGTAGCGGTCCTCCTACTGGGTTGTTGCCCTCCTACAGCCCCCTCCATGTCTCCTGGTGTACTGGTCTGTCTCCTGGTAGCGCCTCCAGCCTCTGGACACTACGCTGACAGACACAGCAAACCTTCTTGCCACAGCTCGCATTGATGTGCCATCCTGGATTAGCTGCACTACCTGAGCCACTTGTGTGGGTTGTAGAGTCCGTCTCATGCTACCATGAGTGTGGAAGCACAACCAAATTTCAAAGTGACCTAAACATCAGCCAGAAAGCACTGGTACTGAGATGTGGTCTGTGGTCCCCACCTGCAGAACCACTCCTTTATTGAGTGTGTCTTGATAATTGCCGATAATTTCCATCTGTTGTCTATTCCATTTGCACAACAGCATGAGAAATTGATTGGCAATCAGTGTTGCTTCCTAAGTGGACAGTTTGATTTCACAGAAGTTTGATTTACTTGGAGTTTTAAGTGTTCTCTTCATTTTTTTGAGCAGTGTATTAGGGTCTGCGGAACGCACCAAATATAAGATGTGGAGAGGTGCGTTCGCAGCCCGGGGTCCACCGTGCAGGCGGAGCCTGCTGCTAGTAAAATGGCGTAAGAAGCAAACTCTGTTATCCCGCAGAGTCGCCAACATAAACCCGTAACGCGCTGTGGCAAAAAGTGCGAACTCTGTTACTCCACAGAGCCGCTAGAAGGAGAGCCGCAGCGCTATATGGCGATGTGTGCGAACTCACTAAACACAACTGAGTCGCAAAGAAAACACGCTAGGGTGCTGTCTAGCGTTGAAAGCGAACCCTGTTACGTCACAGGGCCGCTGAGAAAAAGTGCTGTGTCCTGTCAGGCTCTCAGGTACACAGTTAAGTACTAAGCGTACATAAAGCGTGATCATGTGCTAATATCCTCGCGGGAGTCACCCGCAATCTATGGCGTCTGAACGCCAGACCCTGAATACGGCAATCAAAACTCTTCACCGGTTATGCCGGTAATCTAGGGCATCTAGGACGCCGACCCTGACCAGCTAGCACACCAAACTCCTCACCGATTAAGTCGGTATTCTAGTGGCTTATTTCAGCCGGGTCCCTAACCACACACACACATGACCACACTGGCGCATAGCATACAATGGTTGATATTAGCGCATGGCGGCCCAGCCATGCTACCCTTTTATAGTAACAGCTACAGGACCTGCCAGAAACAAGGACCAATGAAGCTTGTTCCAGAACAACAGTAGTCACAGGACCTTCCTGGCAGACCAATAGGAGCTGCTACAGTACCTGAGCATGTGACCCCTGATCTCCAATGAGAGATCTCACTCTGGGCATGCTCAGAAGGGAAAACGCAGGACTTTGTCCCAAAGACGTCTGCTCCAGCACTGGCTATAATAGCAGATCCAGGAAAGGCAGCAGCAAGTCACTGCACAGTACTGGAGTGGGCAAGATGCTTGGACCGACGTCTCTGCAGAGCAGGCTCCACTGCGGCCGGAGATGAATGGGAGACCGCAGCGGGGCTGGTTCGAGACTCCCCTTGTGCAGCAGCGGGAACTCGAACCCTAACATTACCCCCCCTCCTAGGGCCCCCCCTTCTTTGGGCCTCGCTGCGCTCAAAGGCAGCGATGAGCTGGGAGCGTGAACATGCTCGGCAGGCTCCCAGGACCTATCCTCAGGCCCATAACCCCTCCAATCCACCAAATAAAATTTTTTGCCTCGTACCACCTTGTACCCAACAATGGCGTTCACCTCATGATCGTCGGTAGATGAACCCGACGTCCCGGCAGAAGACTCGGAAAACCGGGAAATGGCCACGGGTTTCAGGAGGGACACGTGAAAGGTGTCAGTGATACCAAGGCGAGGCGGAAGGGCTAAGCGGTAAACCACCGGGTTCACCTGCTCAAGAACTTTAAAGGGGCCCAAAAAGCGAGGTGCCAACTTGGTGGACTCTACACGTAGCCTGATGTTTCGGGCAGAAAGCCACACTAGGTCACCCGGAGCATGTAGGAGCGGGGCGCCGATGGGCATCGGCCGAAGACCTCATCCTCTCTTTGGAGGCCTGAATGGCATCCTGTGTGCAGTCACAAATGTCCCGTGCCTCCACAGCCCAGTCTGCCACCCTGGAATCGGTGGAAGACACGGGCATGGGCACTGGTACCCGCGGATGCTGACCGTAGTTCAGGAGGAATGGGGTCTGTCCGGTGGAGTCAGCCACAGCATTATTTAGAGCGAACTCAGCCCACGGTAGCAAGGATGCCCAGTCATCCTGCCTGGCAGAGACAAAATGTCGCAAGTATGTGACCAAGGTCTGGTTGGCCCTCTCTACCAACCCATTCGTCTCGGGATGGTATGCAGAGGAGAGATTCAACTCAATGCTGAGTAAACGACACAGCTCTCTCCAGAACCGAGACGCAAACTGGGGACCTCGATTACTGACAATTTTGTCTGGCATACCGTGAAGGCGGAAAATATGCCTAATGAATAATGCTGCCAAGGCCCGTGCAGACGGTAACCGTGGTAACGGCACTAAGTGCACCATTTTGGAGAAGTGGTCGGTTATCACCCAGATGATGGTGCAGCCCCGAGACTTGGGTAAGCCCACCACAAAATCCATCCCGACCATCACCCAAGGCCTGTCTGCCACCGGTAAAGGGAAAAGTAACCCAGCTGGCCGTTGTCGAGGGGACTTATTCTTGGCGCAGGAGACGCATGCCTGAACGTATTCCCTGACGTCACGGGCCATCTGCGGCCACCAGTATGTTCTCGCCAGCAACTCAGAAGTCCTTTTTGTCCCAAAATGTCCACCCACCCTGGACGAATGTGCCCAAGAGAGTACTTCCGGTCGCAAATTGACGGGCACAAAAGTCTTGCCCGGAGGCACAGACTGAAGCGAAACCGGAGCCACCGTTCTTAGGCTTTCTGTGGGGACAATAAGCCGAGGCTCCTCCTCCACCTCCTCAGAGGACACCACGGAGCGGGATAGAGCGTCTGCGCGAATGTTCTTCTCACCGGAGAGGAAATGGAGGGTGAAATGGAACCGGGAGAAAAACAAGGACCATCTGGCCTGACGGGAATTTAGCCGCTGGGCTGTCTGCAAATACACCAAGTTCTTGTGGTCCGTGAATACTTGGAAGGGGAAGTGAGCCCCCTCCAGAAGATGTCTCCACTCGGAGAAGGCCAACTTCATAGCCAGTAACTCCCTGTCCCCGATGGAATAATTCCTCTCTGCTGGTGTAAAGGTCTTGGAAAAGAAGAAGCAGGGATGCTTCCTACCCTGGGCATCCTTTTGAAAGAGGACTGCTCCAGCACCAACAGAAGAGGCATCCACCTCTAAGATAAACGGTTTATCGACATCGGGGCGATGTAAGATGGGAGCACTGGCGAAATGCGACTTGATGGAGGAGAACGCCTTTGTGACCTGCCCTGACCACAACTTGGGATTAGCTCCCTTCTTGGTGAGGGCTACCAAGGGAGCTACCAAAGTAGAGAAGTGGGGAATGAATTGGCGATAGTAGTTAATGAACCCCATAAAGCACTGCACCGCCTTAAGGGAGTGGGGTTCTTGCCAATCCATCACAGCCTGTAGTTTGGTAGGATCCATAGCCAATCCCTGGGTGGAAATAGCGATAAGCTTCTCCAGTGTGGCAGGAATCTCTCTGGTAGCCAAGGCGTCTTTCACATGACCCGCCAGTCCTCTTCAGAACACGGGAATGAGAACTTTATCTGGCCACTCTAATTCCGAGGCCAGAGTCCGAAATTGGACAGCAAACTGGCTGACCAAAGCCGAACCCTGGGTACTTGCCAGCAGTTTGAGCGCCGTATCGTGGGTGATCTGAGGTCCTAGAAAAACCTTTTTCAGAGCCTCCAGAAAACGAGAAGCACTCCGCACCACACGGTCGCCGCGCTCCCACAGCGGCGTTGCCCACTCCAACGCTCTGCCCGACAGAAGAGCTATCACAAAGCCCACTTGTGCCCGATCCGTGGGGAAACGTGCAGCCAGAAGCTCAAGGTGTATGGAGCACTGACTCACGAATCCCCGACATTGCTTGCTGTCACCAGCAAACTTGTCTGGAAGCGGGAGGTGGGACAATGTAGGGACAGAGGTGGCAGAGGACAAACTGGCTGCAGCTACGCTAGCAGCCTGAACAGCGACTGCGGTAACATCCACAGCTGAGGTTGTGCGCTCAAGAGCCGCCAACCTACCCTCCAGCTGCTGGATGTACAGCTGTAAACGCTGTTCATCCGCCATTTTACTAGCCAGACCCTGGCGCTAATATTAAGTTAGGGTCTGTGGAACGCACCAAATATAAGATGTGGAGAGGTGAATTCGCAGCCCGGGGTCCACCGTGCAGGCGGAGCCTGCTGCTAGTAAAATGGCGTAAGAAGCAAACTCTGTTATCCCGCAGAGTCGCCAACATAAACGCCGTAACGCGCTGTGGCAAAAAGTGCGAACTCTGTTACTCCACAGAGCCGCTAGAAGGAGAGCCGCAGCGCTATATGGCGATGTGTGCGAACTCACTAAACACAACTGAGTCGCAAAGAAAACACGCTAGGGCGCTGTCTAGCGTTGAAAGCGAACCCTGTTACGTCACAGGGCCGCTGAGAAAAAGTGCTGTGTCCTGTCAGACTCTCAGGTACACAGTTAAGTGCTAAGCGTACATAAAGCGTGATCATGTGCTAATGTCCTCGTGGGAGTCACCCGCAATCTATGGCGTCTGAACGCCAGTCCCTGAATACGGCAATCAAAACTCCTCACCGGTTATGCCGGTAATCTAGGGCATCTAGGACGCCGACCCTGACCAGCTAGCACACCAAACTCCTCACCGATTAAGTCGGTATTCTAGTGGCTTATTTCAGCCGGGTCCCTAACCACACACACACATGACCCACTGGTGCATAGCATACAATGGTTGATATTAGCGCATGGCGGCCCAGCCATGCTACCCTTTTATAGTAACAGCTACAGGACCTGCCAGAAACAAGGACCAATGAAGCTTGTTCCAGAACAACAGTAGTCACAGGACCTTCCTGGCAGACCAATAGGAGCTGCTGCAGTACCTGAGCATGTGACCCCTGATCTCCAATGAGAGATCTCACTCTGGGCATGCTCAGAAGGGAAAACGCAGGACTTTGTCCCAAAGACATCTGCTCCAGCACTGGCTATAATAGCAGATCCAGGAAAGGCAGCAGCAAGTCACTGCACAGTACTGGAGTGGGCAAGACGCTTGGACCGACGTCTCTGCAGAGCAGGCTCCACTGCAGCCGGAGATGAATGGGAGACCGCAGCGGGGCTGGTTCGAGACTCCCCTTGTGCAGCAGCGGGAACTCAAACCTAACACAATGTATATAATATGGTGCATAAAATATATTGAATAATGCAAAACATAAAAATACCAAAAATTCATGAGAAAAAGCTAAAATCATCCGTCTCCAGTTGGTTGTTCCAGAATCATGACAAAGATTTTCCAATAAATATAATCCAGTGTCCTTTTTAGTCAATTGGTCCATTCAAGCTATGGAGGTACTACCAGGGTGTCCCAAAAATCATCAAAGGAATCTCACTCCCAAAGCTGCCAAACGCTCCAGGTGTCCAAGGGGGTCATCATCAGTAGCCAAATAATAGAAAAATGATTGGAAATAATTAGAATAGGGCCAAGATTTAAAAAAGATCCCCACCTCGTGGTCCCAATGTGATTTGGTCAATCGCCCTTATAAGGAGCTTAATTGAGTCACAGTTGTGGAAACGTCCAAAGTGCTTCGGAAGGGTTTTCAATTGTTCATCATTTTGTGCAGTTTTAGCCTTTTCAATCTCTCTAATATGTTCTCTGGTCCTGATCTTTAACTCCCGAGTAGTGTTGAGCGATACTGCTCGATATCTAAAAATATCGGATCGGAATGGTATCGCCGATATCACTAAATATCGTCGATATCCGATTCCGATACCGGAAGTCCCATGTAAGTCTATGGGAACAAAATATCGCAACTAAAAAAAACACTTTCTTTCCTTGTAAACACAAAATATACACACTTAGAATATATATATATATATATATATATATATACATGTCATTGTGACATATATATATACAGTGCCTACAAGTAGTATTCAACCCCCTGCAGATTTAGCTGGTTGACACATGCGGAATTAACTTGGCATTGTGACATTTGTACTGTAGATCAGCCTGGAAGTGGGAAATGCACTGCATCAAAAATTTTTGTTTTAATTTTTTTTATTTTTTTTTAAAAACGTTAAAAGTTAATTCAGTGTGTCATTTATTATTCAACCCCTCAAACCACAAGAATTCTGTTTGGTCCCCCTAAAGTATTAAGAAGTAGTTCAGGCACCAAGAATAATGAGCTTCACATGTGTGGATTAATGATCTCTTTTGCCAGCCTTTTCTGACTATTTAAGACCCTCCCCAAACTTGTGAACAGCACTCATACATGGTCAACATGGGAAAGACAAAAGAGCATTCCAAGGCCATCCGAGACAAGATCGTGGAGGGTCACAGGCTGGCAAGGGGTACAAAACCCTTTCCAAGGAGTTGGCCCTACCTGTCTCCACTGTTGGGAGCATCATCCGTAAGTGGAAGGCTTATGGAATTACTGTTAGCCTTCCACGGCCTGGACAGCCTTTGAAAGTTTCCTCCCGTGCCGAGGCCAGGCTTGTCCGAAGAGTCAAGGCTAACCCAAGGACAACAAGGAAGGAGCTCCGGGAAGATCTCATGGCAGTGGGGACATTGGTTTCAGTCAATACCATAAGTAACGTAATCCACCGCAATGGTCTCCGTTCCAGACGAGCCCGTAAGGTACCTTTACTTTCAAAGCGTCATGTCAAGGCTCGTCTACAGTTTGCTCATGATCACTTGGAGGACTCTGAGACAGACTGGTTCAAGGTTCTATGGTCTGATGAGACCAAGATCGAGATCTTTGGTGCCAACCACACACGTGACGTTTGGAGACTGGATGGCACTGCATACGACCCCAAGAATACCATCCCTACAGTCAAGCATGGTGGTGGCAGCATCATGCTGTGGGGCTGTTTCTCAGCCAAGGGGCCTGGCCATCTGGTCCGCATCCATGGGAGGATGGATAGCACGGCCTACCTGGAGATTTTGGCCAAGAACCTCCGCTCCTCCATCAAGGATCTTAAGATGGGTCGTAATTTCATCTTCCAACAAGACAACGACCCAAAGCACACAGCCAAGAAAACCAAGGCCTGGTTCAAGAGGGAAAAAGTCAAGGTGTTGGAGTGGCCTAGTCAGTCTCCTGACCTTAACCCAATTGAAAACTTGTGGAAGGAGCTCAAGATTAAAGTCCACATGAGACACCCAAAGAACCTAGATAACTTGGAGAAGATCTGCATGGAGGAGTGGGCCAAGATAACTCCACAGACCTGTGCCGGCCTGATCAGGTCTTATAAAAGACGATTATTAGCTGTAATTGCAAACAAGGGTTATTCCACGAAATATTAAACATAGGGGTTGTATAATAATTGACCCACACTTTTATGTTTAAAATTTATTAAAATTCAACTGAGCAACATAACTTTTTGTTTTGTAAGATTTATGCTTCTGTTAATAAATCCTACTCTCGTTTGCAGTTTGAAGGCTCTAACTTATTTGCATCTTATCAAACCAGCTAAATCTGCAGGGGGTTGAATACTACTTGTAGGCACTGTATACATATATTTATAGTTTATTCACTTCTACATAGTAAAATAGCCTTTGATTCAATTGCCGGGTAAAGCCGGCATTTGTGAAAAGACAGAAGCACCCGAGGGTCCAGTCGCCACAGAGATGTTGCATCGCACCCAGCGAACAGGATTCAGAAGCTCGCTATAAGCGAGTCCTGTGTGCCTTAATTGAACTGTTTTTTTTGCTTGAGAATTGCAAAAATCATCATAGACTGTATTTGCCATTTTTCCGTCATATCTGCGCCACGAGGCACAGGTGAAGAATAAGGGGGTGCTCTCGTGGGCGTACACTCACTCCGTGGCGCGAAAACGATGTCCGCACACTCTAAATGTTACTGCAATGTAAGATTGTGCCCCACAGCTCTGGAGTTCCGCCTCCTCATCCTCCTCAGTGGGCGTAAACGAACGCGAAGGTCCCGCCTCCCTACAAAAGATGTTGCCTCTCCTGATGCTAATGACACATGTGACTTTGCTGAGATGGCGAATGGACGTGAGCAGAAGTGGGAAGGGATGGAGGAGTCAGAGCTCTCCCCCCACGGAAGCGACCCGATTGCCACGGAGCCACCGTTTGGCACCCGGCCTGGAAAACCCTCCTACGCTGGAAGAAGCGGAGGATACCCTGAGAGACCTGGCCCGGCACCGGGAGGAGGTCGCCAGGATGGAAGCGAACTGGCGGGCCCTAAAACTACAACTGGAGCGGCGCCAATCCCTCTTACCCCCTGAAGTGTCTGTACCGGAAGGTGAGGCACCCGTTCCAGTAGAGGAGGCCATGCGGGCATCCCAGCCCTTGCACTCTGAACCGGTTGCCAGTATCTCAGTGGAGGCACCCGTTCCAGTACAGAAGGCCATGCGGGCATCCCAGCCCTTGCAATCTGAACCGGTTGCCAGTATCTCAGTGGAGGCACCCGTTCCAGTACAGAAGGCCGTGCGGGCATCCCAGCCCTTGCAATCTGAACCGGTTGCCAGTATCTCAGTGGAGGCACCGTTCCAGTACAGAAGGCCGTGCGGGCATCCCAGCCCTTGCAATCTGAACCGGTTGCCAGTATCACAGTGGAGGCACCCGTTCCTGCAGAAAACGCCGCACCAGCACCCCAGATCCCGCTGTCTGCCCCCGTCGCTGAGGCAGAAGAAGCGACACCCGTCCTCATGGAGGAGGCCGCGCAGGCACCAGAGCTCTACCTGCCTGTACCGGAGCCCCGACCGTCATCTGTTCCAGAGCCGGCTGCTTCCGCCACAGGTGAGCGCCGCCAGGACTGGCGGGCACCAGGAGAGCTGCCGCAAACCGGACATCGTAAGCTGGCATTTGATGGTGGAGAGATGGAGCAGCTGGTGGAGGAGAATTACAACCGGCGTCAGGAGGAAGAGTGGAGACGTCGGGAGCGGGAAGCAGAGCGACAAAGGGAGCAGCGAGAATCCCAAAAGCTTCGGCAACGTCACCTAGAGAAGGCACGTATGAGAAAGGATAAAAGTACGGTGAGGGAGCCACGGCGTAAGGGTGCAGTACGGAACTTTAAGTTAAAAGGTGGTTGGCGCTTCATCCAGGAGCCTGGACTTTATTTAGAAGTTTTTGTAACCCGGCGGGACGTGGAGGCTCACCTCCCAGAAGGACACCCGGGGAGGGACCTGTTGCCAGGAGACTTGGTGACTTACACCCGATACTGGGGTTACAATGGATGGTATGCCCTAAATGTTACCAGGTGCGACCCCTACTCCCCAGAGTGTCAGGAAACTGACAGACCCTACGAGCCTTCAGCCTCCCCCAACCAGGCCTCTGCACAAGTGCCCACCCCACGCCGTAAATCTCCCCAGCCTCCCTCAGTGGTCTCCTCAGCAGCCCCAGCTATGGACATGATAATGATAGCTGGCCCGTACCTGGCGCCTGTTAGGCCCCCTGGGGTTCGTTCAGTCCGGGACATAGGGGTCCAGACCCGGAGGGAGATGAAAGGGTGGCCACACAGACCCAGATAGCGGGTCACGACGTCACTGTACACGCCACACGACGTCATCAGGTCTGGGTGGACCCTCCTGTCACGGATGTTTGGCAAGCTCCACAACAGTACCAGGTGGTACCTGGAAGAGGCCAGCCAAAGAAGTCTAAATAACCCGGACAGGGTCTCTGTATGTAAATAGTTAAATTATTGATGTACCCGGACGGGTGAATGTTCATAAAAAGAAGTTTATTGTTGCCTTAATATACCCATGTTGGGTAATGGTTTGATGTACCCGGACGGGTGAATGTTCAGAAGAACAAGTTTATTTTTGCCTTAATATACCCATGTTGGGTAATGGTTTGATGTACCCGGAAGGGTGAATGTTCAGAAGAACAAGTTTATTTTTGCCTTAATATACCCATGTTGGGTAATGGTTTGATGTACCCGGACGGGTGAATGTTCAGAAGAACAAGTTTATTGTTGCCTTAATATACCAAGGTTGGGTAATGGTGTTTCACTGTAATGAAAATGTTGAACTTTGAAGCCATGAACTGTACTGGCTCACAAATTTTTCTGTAAATAGTTGGCACTTCGGTGCTCCATTTTGGTTTTACAAAAAACTTTACTGTGCACTATTTTCAACTACCTCAGAAACTAAAAACCTTTTTGGTGTGGCCGAAAGTGAGGTCTGCTCAAGGAAAGTCTTGCAGCCCACCCAAGACCACAGTTGGAGGTTTGGAGCGGGTCCTCCACAAGCACAAGTAAAGGACACTGTGAAGTTACCCCGGTGGGGTTGTAGTCCTAAGAAGTCTCCACGAACTTCGGCACTAATGCTATTTGCACTTTTGTTGAATATGTATTTATTAACACACATGTATAACACATATCAAGGGTATGAACAGTAACAAAACATATCACATAATATAAGCCATTTGCACTTTTGTAATGTTATTATTAAAAATTTTATTATGCAACGTTTAACTTGAAGTGTTTCCTGCTTTCTTACTACGTCGCATAGTCCACTCTGCTACATCACTTTTCACCATTGCTCTATCTCACATCTATCTGCCCTGGAAGGATAGCGTGTTACCTGTAGAAGACTTTTCACCTACCTGCACTACACCATCCCTTCCAGAGGACCTGCACAGCAGCGCTGGACACCCTGACCAGGTACTACAGGTGGCGTCACGACAAACTACACGAACATTCTATCATCCCCTGGAAATATCCCACATTCCAGTGATCACCCAGGTCACGGACCGAGCTGTGCTACTCGTGACATCCCCCATAGAAGTCGACGTGATCGGTGCCGAGTACCCCCAAAACCCCTGTCTCTGTGCGACTCAACTTCCCTCACTGTGCTGGCACTTTACATTTACAATGCCTCTGGGTTTTTTTTTTGGGGGGGTGGGGAACATTCAGACTTTTGCTATGGGGCCCCATGATTTATATGTACGCCCCTGCTGCTGAGGCATGGTATTTAAGGCTGTTAAGGAGCCAACATACATGGACCTTGCCAGCCTGATAATACCAGGCCACAGCAGTTTGCTTAGCTTGGTTGGTTAACAAAAATAGGGGATCCCCTCGAAAAAAAAGGCGTAGGGGTCCCCCTATTTGTGTTAACCAGCCAAGTAAAATGCAGACTGCTGCGGCCTGGTATTAAAAGACTGTCAAGGCCCATGGATTTTGGCCCTCAACAGCCTGATAATACCAGGCTACAGCAGCCCACGACGATCCAGCTCTGCTACATCGCAATGACAGGCAGAGCCTGTCATCGCGACGCAGCACAGCTGATTACCTGCTTCCCCGGCGGTGACGTCATCGGACTGACTGCTGTACGGCCGGGATTACCCAGCAGTCACTGCAGTTATCACGATAAACTGCATGTGACCGCCGGGGAAAGATGATGGCGGCCATGAAGCAGTCCAGCCCGTGACCGCCGGAGATCTTCTGCCAGGTAAGTGCCGCTGACTCCTGACAGACCCGACCGACGGACACTGACAGTGACAGTGACAATCCCGATTCCGGTATCCGATAAGACGAAAATATCAGAACTAAGTATCGAAAGGCCGATAGAGCTAATATCGGCCGATACCCGATACTTGCGGTATCGTATCGCTCAACACTACTCCCGAGTAGTCATCCCAATGTAGATCTTTTTACATGGGCACTGAGCTAAATGGACAACACCCTTGGATTCACAGGTCATCAGATGTAAGATCTTGTAGACGCGAGTCCCTTCAGAATTGCTAAATTCTTTACTTTTCTCTAGATTTTTACACGCTTTGTAGAAGGTACATGGAAAAAATCCCTGAATAGACCCCGTTATAGATTTAGCCCACTTATGGTCAGGTGAGTAATGACTCTGAACCAGGAGATCACAGAGATTGCTGTATCTCTTTGCAGTAATTAAAGGTCTTTGATGGGAGGATTTGCTTTAGCACAGAGTCCATTTTTAGAGCATTCCAATGCCTGGAAATGTTGTTAGTTCATCCCACTGATTATTGAAGGGTGTAATCAGTCTTGTTGCTCAGAGGAAGTGCCAGTATTGTCCTTGTTTTTGTATAAAAGATCATTGTGAGGGTATTGAGTGCCCTTTTGTAGCCTCAACGAATCTGTCTATGACTATAGTCACGTTCCCTAAAGCGGTGGTCCTTAGCTTGTCGGTTGAAAGCTTCATCAGTGGAGAAAATACGTCTGATTTGTAGATGCTGTCCAATCGGTATTCCACAGATTGTAGATTTCTGATGTGATGAACTAGCATGTAGGGGGGAATTTGTAGCAGTGGGTTTTCGATACACATCAGTAAGGATTTGGCCTTGTGAGGTTGCTTGAATATCTGTCAGGAAAACTAAATTGGAGTTATGAGCAAAGGTAAGTGCTTTTTCTGGATGGAAAAAAAAATATTCCTATGAAACCTACACATCAGAAGCATCTGAACTATCTTTGTTTGAAATAGATACAATTTTGACAGAAAGAAATGGGGAACAAGAACAATAATTTCCTCTAGAATGTTTTTTGGACTATTCAATGAGAAATCTACTCCAAATTTGCAGAAAGTTGAAATTTAAACCACTAAAAAAATCCTATTGCATTAGCTGTGAGGTCGTCAAAGGAGCATAACAAACGGGAACAGATCAGTTTCCTGGTCACTTGGAATAGGTTATTGAAGCAATGTACAGTGTCTTGGTTGAGACTTTTAAGTTTCCCTCTTGACTGGGATGAATGACTAGATCTAGATCTGTTGAAAAGCCCTGGAGAAAGATAAGACAATTTAGAACTTGTCAAAATTTATTTTGGAATCTTTCTAAAATGACTTATAAACCAGAAGACTTTTTGAAAAAAATTAACATATGGTAAATGTGGTAAACCCAGATCACATGTTGTTCATATTTTATTCTATACTTATCTTATCACTGGTAAATATGAAAACAGCAGAAATCGAGTACACCTCTGGAAAAGTTAAAAACATAAAACAAGAGATCAGCTAACAAATATGAATGGATTCAACCAACCATACCTTTTCATTTAAATAAAAAATTAGAACATGCATACAAGGCAACTGTGCACCTAAAAATTAGTGCATATGTGTTGGAAACCTGAGTAAGCATGAACCGAGAATGTCTTACGTTTAAATGAAGCCATATCTGAGACAAGGAAATCTACATTAAAAAAGTATGAACCCACAGGACCAATGATAAACTAGCCAAAAATGATGACCCAGAACTAGAGTTGAGCGATACTTTCCGATATCCTAAAGTATCGGAATCGGAATGGTATCGCCGATATCACTAAAATATCGGCGATACCCGATACCGATACCGGAAGTCCCATGTAAGTCTATGGGAACAAAATATCGCAACTAAAAAAACCCCATTCTTTCCTTGTGAACACTAAATATACACACATAGAATACATATATATATATATACACATGTCATTGTGACATATATATATACATATATGTATAGTTTATACACTTCTACATAGTAAAATATCCTCTGATTCAATTGCCGGGTAAAGGTGGCTTCAGTGAAAAGACAGAAGCACCTGACATGAAATGACACTTGGTGTACATAGGGTTAACCATGTCTTTTCATGTCGTTTGCTATCTGATTTGCACAAACAATTAAATCAGTCTATGTGTGCAAAATTTCACACCTGTAGGGGTTAATTAAAGGTGTAAATTCGTTGTAAAAAAACCTGACTTTTTTGCTACGAATTTACACCTTTAATTAACCCCTACAGGTGTGAAATTTTGCACACATAGTCTGATTTAATTGTTTGTGCAAATTAGATAGCAAAGGACATGAAAAGACATGGTTAACCCTATGTACACCAAGTGTCATTTCATGTCGGGTCATAGGTCATAGGTCATAGGTGTTCGGTCTGGATGCCGAACTTTACTGTTCGGGTTCGCCCATCTCTACTTGCAAAATCACCAATCTATAGCACTAGCTTCTCCAAGAGCAGTTCTCCTAATCACAGCTCTGACTATCCTGAGCTATGTGCTTGTTCAAGTGCCATTATCTCTATATGTACCGTAAATACAGTGATAGCAGTGTACATTATAAAAGAAATCACTAATAGCTGAATGTGTTACAGCAGAACTTTATAGTTCTACTAATACTATAACTCAGCCTATCCTATCAGAAACAAAGAAGTAAAGAGCAACATAGCTCTGACCTGCTCCAGAGACAAATTGAGAATATTTCTTTAATTGTAACCACAACAATACCAGCACATTAAAAAGTTGTTGTTGTCCAATGTCCATATAGTACTATATTATGCTAAACAGTGGCCAGAGACCGCCATACCATGCCACAATAGTCCCATAGTTTGTTTTCATAGGACAGTGCGATTCTGTGCCTGCACACAGCCATATACTTTGCATAAAGTACCATATTCTACCTGCAAAGAACCAAATTGTGTGTTTGCAGTCCTACAATGAGCCTATATTGCACCCAATAAACTACACATTAGACCCAAATTAGAGTAATACTTGCCCATGTACATAGATGCCAGAGAGAACCACGTTTGTAAGTTACTGTGTATAACAACGCACATTATTCCATATTGTGCCCTGTTTGATTGATCCGATTCCTAACTGAAGGTGGTTTTCCAATCCTTAAAGAAAACTTCAAACTTGCTCCAAATAGTAAAACATAATCTAATATATTCATGTTTTACCCTTACCCCTCCTGTGCTGCTGGCCACAGGACCAACCGTGTGTTGCTTTCCATTGCGCTTGACAGCAGTGATTGGCTGCCTGAGTGACATGGCATTCAATCGACCTCAAAGCATGGTTAACAACTCCTGAAGGTTCTCAGCTCCCAAAACTTTCATGAATGGGCTAATCTCTAAATCCCACCCTTGCCCACTCAAATTGTATAAAATATAGACATGCGGACCCTCGATTTTCCCTGATCCGTAGACCATATTGTTTTATATCCATTCAGGAGTTAGGAACACTCTGGCACAACAAGATACTTCTCTTTTATATCCTAAATATGCATGCATGCTAATATTCTGTTACTTTTGATGATGCCAAACCCTATATAGATTTGTATAATCATTGGGTCACATGGCAAAACAAAAATAGGGACAAAGTCAAGTTTGACACCAAATCAGACAAATTCACATTTAGGAGAATCAAAGAACAATCAGACTAATGATCTGTTGAGACTGGGTACACCTTTAGAATACATATAGCCAGTGGCACAACATAAATCTTTTACACGTCAATGCAAAGTCAATAACATGGCCCTCTATAATTGAAAATAAAAATAGTTTGCGCACATAAAAACTACAAGACACAAAAGGATCTGTAGAAAAATAGGAATATGCATGTGTCAAGTGGAAAACAATACATAAATTCAGACGCACTCTGTAGAACAGTTTGAGATGCAGATGTAATAATACAGTAATAAATAAATATTGCACTAAGACCCGTGAGAAAAAGGTGATGAGAAAAGCCTGTAGTCTATTATGTAGTAAACCCCAAACCAAAGGACTAAATAGTCATAATACGCATAAGGTATTTATTCATATGGGTATTAATATGGACAAACCCTGAAAAAGTAAAAGAGGTCCTCTTTTAACGATGGAGCAGAAAAACGCTGCAGAAATCCTAAAAAACCTTTTATGCAGAAAGGTCAGAAGAAATTGACACTGTCCCGGCCGGTGACAGCTCAGATGAATGAGTATTAGTGGTGCACTGTGGAGAAAATAGTCCTGTTTGCACAGGTTTTACCTGACAACCCCGATGGGTCACTTGCAATAGAAAGTCCAATTTCAGCCTCCTCTGGCCCGCAGACGAAACTTACATCCGTTGATGAAAGCCGGTGATCTCTGGCCTCCGTGGCCAGATCAGGAACGCCGGCTGATGATGTTGAATCCTCACTAGGAAGAAGGATGTGGGCAGGACCTGTTGGTAAACTAGCCTGCCTCAAGCACAGTAGTACACAAAATCGCAATATCTAACTGTCCCTCAGAGTGAGCAGAGTAGCGTTCTGTCCCTAACTGAGTTCACAGCACAGTGACGCTAAAATGGCTGCGGCGCCTTTTATAGTGCATTCTGACATCATTTCAGCAGCCAATCACAGCCATGCCATTAGTTAAGATGACCGCAGCATTACAGGATGTGCCCACACTTCGTAGGATTCCTATTGGCTGACTAACATCACATTGCCTCTCAAAGAATTATGGGAACTTCCGATTCCGGTATACGATATTGAAAAAGTATCGGAATTAAGTATCGGAATTCCGATAACGCGAATATCGGCCGATACCCGATACTTGCGGTATCGGAATGCTCAACACTACCCAGAACGCCTCTGGGATGGACCAGAAGCAGACATAGGCAACTTGGAGTCTGAGCCCCTCTTCTTTTATGACAACAAAGCTACAGATTTTAGATATTGTGTGTATGTATGTGTATACACACACACAAAGTTTCTTCTCCTTTATAGCACCTTGTCTTTATTGCGTATTGTCCTCTCTTTTTAAATATATATAATGAAATGACTGCTGATGAAATATAGGAAAACATATTTTCTATTGGAGAAGGCTGATGGACTGGTCTTCTGATCAGATGCTGCTCTATCAGCAGTCATATTATATCTAACAATAGTTGTCTCTATTAGTGATGGGCGAGTACTAAAATGCTCGGGTGCTCGTTGCTCGGGTCGAGCAAATTGGAATGCTCGGGTGTTCGTCCCGAGCAATGAGTCCAATGTAAGTCTATGGGAAACCCGAGCATTTTTGCCGCGACCCCCCCGGGGGTCTTTTTAGGGTGTAAAAACGTCTGAAATTGATGGGAACAGTGCTGAAATTACATGGGAACAACATGGGGAAGACCCCTGGAAACATTTCTGATTCCCAGGTCACTGATGTGAACAATGTTGTCAGAGTCTTACGCCACTTTTCCGGGTGCACAATAAAATATACAAAAACTAAACCAAAATTGATTTTCCTGGGAAATATGTTGAGGAACATCCTTTCCAGGGTAATGATTTGTATGTAAGGTAAAATAAATAACCCAAAACAAAAATGTTCCTCCACCACTTGGGCTATGTTCACACATAGCGTTTTTGATGCGTTTTTCAACTTTAGCAATGCTTTCAACCAAGACAAATCCATTCACTGGGAAATGTAATTTTAACATTTTACAACCTTAGCTGGCCATGTGGTGTGTGACACATCATCAGACACATCCTGTTTCATTCATGAATGAGTGACTGTTATAGGAGGAGGGCCATCAGGTGGACTTTAATATTCTTAAAGGGATGGCAGTTGGTCCTCACTATACTTATAGAGCCGTTTGTCGGCTATGCTTTGTTGTTCCCATTATTAAACAGTGGGTCTCCTATACTGTTATTGCCTATGCATTGAATGCAAGGCCTGCCCCAAATTTGGACACACCCCAATAACCTTTTGAACAGACGTCCTGGATGGCCACATGAAACCAAAGTTCCCATTCTTATTTATTTGGTAATGCCAAACTGTTAGCCTGTGCATTGAATGCAACACCTGCCCTGCCCCAAAGTTACAGGCACCCCAATAACCCTTTGAACCAACGTACTGGATTGCCACATGAAACCAAAGCTCTCATTTTTCTTAATTTGCTACTCCCATGATGTTAGCCTATACATTGAATGCAAGGCCTGCCCTTCCCCAAAGTTACATGCACCCCAATAATCCTTTGAACCAATGTACTGGATAGCCACATGAAACCAAAGTTCCCATTTTTTCTAATTTGCTACTCCCATAATGTTTGCCCATGAAGTGAATGCAAGGCCTGCCCTTCCCCGAAGTTACACGCCCCCCAATCACCCTTTGAACCAACGTACTGGATGGCCACATGAAACCAAAGTTCACATTTTTCTTAATTTGCTACTCCCATAATGTTATCCTATGCATTGAATGCAAGGCCTGCCCTTCCCCAAAGTTACACGCACCCCAATAACCTTTTGAACCAACGTACTGGATGGCCACATGAAACCAAAGTTCACATTTTTTTTAATTTGCTACTCCCATGATGTTTGCCCATGAAGTGAATGCAAGGCCTGCCCTGCCCCAAAGTTACATGCACCCCAATCACCCTTTGAACCAACGTACTGGATGGCCACATGAAACTAAAGTTCCCATTTTTCTTAATTGCTACTCATAATGTTAGTCTATGCATTGGATGCACCCCAATACCCCTTGGAAGAGATGTGGAGAAGGGCCTCCTATAAATCTTTTCCAAATTTAAAGGAGCAGGTCTCCTATACTTCTAGTGCCCATGCAGTAAGTGTATGGGCTGACAAACATGTCCCCTGGGGGGTACACATCAACATTCTGTGTAAACATTTTTTTACAGGCATCATAAACACCCTTCAAAACAATAATGTGGTTTCCTACACAGTTGCTGCTGGGAAGGTGCAATTTTGTAGCAGAAATATGGCGGACGTGTTGTTGGATGAAGTGATCTGGAAAAGGGGCATGGTGACGGCGGGAATGGGACATACTGGATTAATAACAGGGGTGCTTTAGGAGGTATGAGATCCAGGATCCAGCCTACAAAGATTAGTCGTTTACCCACCACCAATTACCAGAATGCGATTGATGCCCGTCAGAAGATAGGTGTAACAAATGCGCGTCTGAAGCTAGGCATAAAAGATGCCCGTGAGAAATTGTTTTGCAAAGACGCCAGTTTCCGTATAAAGGGTAAAGTGCAAGATGCTCGTGAGATGCTGAATTCTAGAAAGCAGCAGATCAGTGTTGGAGAAAAACCAACCAACTGATGGATGCTTGTGAAAAACAAAGTTTAAAGAGGAGTGCACCTGCCGGAACTATCAACTCACCCGTGGCACAAGGTTGTTCATCTTCACCCATAAATATTACCAAGACCATCAAAATTTCACAGCCGAAAACTATTTCTTCCTGTGTAACGAACACTGTTAAAGGAATGCGAATAAACATAGTTAACCACGAACCTGGGAATTCACAGATTTCCTTTTTACAAGATATGGACGATGATGGTATTGACTTGGAACTTTCCCACATCCCCACCAAAAAATGATAATCACAGCTGCCCACACTGTGCAAAAAAAGATGGGAATGTCTGGAAATTCATTTTCTCTTGGGCAAACTTTACCTTTTACTAAAGTGGTACAAAATGATGCATACACAGCTCCCATGTCTACTCAGCATGAGACATCGCTACCTTTATTGCACACAAAGACACTAACCAATGTCTCACGGATACTTGTCACAAAGGAGGACAGTTCTTCAGTAGGGCCGACTTCAAAAGAGTCTGTCTTTACCCCTTCAGAAGGCACAAAAATAACCATTAATAATTTGCATCGAAGAATCACAGAGGAAGATATCGTGTAGCTTTTCTGTGTATGCGGTGCGTTGAAGCGTGCCCGCTTGTTGAGTTCCGGAGTTGCAGAGGTTGTGTTTGTAAGAAAGGAAGATGCAGTTGGTGCCTACAAACAATACAACAAAAGATACCTAGATGGACAACCAATGAAATGCAATCTTCATTTGAATGGTAGTGTGATAACATCAGACCAGCCCATACTTCTAAGATTAAGTGACACCCCATCAAAGAAGGAAGGTGAATCTAAAAGAAACACAACCTCCTCCTCCTCCAGTGTTCCTTCAAATCCTCCCACTGAACTTGATCCTGATACTATCTTAAAAGCACTCTTTAAATCCTCAGGGTCATCAGCAGTCATCCAACCAACTGCATTTAAGATTAAACTCTGATGAGAACACCGCAAATTGGAGACTGTAATAAGAGAGATTCCCAATTAACATATGGGCCCAGAGACTCCTTAAAAAAAATCCTTCATTTTGCTTCTTCGGTTTTGTTTAGCACTGATCACTACCAGGTAGTTGAGGTTTGAAGGAGACTAGCAACAGACACTGGACAATAAATCATGTTCCTAGCATTGTACAGTAGTACAGTTCACCTTCTTTGTGGGGCAGTTGCTTTTTTGCATCAAGAATTTCTGTGTTCCCCTTGCTCTAGTATTCTGAAACAGCATGATTATGGTTTGACTGTTATGTCAGGGGAGGCTAAATGTTGTATAACTTGTTTAAATTTCTTCAATAACCTGTTTCTACATAAAAGATAATCTTTGTTGTTTTGTAGTTTTAATATATGGATTCCTACAAATGGAGATGAAGACCTGCATATTCCAGTAAATGGGGGGCGGGTAATTACTAAGTGTCCACCGACTGTGTTCTAGGCCAATAAAGTTTTTATGCCTAATTATTGTTTCACACTATGAAAATGTCATCCAGAACTCTACATTCGTAGGCAATACTTATTGCCCTGCGGCTGAAGCATGTTGTGCTATCTGTGATCGGAATACAGAGAAATGCTGAAGGGAAATAGATCATGCTAATAGTGACCTAAATACTGAGATGTGTACAGAGCAATGCTGGGAGGACACAAATTGTGGTTTTCTATCAACTTCATCTGCATTTACAAATCTGTTGTAACGAATGGAAGCGGAGGCAGAGGTGGTGAAGTTCACATTCGTTTTTATTTTTTAATGTGGAACCTCGAGACCGCGGTCCGGGGGGCTCCGAAGGGGGCGTAACTAGTGAGCCCCGGGTACCCGTAGTAAGGCCCCTCGAACAGGACCAGAATGGAATACCCGGAGGACACAGGTGCTACCTCCAGTTAGGCCCCGGACACGTGGCAGCTGTCCCAGAGGGACCAAAAGGGTAACAGGTATTTACAGAGTCCGTGGAAAGTTCTTGACGGAGAAGGGTAAGGTCCTGGTCCAGAACGGATGGTAGAAGGCTGGCTTCAGTGACCTTGTCACGGTCCACGGGTACGGATGGCTGATGGCGGAACGGGATGACACTTGCGCCAGTAATAGCCGAGATTTGTCCAAGATAGTCAGATACAGGTTAGCAATGATCTGAGAAGACAAACAGTATCAGCGAAGCACAGAGACTGCAGACGCAGCGCATACAGATCAGGAACAGAACCGGATATAGCAATGGTAGAACACGTTGCTCCGGCACTCCCCTAATGGTGGAGTGACCAGATATAGTACTGAGTGCGCAGCCATTGGTTAATTAGCAATTTCAAAAGATGCACGCTGCCCCTTTAAGAGAGGCGGTGGGCGCGGCCTCGCATCCTAAGCAGACTGTCTGGAGGCCTGCCAGCAGCGTGCCAGGAAGTGGAGGAGGACACAAGACGCCGGGGAACAGATGGGACAGGAGACCCCAGCCCACGCACAGACTGCCGCAGAGGGACAGCCCGAGGAACAGGTGAGTGAGCAGAACGGAGTGCAGGGCCAGCGCTGGGACCGGGTGTAACATCTGTATTTAATGCTTATAATAAAAAAAAAAATTCTCGAGTGTAGGCGAGGCGCAGGGCCATACCACAACTATATATTTGTTTTTCCTGTACAACCCTTTAATTTTTTTTAAATTGATATTTATTTGGACTCCTCATTGGGAGGGGGCCACAAGAAACGATAGGTGAACTCTGCTGACACTAAAAACACCCCTTTGAATACAATTACGTGGCTGTTGCATCACAGAACACATTCACCCTGGTGATCTAGTGGTGGTGTCGGAAGAGACGTGGAGGATGGCCTACTAAAACTCTTTTCCCAATTTAAAGGAGCGGGTCTCCTATGGTTGTAATGCCCATGCACTAAGTGTATGGGCTGACAAACATTTCACCCTGGGGGGTACACATCAACATACTGTGAAACTTTTTTTTTTACGGCATCATAAACACCCTTGAAAAAAAAAACCTGGCTGTTGTATCACGGAACACGTTCACCCTGGTGATCTAGTGGTGGTGTCGGAAGAGACGTGGAGCATGGCTACTAAAAATCTTTTCCCAATTTAAAGGAGCGGGTCTCCTATGGTTTTAATGCCCATATATTAAGTGTATGGGCTGACAAACATTTCCCCCTCGGGGGTACACATCAACATACTGTGTAAGCTTTTTTTTTACAGGCATCATAAGCACCCTTGGAAAAAAACCTGGCTGTTGCATCACGGACCACGGTCACCATGATGATCTTGTGGTGGTGTCACGACGTATAACAGATATATTCAAAGATAGCAACCTATATCTAATGTGACATCATTCTAAATTTCATATAATAGAGAAAATCAACATGTATACATAGTATCTGCCAGCAATGTCTTACCTGACATAATATCCTATGTATTGTGGGTCAATACTGTGTACGTGTCACACTGTCTCTGGATAGAGGTGGACCGGGGTCTATGCTGACCCTGAACTGGGGTCCTGACTAGTCCCTCTACCTGGAGGTACTGTTAATGGTACAGAGGTCCAGGCCGCCAGCGTAACCCTGTCTCCTGTAGATCCCTGACCACTATAATCTAGTCCTGAGAAGGACCCTGATTACCACCACAGGTTCACAGCTTACACACAGTCTAAGACAAACGAGACAGACAAGGGGTAAAGAAAACACAGCCTTGCATACAACACTTCCACTACAGAGGAACACAAAAGGTTAAGGAGATAAACAATAAGCGAGGAGAGGAAAAACCACAACAGGCACTCTTAGCTTAAGTCTTCTCAGAAACGATCCGCTCTGCTGGTCTGAATGAATGCTTTCACCGGCAACTTCCCCAGCAGACCAGCAGGTATATGAAAGAAGCTAATTAACAAAACATCAATCGCAGCTGGGCGAGGCTGGTCAGCCCAGCACCGAGAGAGAAAGAATTAACTCCCTCAGTGCCGAAAAACACCCAGCACCAGAAACTCAGCTGTGCGAAGTCAGGGTGTGCAATCGCGACGATCTCCGCCGCGACACACCCGTGACAGTACCCCCCTTCTACGAGGGGCCTCTGGACCTCAGGGCCTGGTCTATCTGGGTGAGTAGTGTGGAAGGCCCGAACCAAACGGTCTGCGTTAATATCCGACGCAGAAACCCACATCCTCTCCTCAGGACCATACCCCTCCAATGAACAAGGTACTGAAGGGACCGGCGATTCAGACGTGAGTCAATGATCTTCGATACCTGAAACTCCAAATTACCATTGACCACCACTGGAGGAGGAGGTAGAGGTGACGGTATAACTGGTGCCACGTACCTCTTAAGCAACGATTTGTGGAACACATTGTGGATTTTAAATGTAGGAGGGAGGTCAAGACGGAAAGCCACCGGATTAACTATTGAACTGATCCTGTATGGCCCGATGAATCTGGGACCGAGTTTCCAGGAGGGAACCTTAAGTTTTATATTCTTGGTAGACAACCATACCAGATCGTTCACACTTAGGTCCGGACCAGACACTCTCCTCCTATCAGCCATACGTTTGTATCGGTTCCCCATAGTGCTCAGATTATTAAGCACTCCTCTCCACACTGAAGCAAGTGACGACGAAAATCGTTCCTCCTCAGGAACCCCAGAAGAGCCCCCCGCCATTGAAAGTACAAAACTGGGGGTGAAAACCATATGCCCCAAAAAACGGGGACTTACCAGTGGACTCGCTCCGCCTATTGTTAAGAGCGAACTCTGCCAGAGGCAAGAAAGAAGACCAGTCCTCTTGGTTCTCTGAGACAAAACACCGGAGATATGTCTCTAAGCTCTGATTCAGACGCTCTGTCTGACCATCGGTCTGCGGATGAAAAGCCGAAGAAAATGACAACTGCATCCCCCAACGAGAACAAAATGCCTTCCAGAATTTGGACACAAACTGAGACCCCCGATCCGACACCACATCGGAAGGCAACCCGTGAAGTCTCACAATCTCCCAAATGAACACCTGCGCCAGAGTTTTAGCATTAGGAAGAGCAGGAAGAGCAATAAAATGTGCCATTTTGCTGAACCTGTCAACTACAACTAGTATGACAGTTTTACCTGAAGACGGAGGAAGGTCCGTAATGAAGTCCATAGACAGATGGGTCCATGGACGCTCCGGGATTTTCAACGGTAAAAGGGCCCCAGACGGACGGGTATGTGGGGTCTTAGAGCGCGCACATACCCCACAGGACGCGACAAAAGTTACCACCTCTTTATTTAAGTTAGGCCACCAAAACCGGCGAGAAACGAGATCTACAGTTGCTTTACTCCCTAGGTGTCCTGCCAAAGCAGAATTATGATGTGCCTCGATAACGTTTTGTCTTAACTGATCTGGAACAAACAGTTTCCCTGGAGGTCCTACAGGGGCGTCCCCTGAGCCTCCAATACCTCCTCCTCAAGCTCAGAGCATACAGCCGACACCACAACTCCCTCCTGAAGAATAGGAACCGGGTCATCCGTCTTCCCGGCCCCCGGGAAACTACGAGATAAGGCATCAGCCTTTACATTTTTTGACCCAGGACGATATGTGACAACAAAATTAAACCTGGTAAAAAACAACGACCATCTAGCTTGTCTGGAATTCAGACGTTTTGCAGACTCTAAATACAGCAGGTTCTTGTGATCAGTAATGACGGTGACCGGGTGGACTGCCCCCTCCAAAAAGTGACGCCACTCTTCAAAAGCCAACTTAATGGCCAAGAGTTCCCTATTGCCGACATCATAATTCCTCTCGGCGGACGACAATTTTTTAGAGAAGAAAGCGCACGGATGCCATTTACCAGGGGACGGACCTTGAGATAATACCGCACCCACTCCTACGTCAGATGCGTCTACCTCCACAATGAACGGTTGTGATGCATCAGGTTGGATGAGTATGGGTGCTGAAGCAAAACATTTTTTCAAGGAGGAAAATGCTTGACAAGCTTTGTCAGACCACCTAGAAAAATCCGTCCCTTTTTTTGTCATGTCAGTGAGAGGTTTGACAACAGATGAGAAATTATGAATAAATTTCCGGTAGTAGTTAGCAAACCCCAGGAAACGCTGCAGTGCCTTAAGATCCTCTGGCCGACCCCATTCAAGCACAGCCTTCACTTTCCCAGGGTCCATACGGAAACCGGAGGCTGACACCAAGAATCCTAAAAACTGAAGTTCTTGTACAGCGAATACACACTTCTCCCATTTGGCGTACAGTTTATTATCTCGCAAGATCTGCAACACTTGTCTCACATGCTCCTGATGAGACACAAGATCCGGCGAGTAAATTAAGATGTCATCTAGATAAATGACAACAAACTGTCCCACTAGGTGGCGAAAGATGTCATTAACAAAATGTTGAAACACCGCCGGGGCAGTAGTCAGACCGAAAGGCATGACAAGGTTCTCATAATATCCCTCCGGAGTGTTAAACGCCGTCTTCCACTCATCCCCCTCCTTTATCCTAATCAGATTATACGCCCCCCCTGAGATCCAACTTAGAGAACCATTTGGCGCCCACAATCTGATTGAAGAGATCAGGAATAAGTGGGAGCGGATACGGATCTCGGACCGTAATCCGATTAAGCTCACGGAAATCCAGGCAAGGGCGTAGGCCTCCATCTTTTTTCTTCACAAAGAAGAACCCCGCGGCCACTGGGGAAGATGAAGGTCTAATATGCCCCTTGGCCAGACTTTCCGAAATGTAATCCTTCATAGCTTGCCTCTCAGGACCAGAAAGGTTATATAACCTAGATTTTGGTAACTTAGCATCAGGAAGCAATTTTATAGCACAGTCATATGCGCGATGAGGAGGTAATTCTTGACACCCTTCCTCTGAAAACACATCCTCAAAGTCCTCCAGAAAAGGAGGTAAGGTTCTAGGCATGACCGTACCGATGACCGTGTTCATGCAGTTACTATGGCAAAATTCACCCCACTGGCTTATCTCTCTGGATTGCCAATTAATAACTGGGTTATGTTTAGTTAACCAAGGAAGTCACAACACAATAGGAGTGGGAAGGCCCTCCAACACATAACAAGACAATAGTTCTTTATGTATTGCCCCACTCGAAGGTCTATGTTATGCACGGCTTGCACAAAGCTACCTTGACCGAGAGGCCTGGCGTCAATAGAGAATATAGGGATAGGTTTGGCCAATACACTCAGTTGCATACCTTGCACCTGGGCAGACCGAGCGTCCACCAGATTAGCCGCGGCCCCACTATCCAGAAGAACAGAAATCCTCTCAGTTCTCGTACCTACCACCACCTCCGCTGGTACGAGAAACTGAGACGGACTTGGGGACGAAATACATACTCCCAGATTGTCGTCCACCACACAACCTGGGATTAATAGTTTTCCGGCGATTTCTTGCTCAGTACAGTACGGGATGGACACCCCTCAATAAAATGTCCCTCTCTCCCGCAGAAGAAACACCTTCTTGTTTTGCGGCGCACCGCCGATCCCCTCCCTCGGAATGATGTCCCTCCCAACTGCATAGGTTCCTCGGAACAAACCAGGGGAACCTCAATATTAGGGACTTTAGAAGGAGGTGGAGTCATCACAGGGGGCGGAGTTACCCCACACCTCTCCCGAAGCCGTCTATCAATGCGAATAGCAAGAGCCATAGCGGCCTCCAGTGACGGGGGAGAATCATACTGAGCCAACACATCTTTTAATTTGTCAGATAAACCTTGACAAAACTGGCTCTTAAGAGCCGGGTCATTCCACTGAGTATCCGTGGCCCACCTACGGAACTCTGAAGAAAATTCCTCCGCCGGACGATCTCCCTGCTGTATCCTACGTAACTTCATTTCAGCAAGGGAGACCGATCCGGGTCATCATATACCAGACCCAGGGCTGTAAAAAATCGGTCCACTGACTGGAGAGCCGGGGAGCCCGGGGGGAGAGAGAACGCCCAGGATTGAGGGTCCCCTTGTAAGAGCGAGATGACAATTCCCACCCTCTGATCCTCACTCCCCGACGACTGCGGCCGCAGCCGAAAATACAATTTACATGCTTCCCGGAAAGTAAAAAACTTGTCCCGCCCACCAGTGAACCTGTCCGGGAGAGCTACTTTAGGTTCAAATCTGGTTTGCTCCTGGGGGTACAAAACCTTGGATTTAACGTCCGTCAGCTCCATGGACAAACTCTGCAACTGCTGAGCTAAATGTGCTACTGGATCCATGGTGGCTGGGGAGAATCTTTAGATGGGCCGGTGAAAATATCACGACGTATAACAGATATATTCAAAGAAAGCAACCTATATCTAATGTGACATCATTCTAAATTTCATATAATAGAGAAAATCAACATGTATACATAGTATCTGCCAGCAATGTCTTACCTGACATAATATCCTATGTATTGTGGGTCAATACTGTGTACGTGTCACGCTGTCTCTGGATAGAGGTGGACCGGGGTCTATGCTGACCCTGAACTGGGGTCCTGACTAGTCCCTCTACCTGGAGGTACTGTTAATGGTACAGAGGTCCAGGCCGCCAGCGTAACCCTGTCTCCTGTAGATCCCTGACCACTGTAATCTAGTCCTGAGAAGGACCCTGATTACCACCACAGGGAATGGGCAGGTCACAGCTTACACACAGTCTAAGACAAACGAGACAGACAAGGGGTAAAGAAAACACAGCCTTGCATACAACACTTCCACTACAGAGGAACACAAAAGGTTAAGGAGATAAACAATAAGCGAGGAGAGGAAAAACCACAACAGGCACTCTTAGCTTAAGTCTTCTCAGAAACGATCCGCTCTGCTGGTCTGAATGAATGCTTTCACCGGCAACTTCCCCAGCAGACCAGCAGGTATATGAAGGAAGCTAATTAACAAAACATCAATCGCAGCTGGGCGAGGCTGGTCAGCCCAGCACAGAGAGAGAAAGAATTAACTCCCTCAGTGCCGAAAAACACCCAGCACCAGAAACTCAGCTGTGCGAAGTCAGGGTGTGCAATCGCGACGATCTCCGCCGCGACACACCCGTGACAGGTGGTGTATGATGAGGATGAGGAGAAGGAGGAGGATAACAGCAAATAGCCAAAATCAGGAAGTGTATACCTGTGTGTTGGTGTGAAGAGGTGCATGGGAATATACCTCCCAAAAAATGACACTGGATTTCAGGTTATGTTTCGCTGTTATTGTTCGGTAGTGTAGAGAAGTCTAGCCCAATCCAGCCCTTGTTCATTTTTATAAGAGTCAGCCTGTCAGCATTTTCAGTTGGCAGGTGGATGCGCTTATCAATTATAATTCCACCAGCAGCACTAAAAACCCGCTCTGACAAAATGCTAGCGGCAGGGCAGGTCTGGACCTCCAAGGCATAGAGAGCCAGTTCATGCCACGTGTCCAGCTTGGATACCCAACAATTATAAGGCACAGAAGAATTATGGACGATGTTGGTATGGTCAGAAAGGTACTCCCTCAGCATCTTCCAAAACTTTGCACTCCTTGTGACAGTACCCCACGCCTCAGGGCCACTGTGATGGGAGGGTCTGAGAAAACTCTCCCAGAACTTTGCCAGTGTTTCCCTGCCTCTGCTAGATTGGAGTTCTGTCTCTCTCGCCTGTACTCCTTGGTTGTCCAACGAATTGTGACCTCTGCCACCAGCGTTTTCAATGGGAATATTTTTAATTATTCCGCAACAAGGGCCTTCTGGTACTGCCCCATTTTAGTAAGTACACCTGTCTGCCTCTGGAAGAAGAGATTGAAAGTTCTCCTTGTAGCATGGGTCTAGAAGTGTCACCAACCAGTAATGAGTGTCACTCAAAATTTTGAGAATACGAGGGTCACGGGAAAGACAGCGCAACATAAAGACAGCCATGCGTGCCAGACTGCTAACAGGCAAGACTTCCGTGTCCTCATCAAGAGGACGACTGACCATGCTCTCCTCCTCCCTGTCCTCAGGCCATCCACGCTGAACAGATGGTATGACAGTTGTGCCTGTAGTACCGTCTATAGCGCTTGAAAGTAGCTCCTGTTCTTCCTCCTCCTACTCCTCTTCCTGATTGTTAACCAATCCACATTGGGATGACATGAGGCTAGGCTGTGTGTAATCACCCTGTATGGTTCCTTCCTCCATCTCATCGTGCTCCCCCTGCAATGCATCCTCTTTGATTGTGAGCAGAGAGTGTTTCAGAACACAGAGAAGCGGGATGGTGACGCTAATTATGGCGTCATCGCCGCTCACTATCTTGGTGTATTGGTGGACTCCTCAAAGTTTTGGAGGATGGTACATAAGTCTGACATCCATGTCCACTCATGAGGTCTTATGTGTGGAGTCTGAACTGAATACCGATGGCCTTGATGGTTCTGGTAGTGAAAAACTGCCCTTTTCTGCTCACAAATCCTTTCCAACATATGCAGTGTAGAGTTCCAACGTGTGGGGACATCACACAACAGTTGGCGAGATGGAATCTGCAAACGCTGCTGAAGCACAGCAAGGGCTGCGGAAGCTGTTGCTGAGTTTCTAAAATGGGCACACAGGCAGCGTACTTTCACATGTAGATGCGGCAGCTCCGGGTAGGTTTTGAGAAACCACTTAACCACGGGTTAAGCACATGGGCCAGGCATGGTACGTGTTGAGCTCACCTCACCTCACCAAAAGAGCTGCCACCAGGTTCCGGCCATTGTCACACATGACCATGCCTGGCTGTAAGTTCAGCGGTGTCAACCACATATCTGCCTGCTTTTTTAGAGCTGTCCACAACTCTTCAGCATTGTGCGGTTTGTCATCTAAGCATATTAGCTTCAGCAAAGCCTGTTGCCGCTTGCCTGAGGCAGTGCTGCAGTGCTTAAAGCTTGTGACTGATGTGGTCATTTTGGAGATGTGTTATGATTTGGTAGCTGAGGAGAGCAGGCAAAAAAGGCAATACACCAGAGAGGTTGGAATCTACTGGATTGCAGTACCCTGACTAACCACCACAACTAAAGGCAGCCGTGGAGCGCACCTACGTTGGTCCTAGATGCCTCGTCACAGCCTGAGAAGCTAACTACACCTAAAGATAGAAAGAGGAAAACTATCTGCCCCGGAGCAGATCCCCAAAGAACATAGGAAGCCCCCAAACATGTAATGGCGGTTAGACAAGAGGAAATACAGACACAGACAGAAAATAGTATGATCAAACGTTGGGGCCCAATCTTCCTAGAAAGAAAAGGATAGGAAGGACACTTACTGCAATCCAAAAAAACCCTAAAAAAATACCAACTCACTAATTGCAAAAACACCTGAGATCACACGACCTCTACCACCTAAATTAGTTCTCTGGTGTAACAAAACTAAGCAGCAGCCACTGAAAAAAACTGGAAAAGGCAAATGAACAAATAACAGTGGCTCAGATAAACTGAGAGGAGCACAAGCCCCCTGAGGGGACCTGGCTGACCTCCACAGAAGTGCAGGACAAAATGCAAAAGGCAAGCACAAAAATAAAAGCAGAAAATATCTTCTCTGTTAGCAGAAGATGCAGGCAAGACACAGCAAGCTTCCAAGTGAACCAGGAACCAAAGTTGAGACAAGAACAATTGATCACCGGCAATCCTGATGGGAGGGAACCTCCCTTATATAAGACCAGTCTGTAACACCTGATTGCCAATCTTCACAATCTTCATTGAATAGTTCAGTACTGTTTGTAACCACCAGAGGGAGCTTCTGCTCAGAATTCATTTCTAACACATTCACAACAGTACCCCCCCTTGAGGAGGGGTCACCGAACCCTCATTTGGGCAACCAGGTCGGTCAGGATGAGCTCTGTGATACGCACGGATCAGTCTCCTAGCATGGATGTCCGAAGCAAACACCCAAGAATTGTCCTCCTGACCATAACCTCTCCACTTAACCAAATACTGGAGTTTCCGTCTAGAAAAACGAGAATCCAATATTTTCTCAACCACATACTCCAGATTGCCCTCAACCAAAACAGGGTCAGGAGGCGCAGCCATAGGAACCACTGGCTCGACAAACCTCTTCAATAAGGACTTGTGGAACACGTTATGGATCTTAAATGTCCCTGGAAGAAGTAAACGAAAGGAAACAGGATTAAGAATCTCCATGATCTTATAAGGTCCAATGAACCTAGGCTTAAACTTAGGAGATGCAACTTTCATAGGGATATTTCTTGAGGACAACCAGACCAAGTCCCCCACTTCAAACCGAGGATCATCAGTCCTATGCCTGTTGGCAAACCGCTGGGCCCTCTCCTGAGAGAGGGACAACCTCTCCACTACCTGGTCCCAAATCTGCTGCATACGCTCCACAACAGAGTCAGCACCTGGACAGACAGAAGCCTCCGTCTGTCCCGAAGAAAATCGAGGGTGAAACCCAAAATTGCAGAAAATGGAGACATCAAAGTGGCAGAGCTAGCCCTATTATTAAGAGCAAACTCAGCCAAAGGCAAAAAAAGAGACCCAGTCATCCTGATCAGCAGACACAAAGCATCTCAGATAAGTTTCCAATGTCTGGTTTGTTCTCTCAGTTTGTCCATTGGTCTGAGGATGAAAAGCCGAGGAGAAAGACAATTGAACACCAAGTTTAGAACAAAAAGTCCTCCAAAATCTGGAAACAAACTGGACTCCTCTGTCAGACACAATGTTCTCAGGAATGCCGTGTAACCGAACCACGTGCTGAAGGAACAAAGGCACCAATTCGGAGGAGGAAGGCAACTTAGGTAATGGCACAAGATGTATCATTTTGGAAAACCTATCACAAATCACTCAGATAACGGTCATTCTCTGAGAAACAGGAAGGTCGGAAATGAAATCCATAGAAATATGGGTCCATGGTCTCTTGGGCACAGGCAATGGCATCAACAAACCACTAGAGTGAGAGCAAGGCTTGGAGCGAGAGCAAGTCCCACAGGACTGCACAAATTCCCTGACGTCACGAAACAATGTAGGCCACCAAAAGGACCGACTAACCAAGTCTCTGGTACCAAAAATTCCGGGATGACCGGCCAACGCGGAACAATGAATCTCAGAAATCACACTCTTTTTCCACCGGTCTGGGAAAAACAATTTCCCAATAGGGCAGTGCTCGGGTTTATCCTCCTGACACCCTTCCAGAGCCAGTCTCAAATTGGGTGAGATTGGGCGGAAAGAACTACACCCTCTTTCAAAATAACAGCAGGATCAGATAACTCAGGAGAGTCTGCAAGGAAACTCCTCGAGAGGGCATCCGCTTTAACATTCTTAGTGCCAGGAAGAAAGGAAACCACAAAATTAAAACGTGTGAAAAACAAGGCCCACCTGGCCTGTCTAGGATTAAGTCGCTTGGCTGATTCCAGATAAACCAGATTCTTATGGTCAGTGAGGACCACCACCTGATGTTTGGCTCCCTCCAGCCAATGTCTCCACTCTTCAAAAGCCCACTTCATGGCCAATAACTCCCGATTACCCACGTCATAATTACGTTCAGTTGGAGAAAATTTTCGAGAAAAAAGGCACAAGGGTTACTTTTAGAGGTCTCTGGATCTCTTTGGGACAAAACGGCACCTGCCCCAATTTGAGAGGCATCAACCTCCACCTGAAATGGCAGAGAAACATCAGGCTGCCGTGGAACAGGAGCAGAAATGAATCTCTGCTTAAGTTCCTGAAACGCAGAGACTGCCTCAGGAGGCCAATTCACCACATCAGAACCCTTCTTGGTCAAATCAGTCAATGGTTTAACAATAACAGAGAAATTACCAATAAATTTACGATAAAAATTGGCAAAACCCAAGAATCTCTGAAGAGCCTTTAATGAAGTAGGTTGAACCCAATCACAGATGGCCTGAACCTTGACCGGGTGCATTTCAATAACAGATGGGGACAAAATGAATCCCAGAAATGAGATCCTCTGTACGCCAAAAAGACACTTTGATCCCTTCACATACAGAGCATTCTCTCTCAAAATCTGGAACACAGTCCGAACATGTTTCACATGAGAGTCCCAGTCATTGGAAAAAATCAAGATATCATCCAAATAAATAATCAGAAATTTATCCACAAAATCCCTGAAAATGTCATTCATGAAGGACTGGAAGACGGAAGGAGCATTAGTGAGCCCAAAGGGCATCACTAGGTACTCAAAATGCTCCTCTGGGGTATTAAATGCCGTCTTCCATTCATCCCGTGCTTAATGCGAATAAGATTATACGCCCCCCTGAGGTCAAGCTTGGTAAACCAAGTAGCACTTTTCACCCTGGAAAGCAGGTCAGAAATCAAGGGTAACAGATATTGATATTTCACAGTGATATTGTTCAAGAGACGATAATCAATACACGGCCTTAATGAACCATCCTTTTTGGCCACAAAGAAAAAACCGGCACCTAAGGGTGAAGAGGATGGTCTGATATGACCTTTCTCCAATGACTCCTTGATATAAGACCGCATAGCGTCATGTTCAGGTACAGACAAGTTAAAAAGGCGACCTTTAGGGAATTTACTACCAGGCACTAATTCAATAGCGCAGTCATAGCTCCTATGGGAGGGCAAGGATGCAGATTTACTTTCGCTAAACACATCAGAAAAATCAGTCAAAAAGTCAGGAACATCCTGAGCCTGGGAGAGGCAGAAAAAACAGGAGTGTTGGCATTAACACATTGGCAGGCCCAACTGGTTACAGACACAGATTTCCAATCCAAAACAGGATTATGAGACTGTAACCAAGGGAAACCTAGTACAATAATGTCATGCAGATTATACAGCACCAAAAATTTGCAACTCATGATCAGGTTCAACCCTCATTATCACCTGAGTAGAGAACTGGGGTTTATTCTCAGCCAAAGGGGTAGAATCAATCCCCAGTAGGGGAATAGACTTCCGTAGGGGTATCAAGGGAAACCCACAACGTTTAGCAAAATCAAAATCCATCAGGTTAATAGCTGCTCCCGAATCAACAAAAGCCTAAGCAGAAAATGTGGACAGGGAGCAAATCAGGGTAACAGTCAACAGAAATTTAGTCTGAACACTACCCAAGACAACTGAGCGTGCAAAACGTCTTCCCCGCTTAGGGCAGACTGAAATAGCATGAGAGGCATCACCACAGTAGAAACATAACCCATTGCGTTTTCGAAACTCATGACGCTGTGCCCCAGAAGCCACTCTATCACACTGCATGGGTTCAGAAGCTGGTTCACAAGGCAACACTATTCCACGCATACCTCTACGCTCACGCAAACGTCTGTCAATTTGAATCGCTAATGACATAGAATCATTGAGACCAGAGGGAGCAGGGAAACCCACCATAACATCTTTTACATTCTCTGACAGACCCTTCCGAAAAAGGGCTGCCAAAGCATCATCATTCCATTTGGTCAGGAGTGCCCACCTTCAGAATCTCTGACAGTACAACTCAGCGTCCTCAAGCCCCTGATTTAATGCCAAAAAGGCTTTTTCAGCTTGATCAGTGACATTAGGTTCATCGTACAATAACCACAGAGCCAGAAAAAATGCATCAACATTACTCAAAACAGGATCCCCAGGTGTCAGGGAAAAAGCCCAATCCTGAGGATCGCCGCGCAGGAGAGAGATGACAATTTGAACCTGCTGTGCTGCGTTCCCTGAGGACTTAGGTTTTAAGGCAAAAAACAACTTACAGTTATTTTTGAAGTTCAGAAATTTAGCTCGATCCCCTAAAAACAAATCTGGCATGGGGATCCTAGGTTCCACAACCGGCAACCCTGCAAGATAGGTAGCAATACTCCGAACTTTAGTGGCAAGCTGATCCACACGGCCAGACAACTGTGCAAACTCCATTGAGAGAAAAAAAAATCCTCCCCAGCACCCAGAGAAAAAGAGGGAAAGAAAAAAATAAAAAAAAAATCTCTGAGAACTCTGACAAATTTTTTTTTTATTTACACTATCTTTCCCTTCTGTGAGTACCATATAATTTTCAGTTAGGCCGGTGATACTGTTATGATTTGGTAGCTGAGGAGAGCAGGCAAAAAAGGCAATACACCAGAGAGGTTGGAATCTACTGGATTGCAGTACCCTGACTAACCACCACAACTAAAGGCAGCCGTGGAGCGTACCTACGTTGGTCCTAGATGCCTCGTCACAGCCTGAGAGGTTAACTACACCTAAAGATAGAAAGAGGAAAGCTATCTGCCCCGAAGCAGATCCCCAAAGAACATAGGAAGCCCCCAAACATGTAATGGCGGTTAGACAAGAGGAAATACAGACACAGACAGAAAATAGTATGAGCAAACGTTGGGGCCCAATCTTCCTAGAAAGAAAAGGATAGGAAGGACACTTACTGCAATCCAAAAAAACCCTAAAAAAATACCAACTCATAAGTCTGACATCCATGTCCACTCATGAGGTCTTATGTGTGGAGTCTGAACTGAATACCGATGGCCTTGATGGTTCTGGTAGTGAAAAACTGCCCTTTTCTGCTCACAAATCCTTTCCAACATATGCAGTGTAGAGTTCCAACGTGTGGGGACATCACACAACAGTTGGCGAGATGGAATCTGCAAACGCTGCTGATGCACAGCAAGGGCTGCGGAAGCTGTAGCTGAGTTTCTAAAATGGGCACACAGGCAGCGTACTTTCACATGTAGATGCGGCAGCTCCGGGTAGGTTTTGAGAAACCACTTAACCACAAGGTTAAGCACATGGGCCAGGCATGGTACGTGTTGAGCTCACCTCACCTCACCAAAAGAGCTGCCACCAGGTTCCGGCCATTGTCACACATGACCATGCCTGGCTGTAAGTTCAGCGGTGTCAACCACATATCTGCCTGCTTTTTTAGAGCTGTCCACAACTCTTCAGCATTGTGCGGTTTGTCATCTAAGCATATTAGCTCCAGCAAAGCCTGCTGCCGCTTGCCTGAGGCAGTGCTGCAGTGCTTAAAGCTTGTGACTGATGTGGTCATTTTGGAGATGTGTTATGATTTGGTAGCTGAGGAGAGCAGGCAAAAAAGGCAATACACCAGAGAGGTTGGAATCTACTGGATTGCAGTACCCTGACTAACCACCACAACTAAAGGCAGCCGTGGAGCGTACCTACGTTGGTCCTAGATGCCTCGTCACAGCCTGAGAAGCTAACTACACCTAAAGATAGAAAGAGGAAAACTATCTGCCCCGGAGCAGATCCCCAAAGAACATAGGAAGCCCCCAAACATGTAATGGCGGTTAGACAAGAGGAAATACAGACACAGACAGAAAATAGTATGAGCAAACGTTGGGGCCCAATCTTCCTAGAAAGAAAAGGATAGAAAGGACACTTACTGCAATCCAAAAAAACCCTAAAAAAATACTAACTCACTAATTGCAAAAACACCTGAGATCACACGACCTCTACCACCTAAATTAGTTCTCTGGTGTAACAAAACTAAGCAGCAGCCACTGAAAAAACTGGAAAAGGCAAATGAACAAATAACAGTGGCTCAGATAAACTGAGAGGAGCACAAGCCCCCGGAGGGGACCTGGCTGACCTCCACAGAAGTGCAGGACAAAATGCAAAAGGCAAGCACAAAAATAAAAGCAGAAAATATCTTATCTGTTAGCAGAAGATGCAGGCAAGACACAGCAAGCTTCCAAGTGAACCAGGAACCAAAGTTGAGACAAGAACAATTGATCACCGGCAACCCTGATGGGAGGGAACCTCCCTTATATAAGACCAGTCTGTAACACCTGATTGCCAATCTTCACAATCTTCATTGAATAGTTCAGTACTGTTTGTAACCACCAGAGGGAGCTTCTGCTCAGAATTCATTTCTAACACATTCACAACAGAGATGGAGGCTGAAGAGGGGGAGGAGGTGCAGGAGATGTAGACTGTGGGGCCAACCCTGATTGATGTAGAGCCCGCAATCCTCGGTGTCGGGAGATTGTGTTCCATCCGAAGGTCCGACTGGGTCCCGGCTTCCACTATGTTAACCCAGTGTGCCCTCAGCGAGATGTATCGTCCCTGCCCACAAGCATTTGTCCACGTGTCCGTGGTTAGGTGGACTTTCCCAGTAACAGCATTGTTGAGGGCACTGCTAATGGACACGTGCTTGTGTAATGCGGGGACGGCACACCGGGAGAAATAGTGGGGCTGGGGACCGAGTACCTTGGGACGGCCACCGCCATCAGGTTGTCTCCACGAACCTAAAAGGCAACATTTCGAGGGCAAGCAGATTAGAAATGTGTGAATTTAGTAATGTGGCCTGTGGGGCGTTGGCAGCGTATTTCCTCTTGCATTCCAATGACTGTGGTATGAACAACTGAATGCTGCGTTGGGACAACGACCTGGACGTGCTTGATGATGGTGCTAGTTGACTATGTGCAACAACAGGTGCAGCGCAGGAGGCATCTATGCAGGCACCATGGACAGGGGACTGGCTTCCATGCACAATAGCAGAAGAAGCAGTGGTGTTACGCACAGACAGTGTTCCTGGACCCTGCAGTTCGGCCCACAAAGTCCGGTGCTTTGCTGCCATGTGCCTTATCATGCTGGTGGTGGTCAGGCTGGTAGTTTTGCTACCCCTGCTGATGCGGGCATGGCAGATGGTGCAAATGGCCTGTTTGGGGTTATCGACAGAATCTTTAAAAAACAACCAGACTCAGGAAGACCTAATACTTTTACTGGCAACTTCCGTTGTGTTGGTGTTACGGGGAATGGTTGCCCGTCTTCTGTCTGCGGCCACCATACTGCTTCTACCTGCCTGTTGGGGTGCTACGCCTCCCTCCCCCTCTGTGCTGCTGTCCTCGCTTTGCATGCCCTCCTGCCAGGTTGGGTCTGTTAACATCCACCACCTCCTCTTCCTCTTCCACACCCTAGTCCTCCTCCTGACTTTCTGGCAATTGTGTCTCATCATCGTCCACCTCTTGTGACACGTTCCCACCATAGCCTTTGTGTGACTGTGGCTGTTCAAATATTTGAGCATCCCTACATGCGATCTGATCTTGCCCCACTTCAAGTGGACCAGGCGAGAGGCCCGAATCTATAAATGGAAAAATGAACAGCGCTTCAGAGTGTCCATGTGTGGGATCAGTTGTCTCCGGGCACTCGGCATGGTGGGACGAAGGAAGATCAGGGTGAGGAATATGCGGCTACTCAGACTTGACCATATGGAAGACAGGGTGGTGGTGTGTGGTGGCAAAGTCACTGGAAGCAGGGCCGGCGTCAGCACCCAGCGCACCCGGGCAAGTGCCATGGCCCTGAGCAGGCGGGGGGCCCACTCACAGTTGGGGACACCGGCATGCTCTGGGGGCCCGATGCCTGTGCCAGTATAGGGGGTCGGTGCCTCGAGCAGAGCAGTGGCCAGTGAGGCGAGGTGAGTATTTCATTTTTTATTTTTTTTTATGTTTGGCGCAATATATGGAGACCATCATATGGGGTCCATCATACACTGGAGTATCATATATGGGGTCCATCATACACTGGAGCATCATATATGGGGCCAATCATACACTGGAGCATTACATGGGGCCTATCATACACTGGAGCATCATATATGGGGCCCATGATATATGGAGCATTATATGGGGCCAATCATACACTGGAGCATCATATATGGGGCCCATTATATATGGAGCATTATATGGGGCCCATAATATACTCTAGCATCATATATAGGTCCATTATAAACTGAAGCATCGTACAGTATATGGGGCCCATCATGCACTGAAGCATCATATATGGGGCCCATCATATACTCGAGCATCATATGGGGCCCATTATATAGGGAAACATCATATGGGTCCCATTATATATGGAACATCATATAGGGCCCATTGTATATGGAGCTCATTTGGGGCCTATTATATATGGAGCATCTTATAGGGTCCATTATATATGGAGCATTATATGGGGCCCATTATATATGGGGCTCTTTATTCTGTATGGAGCTCTATGTGGTGACCATAATACTGTATGGAGCAATATATAGGGCTCATTATTCTGTATGGAACACTATGTGGTGCCCATAATACTGTATGAAGCAGTATGTGGAGCTCATTATACTGTATGGAGCAATATATGGAGCTCATTATTCTGTATGGAGCACTATGTGGTGCCCATAATACTGTATGGATGACTATACTGTTTGTTTTTTTGAGCTATTGTAGAATTTACAATAGATATCACTCATGTAATGTATGATGTAAGTGAAATGTTTGACATTGTACTATACCTATATTTCTCTGCCGTATCTGTGCATCATGAATTGTGGTATGTGTTAAAGGGGTCCATTGAGACTCTTTCGCCCGGGGCCCATGAAAACCTGGATCCGACCCTGACTGGAAGCATTATCCGCTATCCAACCAACAACCTTTTGGCACTGCTCTGGGTTCAATAGTGGTGTGCTGCTGCGGTCCCCTAGTAATTGGGAAAGGAAGGTCGAGTGAGAAGATGTGGGTGTTTGTTGTGGCCCAATTTCACACTGTAAAATATGCGGCCTGTATTTTTTTTACAGCAAAATAGTGTTAATAATTGGAATAACACACAGCAAACCAGTTGAATGGAGGCCCAAATGCCACAATTTGTAGCCCACAGATAGATGAGGCATGTGACGGAGATACCACACTGTAAAATATGTGGCCTGTATTTTTTTTTACAGCAAAATAGTGTTAATAATTGGAGTAGCACACAGCAAAACAGTTGAATGGAGGCCTCAAATGCCACAATTTGTAGCCCACAGATAGATGA
Organism: Oophaga sylvatica; assembly: GCA_033576555.1. NCBI lineage: Eukaryota > Metazoa > Chordata > Amphibia > Anura > Dendrobatidae > Oophaga > Oophaga sylvatica. The sequence goes on from JARQOD010000005.1 coordinate 192,661,114, forward strand.
GGTGTGTGACAGAGATACCACACTGTAAAATATGTGGCCTGTATTTTTATTTTTTTACAGGAAAATAGTGTCAAGAAATAGGGTAACACACAGCAAAAACAGTTGAAAGGAGGCCTCAAATGCCACAATTTGTAGCCCACGGATAGATGAGGCATGTGACAGAGATACCACACTGTAAAATATGTGGCCTGTGTTTTTTTTTATAGCAAAATAGTGTTAATAATTGGAGTAACACACAGCAAAAACAGTTGAATGGAGGTCTCAAATGCCACAATTTGTAGCCCACAGATAAATGAGGCATGTGACGGAGATACTACACTGTAAAATATGTAGCCTGTATTTTTTTTTACAGCAAAAGAGTGTTAATAATTGGGGTAACAAACAGCAAAAATAGTTGAATGGAGGCCTCAAATACCACAATTTGTAACCCACAGATAGATGAGGCGTCTGACGGAGATAGCCCACTTTCAAATATGTGGCCTGTATTTTTTTTTTGGGCCAGCAAAGTTGTGTCAATAAGTAGGCTAAGACACAACAAAAACAATTCTATGGAGGCCTGAAATGGCATAATTTTTAGAGCAATGATTTGTGATCCGTGTGTCGGGCAAAACCCAGTGTAAAATGTCTGACCTGTAGCTAAATATTTTTTTGCCAGCTAAATATTTTTTTGGCAGCAAAATGGTGTCAAGAAATTGTATAAGACACTCTAAAAAATTTTTACAGTACCACAAAAATGGCAGAATTTTATGCGCACTCCGATGTAATCGCTGGGACAGGCAAACCCATTTAAAATAGCTGGATTTTCACGCTGTACTATGAAAAGGATCTGGCTGTACTCTGCAGTCCCAACAAGCAAATGGAGAAAAAAAACGTGTGCTCCGGATTGCTTTTGAATTAAATAATCAGGATTAAGATGTAAAAAAAATATTCCTGGCCAATGATACCTAGGGCTATATACTGTATATAAAGTCAATATATGTAATAGGCAGCAGCAGACAGTAATGCAATGGACCCGCTTGATGCATGCAATGAAGTATGCCACATACAATGCCTGCCTGCTACTGATATCTATATACTCACATACACTCCCTGCCTACCTAGCACTGCAATATATAAACCCCATAATTAGTCTTTAGAAGGACTGTTGATTTAGCTGGATTTGTGTTTTCAATTATGGTATACCAACACTATCCTTGAAACCCCCCAATCTGACCCTATCTCGGCAGCAACTCTCCCTACACTAGCTGATTCCGGAGCTGAATGTGATGAGCAGGGAGTCGCCAGGTCTGATATAGACCTGATGGCGCTGTGCGGCCAGCCAATCACTGTAATGCCCCAACCAACATGGCTGCCGCATTACAGTACGTGGCACACAATCCCTGCATGTTGATTGAATTGAAGATTACAAACGGACATCTCAGATGGCACAGCAATGACAGGGAGTGGGGTGTAATAAGGCCATATGTGTTTCGAGCAACACGGCCCTTGAAATAAAATTTTGCTGATTTTTAAATGAGCCCTGTGAGTGAGCTGGATCCACTTCTATTTTTCCTATTGCTTGGGGGGGCCAATATCCATGGCCCCTTACCAGCCTGAGAATACCAGCCCCCAGCTGTCAGCTTTAGCAAAGTTGGTTGTCAGAAATAGGGAGACCCCACGCCGTTTTTTTTAAATTATTTATTTATATAATTAAAAAAACAGCGTGGGGACCCCTCTATTCTTGATAACCAGCCTTCAGCTGAGAATTTTGCCTGGCTGGTTAGCAAAAATACAGGGGAACCCACGTCGTTTTATTTTAAATTATTTATTTACAGCGCAGGAGGTGGCTGATGAATACTCACATCCACCACTCCTGCCCTCACTGTAATTAGCGGTAGCAGGTTTCGGATGATGGGATCAGTAGTCCTACCAGCTGACACCAGTGACCGGAGGTAAGCTTTATACCTCCGATCACAGCTGAGTGCTCACGCTGTCTTTTGACAGAGTGGGAACCGTGGCTCTCTGACTGGCGGGATGATTTCACCGCCAAACAGAAGCTGTGTTTGCCGCGCTGTCATGCACATGACAGCGTGGCAAACACTGGATGTTCGGGCTCCCCATTCTTGTGAATAAGGGTCCGGGTTCAGGTTCGGGTCCGGGTACTGTTCTGATATCCGAACCCGAACTTTTTGTAACTGTTCAGCTGAACCCGCCGGACCCGAACATTCAGGTGTCCGCCCATCTTTAGTCATAATGAATTGGGGTGGGAAAGGACACGATCAGGGAACTATATTGAACTGAAGGTTGGGGATGGATGCTATCAGGTACTTATAATGAATTGAGTGATGGGCAAGGATGCTAAGTCCCTGATAGTGTCCTCCGTCACTCCCAATCTATAATATAACTCTAGGAGCATCACTCTGTCAGAAGCCTTTATAGACTGCGAAAGCGCGACTCGCCTGCACAGTCTGGCTCCAGACAGAAGACGGCATCCAGCGGTGAGGATTGTGTATGGCGCCGGAGATCGCGGTACACATACCGCGATCTCCGGCGCCATACTTACATACTTACCTGACCGGGAGGAGCGTTGCCGCGGCACTTCTCTTCTCGCCAGGGCAGGAGACCAGGAGTGCGCATCGGAATCGCGCATGCGCATAGCGCTATCCAGCGCCATTTTGCTGAAGACACATTTACAGTGTGTCTTCAGCAATATGGCGCCGGACAACGCAGTATGGGAATGCGCGTACTCCGGCACCGCTCTCCTCCCCCGGCCTGTGGCAGAACGGGACGGCGCTGGAGCACAGGGAAGAAAGGTGAGTATAAATGTTTTTTTTTTTGGGTATGTGTGAGGGATGAGGGGGACCATACAAATCAGGATAGGGCGAGAAAGGTAGCATGCATATCAGGAATGGGGGGTGAGGGGACCATACAAATCAGGAAAGGGGGTGAGAGGACAATGCATACCAGGATAGGGGGGAGATGGGACCATGCATATCAGGATTGGGGGGTGAGGGGACCATGCATATCAGGATTGTGGGGTGAGGGGACCATGCATTCCAAGATTGGGGGGTGAGGGGACCATGCATATCAGGATTGTGGGGTGAGGGGACCATGCATTCCAAGATTGGGGGGTGAGGGGACCATGCATACCAGGATTGGGGGGTGAGAGGACCATGCATATCAAGATTGGGGGTGTGAAGGGACTATGCATTCCAAGATTGGGGGGTGAGGGGACCATGCATATCAAGATTGGGGAGTGAGGGGACCATGCATATCAAGATTGGGGGGTGAGGGGACCATGCATACCAAGATTGGGGGTGAGGGGACCATGCATACCAGGATTGGGGAGTGAGGGGACCATGCATATCAGGATTGGGGGGTGAGGGGACCATGCATATCAGGATTGGGGTGTGTGGGGACCACGCATATCAGGATTGGGGGGTGAGGGGACCATGCATTCCAAGATTGGGGGCTGAGGGGACCATGCATATCAGGATTGCGGGGTGAGGGGACCATGCATATCAGGATTGTGGGGTGAGGGGACCATGCATTCCAAGATTGGGGGGTGAGGGGACCATGCATACCAGGATTGGAGGGTGAGAGGACCATGCATATCAGGATTGGGGGGTGAGGGGACCATGCATTCCAAGATTGGGGGGTGAGGGGAACATGCATATCAGGATTGGGGAGTGAGAGGACCATGCATATCAGGATTGGGGGGAGAGGGGACCATGCATATCAGGATTGGGGGTTGAGGGGACCATGCATATCAGGATTGAGGGGTGAGGGGACCATGCATTCCAAGATTGGGGGATGAGGGGACCATGCATACCAAGATTGGGGGGTGAGGGGACCATGCATATCAGGATTGGGGAGTGAGGGAATCATGCATATCAGGATTGAGGGGTGAGGGGACCATGCATATCAGGATTGGGGGGTTGAGGGGACCACGTATATCAGGATTGGGGGGTGAGGGGACCATGCATTCCAAGATTGGGGGGTGAGGGGACCATGCATACCAGTATTGGGTTGTGAGGGGACCATGCATATCAAGATTGAGGGGTGAGGGGACCGTGCATATCAGGATTGGGGGTTGAGGGGACCATGCATTCCAAGATTGGGGGGTGAGAGGACCATGCATACCAGGATTGGGGGGTGAGGGGACCATGCATATCAGGATTGAGGGGTGAGGGGACCATGCATATTAGGATTGGGGGGTGAGGGGACCATGCATATCAGGATTGGGGGTGAGAGGACCATGCATATCAGGATTGGGGGGTGAGGGGACCATGCATATCAGGATTGGGGGTTGAGGGGACCATGCATATCAGGATTGGGGGGTGAGAGGGCCATGCATATCAGGATTGGGCGTGAGGGGACTATGCATATCAGGATTGGGGGGTGAGGGGACCATGTATATCAGGATTGGGGGGTGAGGGGACCATGCATATCAGGATTGGGGGGTGAGGGGACCATGCATATCAGGATTGGGGGGTGAGGGGACCATGCATACCAGGATTGGGGGGTGAGGGGACCATGCATATCAGGATTGGGGGTGTGAGGGGACCATGCGTATGAGGATTGGGGGGTGAGAGGACCAAGCGTATCAGGATTGGGGGGTGAAGGGACTATGCATATCAGGATTGGGAGGTGTGAGGACCATGTGTAACGGGTCTGGGAGGCGGAACCTCTGAGCTACTATACAAGGGGGCGGTTCTTGTAAGGGAGTGGGTGGCGACCAGGGTAGACGGGCAGACAGTCACAGCAGGTAACCGGGGCAGTCTCTGGATGAACGGGCAGGAGGTCACGGCAAGTGACCGGGGCAGTCTCTGGATGAACGGGCAGGAGGTCACGGTAAGTGACCGGGGCAGTCTCTGGATGAACGGGCAGGAGGTCACAGTAAGTGACCGGGGCAGTCTCTGGGTAAAGGTAGATACGACCTGTGATGGCTGAGCCTCCCGGTAGGCTAGCAGGCAGATAGCAGATGAGCGCTCCCAGGTGAGCGGGCGAGAGTCTCTGGAATAGCAGGTGGTCACAGCATGTGACGGCAGGACCTCCTGGTAGGCTAGCAGGCAGGTAACAGGTGAACACTCCCAGGTGAGCGGGCAGGCAGGTCCATAGACAGACTGACAGGTGATGGTGGGCAGACTGTCGGACGGCGGAGCCTCCAGGTAGACTAGCAGGCAGGTAACAGGAGAGCGCTCTCAGGTGAGCGGGCAGGCAGGTCCATAGACAGACTGACAGGTGATGGTGGGCAGACTGTCGGACGGCGGAGCCTCCAGGTAGGCTAGCAGGCAGGTAAGCTGAATATCAGGCAGGAACAAACAGCAAACTGGCAGGAATCTGGCAGGTAACTGGCAATGGAACCTGAGGGCTGAAGCAGAGTAGTGAACAGTGCAACAACATTGCTCGGGCACCTCCATTTTGGAGGAAGTGCCTTATATATGGTGAAGTCCTCCAGCCATTGGCCGGGGACTCCTTAGGACGGCGTGCACGGCCCCATTAAGAGGGAGGGAGCGCACGCGCGCGGGCCCTAAGCACAGTGGCCGGGAAGGAGCGCGCGCTGCCAGCAGAGCGGAAGGAGGACGCCGGGCTCGGAGCAGAGGGGTGAGGGGAACAGCGTCCCTGCCTAGCAGAGGGCAGGGACGCCGACGCTACAGTACCCCCCCTTTAGGCCCCCCTTTTTTAGGCCAGAGAGAAATTTAGCTAGGATGAGAGGGGCATGGATGTTCTCCCGAGGCTCCCACGTTCTCTCTTCAGGACCAAACCCCTTCCAATCTACTAGAAAATAGGTCTTCCTTCTTACCCTTTTGGTGGCCAAAATGTTCTCTACCTCAAATTCGTTTTCAGCTGAAACCGGAGCAGGAGGCGTACCTGTAGACTTGGAAAAAGAGTTAAGTACCACCGGTTTGAGGAGAGATACATGGAAGGAGTTAGGGATCCGCAAGTTGGCCGAAAGTTTCAATTTATAGGCCACCGGGTTGATCTGACTGATGACCTCCAGAGGACCGATGAACCGAGGCCCTAACTTATAGGAAGGAATCTTGAGTCGGACATACTTGGACGAGAGCCAGACCTTATCCCCAGGACGGAATTGAGGAGGATCCAGACGTTTTTTGTCAGCATGTCTTTTCATACGCTCGGATGACAGAAGGAGTGCGGACCGGGTACTCTCCCATATGGAGGAAAATTTGTTAACAAGAGATTCCGCAGCCGGATTGTCCACTTAGGTGGAGACGGGAAATGGGATCCGAGGATGCTGACCGAGGACTACAAAAAACGGGGATTTGGAGGAAGATTCGCTCTCGTGATTGTTGTAAGAAAATTCGGCCCATGGCAGGAGATCCACCCAGTCAGAATGGTGGACATTAACGAAGTGCCGGAGGTAACTGGTCAGGATCTGATTGACCCGCTCCACTTGACCATTGGACTGTGGGTGGTAGGCGTAGGAGAAGTCCAAGGTGACGTCTAGCAATTTACAAGTGGCTCTCCATAAACGTGAGGTGAACTGTACCCCACGATCCGACACGATGTGACGGGGCAGGCCATGAAGACGGAAGATGTGGCGGATAAAGTCTTTAGCCAGCTCAGGTGCAGACGGGAGGCCTGGCAGGGGAATAAAGTGAGCCATCTTGGAAAAGCGGTCAGCGACCACCCAAATGACCGTACAACCGGCAGAGACGGGAAGGTCCGCTATGAAGTCCATGGCTATATGCTGCCAGGGGGCAGCGGGTACAGGAAGCGGAAGGAGGCGACCGGCAGGCAGGTGTCTCGGAACTTTGTTGCGGCCACAGGAGGCACAGGCAGAAACAAAGTCTATTACGTCCTTGTGAAGGGTAGGCCACCAGTAATGCCGGGTAATAAGCTGGAGGGTCTTTTTTTGACCGGCGTGGCCAGCTAGTTTAGACGAATGACTCCAGTGTAGGATCCTCTCCCGATCGGGTACCGATACGAACGTCTTACCGGGAGGGAGACGATTTAGACTCACGGGAGCCACCTGCATTACTCTGGCGGGATCGATGATATGTTTAGGTTCCTCCTCGAGATCCGACACCAGGAAGGATCGGGACAAGGCGTCCGCCTTGATGTTCTTGTCAGCCGGGCGAAAATGTAGAACAAAATCAAAACGAGCAAAAAACAAGGACCACCGGGCCTGGCACGGGTTAAGTCTCTGGGCATGCTGGAGGTAAGCCAAGTTTTTGTGGTCAGTGTAAATAATTACCGGATGAAGAGCCCCTCGAGTAGGTAACGCCACTCCTCCAATGCCAGCTTGATGGCCAATAACTCTCGGTCTCCTATGGAATAATTGCGCTCAGAAGAGGAGAAGAGTTTGGAGAAGAAGCCGCAAGTTACCATCGTCCCGGAAGATGATTTTTGAGTAAGTACCGCTCCGGCTCCAGAGGAGGAAGCATCAACCTCCATGAAGAACTGCTTGTTGCCGTCCGGGCGATGCAGCACCAAGGCGGAAGAGAAGGCCTGTTTTAAGGAAAGAAAGGCCTCCTCTGCTTCAGGCGTCCACTCTTTGGGGTTAGTGCCCTTACGGGTGAGCGCGGAAATTGGGGCAGTCCGGGAAGAGAAGTGCGGTATGAAGAGGCGGTAGTAGTTGGCGAAGCCCAGGAACCGCTGAATGGCCTTCAATCCCTCCGGTCGGGGCCATTTCTCGATGGCAGACAGTTTCTCTGGATCCATTCGTAGGCCGGTCTGAGAAATAAAGTAACCCAAAAACGGAAGCGAGGTCTGCTCAAAGAGACACTTCTCATATTTAGCGAAGAGGTGATTCTGCCTGAGCCTGAGCAGAACCTGACGAACGTCCCTCCGGTGAGTCTGGAGATCCGGAGAGAAGACCAAGATGTCGTCCAGGTACACCACTACGCAGGAGTAGAGAAGGTCCCGGAAGATGTCATTGACCAACTCTTGAAAGACGGCAGGAGCATTACAGAGACCAAAGGGCATCACTAGATATTCATAGTGGCCGTCCCGGGTGTTGAATGCAGTCTTCCATTCATCCCCTTGACGGATACGGACCAGGTTGTACGCCCCACGGAGATCCAGTTTGGTGAAGATTCTAGCCCCCCTCAGACGATCAAATAATTCTGGAATGAGCGGAAGGGGGTACTTATTCTTCACCGTGATCTGGTTAAGGCCTCTATAGTCTATACAGGGGCGGAGAGAGCCGTCCTTCTTTTTTACGAAAAAGAAGCCTGCTCCTGCCGGGGAGGTAGATTTCCGGATGAATCCCCTGGCCAAATTCTCCTCGATATATTCGGACATCGACCGGGTCTCAGCAGCGGACAATGGGTAAATACGCCCACAGGAGGCATAGTACCGGGTAACAGGTCGATAGGACAGTCGTATGGTCTGTGAGGGGGTAATGTCTCTGCCTCCTTTTTATTAAAGACATCAGCAAATGACCAATAGGGAATCGGAAGTCCAGGTAGATTAGTTGGAGAAGGAGAAGGACGGACGGGATGAACAGGAACCAAACACGTCTTATGACAATCCTGTCCCCTGCGAAGGACCTCTCCGGTCTGCCAGTCGAGCACGGGTGCATGTCTCTGGAGCCAAGGTAGACCCAGTAAGAGGGCGTGAGAGAGTCCAGGCAGAACATGAAAAGAGATGCTCTCAGAATGCAGCATTCCCACCTGTAGAGTTATGGATTCGGTGATGAGTTGGATGGGACGTGGTAAGAGGCCCCCATCCACAGCAGCGACAGATAATGGTACAGCCAGAGGTTTGGTGGGAATGCGGTATTTTTCTACCAGGGACTGTGAAATAAGATTCCCGGCTGCTCCAGAGTCAAGTTGAGCTAGTTCGAAATAACGGTTCTCCCCGCAGAGAATTGAGACTGACAGCAGCAGAGATGGAGAGGATTTATCCTTGTCTAGGTCGACCTCTCTGAGCGAACCTAGACACAGGCGTTTCCCGACCTCTCCGGGCAGGTACGGATCCGGTGCTCCTTACTGCCACAGTAGAAGCAACTCCTCTCGGCACGGCGTAAGTCCTGACGGGTTTTGACCATCTTGGTCTGGTCGACCTGCATAGGCTCAGGAGAGTGTACTTGGGGAGAAACGGAGGGAGTGACGGGTTTCTGAAAGGTAGGAGCTAGACGTGGAAACCTCCTCTCACGGGTGACCTCTTTGGTACGTTCCTGGAACCGTAGATCAATCCAGGTGGCAAGAGTTATTAGGTCATCGAGAGTGGTAGGAATGTCCCGACCGGTGAGTTCATCTTTAATGCGACCGGACAGACCCTCCCAGAAGACAGATACCAGAGCGTCGTTATCCCAGGCCAGCTCCGAGGCAAGGGTACGGAACCGGATGGCATATTGGCCCACGGTGAGACTTCCCTGACGGAGGCGTAGCAGAGATGATGCGGATGAGGTCTTCCGTTCGGGTTCGTCGAAGACCTTCCGGAAAGCCGAGAGAAAGGCAGGCAGGTCGGACACCAGGGGGTCTCCTCTCTCCCAAAGAGGATGTAGCCAGGCCAGGGCCTCCCCGGTGAGATGGGACATGATGAAGGCAATTTTGGCCCGATCGGAGTTAAACTGGGGGGACAGGAGTTCAAAGTGCAGGGTGCACTGATTAATGAAGCCCCGAGCCTGAGCGGGGTCGCCTCCGAAGCAAGGAGGTGCAGAAAGCCGGGGTCCGAGATAGGAAACCATGGAATTGGTGGGCAGCGGAGCTGCCGGATTGCGAGTCATGGCACCAGCGGTGGTAGCTGGTGGAGCAGTCAAAGTGTCCAGGCGAGAATTGACATACCGCAGGTGACCCAGGATGGACTCCTGTTGGGACCTCTGACGGGACAGTTCATGACACAGGTCCGAGAGCAAGGGAGCCTGGGTGCCACCGGGTTCCATGGCCCGAGCAAACTGTAACGGGTCTGGGAGGCGGAAACTCTGAGCTACTATACAAGGGGGCGGTTCTTGTAAGGGAGCGGGTTGCGACCAGGGTAGACGGGCAGACAGTCACAGCAGGTAACCGGGGCAGTCTCTGGATGAACGGGCAGGAGGTCACGGCAAATGACCGGGGCAGTCTCTGGATGAACGGGCAGGAGGTCATGGTAAGTGACCGGGGCAGTCTCTGGATGAACGGGCAGGAGGTCACAGTAAGTGACCGGGGCAGTCTCTGGGTAAAGGTAGATACGACCTGTGATGGCTGAGCCTCCCGGTAGGCTAACAGGCAGATAACAGATGAGCGCTCCCAGGTGAGCGGGCGAGAGTCTCTGGAATAGCAGGTGGTCACAGCATGTGACGGCAGGACCTCCCGGTAGGCTAGCAGGCAGGTAACAGGTGAATGCTCCCAGGTGAGCGGGCAGGCAGGTCCATAGACAGACTGACAGGTGATGGTGGGCAGACTGTCGGACGGCGGAGCCTCCAGGTAGGCTAGCAGGCAGGTAACAGGAGAGCGCTCCCAGGTGAGCGGGCAGGCAGGTCCATAGACAGACTGACAGGTGATGGTGGGCAGACTGTCGGACGGCGGAGCCTCCAGGTAGGCTAGCAGGCAGGTAAGCTGAATATCAGGCAGGAACAAACAGCAAACTGGCAGGAATCTGGCAGGTAACTGGCAATGGAACCTGAGGGCTGAAGCAGAGTAGTGAACAGTGCAACAACATTGCTCGGGCACCTCCATTTTGGAGGAAGTGCCTTATATATGGTGAAGTCCTCCAGCCATTGGCCGGGGACTCCTTAGGACGGCGCGCGCGGCCCCATTAAGAGGGAGGGAGCGCAGCGCGCGGGCCCTAAGCACAGTGGCCGGGAAGGAGCGCGTGCTGCCAGCAGAGCAGAAGGAGGACGCCGGGCTCGGAGCAGAGGGGTGAGGGGAACAGCGTCCCTGCCTAGCAGAGGGCAGGGACGCCGACGGTACACCATGCATATCAGGATTGGGGGTTGAGGGGGAACATGCATATCAGGATTGGGGGGTGAGGGGACAATGCATATCAGGATTGGGGGGTGAGGGGACCATGCATATCAGGATTGGGGGTGAGGGGACCATGCATTCCAAGATTGGGGGTGAGGAGACCATGCATACCAGGATTGGGGGATGAGGGGACCATGCATACAGAACTGGGTGTGAGGGGGTACCATACATCTACGATATAAGATGAGGGTGGACCATGCATACCAGGATTGGGGGATGAGGGGACCATGCATACCAGAATTGGGAGGTTAGGGGTGCCATGTATAAAGTATTGGGGATGAGGGGATCATGCATACCAGGATTGGGGGTGAGGGGGACCATGCATATCAGGATTGGGGGTGAGGGGACCATGCATATCAGGATTGGGGGTGAGGGGACCATGCATTCCAAGATTGGGGGGTGAGGGGACCATGCATACTAGGATTGGGGGTTGAGGGGACCATGCATTCCAGATTGGGGGGTGGAGTAGGACCATGCATACCAGGATTGGGGGGTGAGGGGACCATGCATATCAGGATTGAGGGGTGAGGGGACCATGCATATTAGGATTGGGGGGTGAGGGGACCATGCATATCAGGATTGGGGGTGAGAGGACCATGCATATCAGGATTGGGGGTGAGGGGGACCATGCATATCAGGATTGGGGGTGAGGGGACATGCATATCAGGATTGGGGGTGAGAGGGCCATGCATATCAGGATTGGGGGTGAGGGGACCATGCATATCAGGATTGGGGGGTGAGGGGACCATGCATATCAGGATTGGGGGTGAGGGGACCATGCATGTCAGGATTGGGTGTGAGGGGACCATGCATACAGGATTGGGGGTGAGGGGACCATGCATATCAGGATTGGGGGTGAGGGGACCATGCATATCAGGATTGGGGGGTGAGGGGGACCATGCATACCAGATTGGGGGTGAGGGGACCATGCATATCAGGATTGGGGGTGTGAGGGGACCATGCGTATCAGGATTGGGGGTGGAGAGGACCAAGCGTATCAGGATTGGGGGGTGAAGGGACTATGCATATCAGGATTGGGAGGTGTGAGGACCATGCATATCAGGATTGGGGGTGAGGGGAACATGCATACAGGATTGGGGGTGAGGGGACAATGCATATCAGGATTGGGGGGTGAGGGGACCATGATATCAGGATTGGGGGGTGAGGGGACCATGCATTCCAAGATTGGGGGTGAGGAGACCATGCATACCAGGATTGGGGGATGAGGGGACCATGCATACCAGAACTGGGTGTTGAGGGGTACCATACATCCACGATAAGATGAGGGTGGACCATGCATACCAGGATTGGGGGATGAGGGGACCATGCATACCAGAATTGGGAGGTAAGGGGTGCCATGATACAGATTGGGGATGAGGGGACATGCATACCAGGATTGGGGGTGAGGGGACCATGCATATCAGGATTGGGGGGTGAGGGGACCATGCATATCAGGATTGGGGGGTGAGGGACCATGCATACAGGATTGGGGGTGAGGGGACCATGCATACCAGGATTGGGGGATGAGGGGACCATGCATACCAGAATTGGGAGGTAAGGGGTGCCAGGTATACCAGGATTGGTGATGAGGGGACCATGCATACAGGATTGGGGGGTGGAGGGGTACCATACATCCTAGATAAGGATGAGGGTGGACCATGCATACCAGGATTGGGGGATGAGGGGACCATGCATACCAGGATTGGGGGAGAGGGGGCCATGCATACCAGGATAGGGGGATGAGGGGACCATGCATACCAGGATTGGGGGATGAGGGGACCATGCATACCAGAATTGGAGGTAAGGGCTGCCATGTATACGAGTATTGGGGATGAGGGGATCATGCATACCAGGATTGGGGGTGAGGGGGACCATGCATATCAGGATTGGGGGTTAGGGGACATGCATATCAGGATTTGGGGTGAGGGGACCATGCATTCCAAGATTGGGTGGTGAGGGGACCATGCATACCAGGATTGGGGGATGAGGGGACCATGCATACAGAATTGGGAGGTAAGGGGTGCCAGGTATACCAGGATTGGGGATGAGGGGACCATGCATACCAGGACTGGGGGTGAGGGGGTACCATACATCCTACGATAAAGATGATGGTGGACCATGCATACCAGGATTGGGAGGTGAGGGACCATGGATACCAGTATCAGGGGTGAGGGGGCCATGCATACCAGGATAGGGGGTAAGGGGACCATGCATACCAGAATTGGGAGGTAAAGGGTGCCATGTATACCAGGATTGGGGATGAGGGAACCATGCATACAGGATTGGGGGTGTGGGGGTACCATACATCTACAATAGGGATGAGGGGGACCATGCATACCAGGATTGGGGGGTGAGGGGACCATGCATTCAAGGATTGGGGGATGAGGGGACCATGCATACCAGAATTGGGAGTTAGGGGTGCCATGTATACTAGGATTGGGGAAGAGGGGACCATGCATACCAGGATTGGGGAGTGAGGGGGTACCATACATCCTGCGATAGGGATGAGGGGACCATGCACACCCAAATCAGGGGATGAGGGGACCATGCATACCAGGATTGGGGGCTCAGGGGACCATGCATGCAGGATTGGGGGGTGAAGGGACGATGCATTCCAGGATTTGCGGGAAAGGGGACAATGCATACCAGGATTGGGAGGTGAGGGGACCATGCATATCAGGATTGGGGTGTGAGGGGACCATGCGTATCAGGATTGGGGGGTGAGAAGACCAAGCGTATCAGGATTGGGGGTGAAGGGACTATGCATATCAGGACTGGGAGGTGTGAGGACCATGTGTATCAGGATTGGGGGTTGAGGGGGACCATGCATATCAGGATTGGGGGGTGAGGGGACAATGCATATCAGGATTGGGGGTGAGGGGACCATGCATATCAGGATTGGGGGGAGAGGGGACCATGCATTCCAAGATTGGGGGGTGAGGAGACCATGCATACCAGGATTGGGGGATGAGGGGACCATGCATACCAGAATTGGGTGTTGAGGGGGTACCATACATCCTACGATAAGGATGAGGGTGGACCATGCATACCATGATTGGGGGATGAGGGGACCATGCATACCAGAATTTGGAGGTAAGGGGTGCCATGTATATGAGTATTGGGGATGAGGGGATCATGCATACCAGGATTGGAGGGTGAGGGGGACCATGCATATCAGGATTGGGGGGTGAGGGGACCATGCATATCAGGATTGGGGGTGAGGGGACCATGCATTCCAAGATTGGGGGGTGAGGGGACCATGCATACCAGGATTGGGGGATGAGGGGACCATGTATACCAGAATTGGGAGGTAAGGGGTGCCAGGTATACCAGGATTGGGGATGAGGGGACCATGCATACTAGGATTGGGGGTGAGGGGGTACCATACATCCTACGATAAGGATGAGGGTGGACCATGCATACCAGGATTGGGAGGTGATGGGGACCATGGATACCAGTATCGGGGGTGAGGGGGCCATGCATACCAGGATAGGGGGATGAGGGGACCATGCATACCAGAATTGGGAGGTAAGGGGTGCCATGTATACCAGGATTGGGGATGAGGGGACCATGCATACCAGGATTGGGTGGTGAGGGAACCTTGCATTCAAGGATTGGGGGGTGAGGGGACCATGCATACCAGAATTGGGAGTAAGTGGTACCATGTATACCAGGATTGGGGAAGAGGGGATCATGCATACCAGGATTGGGGAGTGATGGGGTACAATACATCCTGCGATAGGAATGAGGGGACCATGCACACCCGAATTGGGGGGGTGAGGGGACCATGCATACCAGGATTGGGGGCTGAGGGGACCATGCATGCCAGGTTTGGGGGGTGAAGGGACCATGCATTCCAGGATTGGCAGGAAAGGGGACAATGCATTCCAGGATTAGGGGGTGAGGGGACCATGCATTCCAAGATTGCGGGGTGAGGGGACCATGCATACCAGGATAGGTGTTATGAATGTTTTAGAAATGAATTCTGAGCAGAAGCTCCCTCTGGTGGTTACAAACAGTACTGAACCATTCAATGAGGATTGGCAATCAGGAAGTACAGACTGACTGGATATAAGGGAGGTTTCTCCCCATCATGGTTGCCGGTGATCAATTGTTCTTGTCTCAACGTTGTTTCCTGGTTCACTTGGAAGCTTGCTGAGTCTTGCCTCTTCTCCTGCTCTCAGATAAGATATTTTCTGTTTTTTGTTTTTGTGCTTGCCATTTGCATTTTTCTCTGCATTTCTGTGAGGTTGGCCAGGTTCCCCTCCCCTGGGGGGCTTGGTCTCCTCTCGGTTCCTCTGGAGCCACTGTTGTTTGTTCATTTGCCTTTTCCAGTTTTTTCTGTGGCTGCGGCTTAGTTTTGTTACACCAGAGAACTAATTTAGGTGGTAGAGGTCGTGTGATCTCAGGTGTTTTTGCAATTAGTAGCGTTGGCTTTTTTTAGGATTTTTTGGAATTTCAGTAAGTATCCTTCCTATCCTTTTCTGTCTAGGCAGATTGGGCCCCAGCGTTTGCTCATACTATTTTCTGTCTGTGTCTGTATTTCCTCTTGTCTAACCGCCATTACATGTTTGGTGGCTTCCTATGTTCTTTGGGGATCTGCTCCGGGGCAGATAGCTTTCCTCTTTCTATCTTTAGGTGTAGTTAGCCTCTCAGGCTGTGACGAGGCGTCTTGGACCAATGTAGGAACGCTCCACGGCTGCCTTTAGTTGTGGTGGTTAGTCAGGGTCCTGCAATCCAGTAGATTCCAACCTCTCTGGTGTATTGCCGTTTTTGCCTGCTCTCCTCAGCTACCAAAACATAACAGTATCACCGGCCCAAACTGAAAATTATATTGTACTCACAGAAGGCTAAAATAGTGTGGAAAGAAAAAAGTTGTCAGAGTTGTCAGAGATTTTTTTTTTTTTTCTGCATTTTTTTTCCCTCTTTTTCCCTGGGTGCTGAGGAGGATTTTTTTTTCTCTCAATGGAGTTTGCACAGTTGTCTGGCTGTATGGATCAGCTTGCAACTGAAGTTCGGAGTATTGCTACCTATCTTGCAGGGTTGCTGGTTGTGGAACCTAGGATCCCCATGCCAGATTTGTTTTGGGAGGATCGAGCTAAATTTCTGAATTTCAAAAATAACTAAGTTGTTTTTTGCCTTAAAACCTAAGTCCTCAGGGAACGCAGCACAGCAGGTTCAAATTGTCATCTCTCTCCTGCGCGGCGATCCTCAGGATTGGACTTTTTCCCTGACACCTGGGGACCCTGTTTTGAGTAATGTTGATGCATTTTTTCTGGCTCTGAGGTTATTGTACAATGAACCTAATGTCACTGATCAAGCTGAAAAAACCTTGTTGGCATTAAATCAGGGGCTTGAGGACGCTGAGTTGTACTGTCAGAAATTCCGAAAGTGGGCAGTTCTGACCAAATGGAATGATGATGCTTTGGCAGCCCTTTTTCGGAAGGGTCTGTCAGAGAATGTAAAAGATGTTATGGTGGGTTTCCCTGCTCCCTCTGGTCTCAATGATTCTATGTCATTAGCGATTCAAATTGACAGACGTTTGCGTGAGCGTAGAGGTATGCGTGGTATGGTGTTGCCTTGTGAACCAGCTTCTGAGCCCATGCAGTGTGATGGAGTGGCTTCTGGGGCACAGCGTCATGAGTTTCGAAAACGCAATGGGTTATGTTTCTACTGTGGTGATGTCCTCTCATGCTATTTCAGTCTGCCCTAAGCGGGGAAGACGTTTTGCACGCTCAGTTGTCTTGGGTAGTGTTCAGATTAAATTTCTGTTGACTGTTACCCTGATTTGCTCCCTGTCCACATTTTCTGCTCAGGCTTTTGTTGATTCGGGAGCAGCTATTACCTGATGGATTTTGATTTTGCTAAACATTGTGGGTTTCCCTTGATACCCCAACGGAAGTCTATTCCCCTACTGGGGATTGATTCTACCCCTTTGGCTGAGAATAAACCCCAGTTCTCTACTCAGGTGATAATGAGGGTTGAACCTGATCATCAGGAGAGTTGCAAATTTTTGGTGCTGTATAATCTGCATGACATTATTGTACTAGGTTTCCCTTGGTTGCAGTCTCATAATCCTGTTTTGGATTGGAAATCTGTGTCTGTAACCAGTTGGGGCTGCCAATGTGTTAATGCCAACACTCCTGTTTTTTCTGCCTCTCCCCAGGCTCAAGATGTGCCTGACTTTTTGACTGATTTTTCTGATGTGTTTAGCGAAAGTAAATCTGCATCCTTGCCCCCCCATAGGAGCTATGACTGCGCTATTGAATTAGTGCCTGGTAGTAAATTCCCTAAAGGTCGCCTTTTTAACTTGTCTGTACCTGAACATGACGCTATGCGGTCTTATATCAAGGAGTCATTGGAGAAGGGTCATATCAGACCATCCTCTTCACCCGTGGGTGCTGGTTTTTTCTTTGTGGCCAAAAAGGATGGTTCATTAAGGCCGTGTATTGATTATCGTCTCTTGAACAATATCACTGTGAAATATCTTATCTGAGAGCAGGAGAAGAGGCAAGACTCAGCAAGCTTCCAAGTGAACCAGGAAACAACGTTGAGACAAGAACAATTGATCACCGGCAACCATGATGGGGAGAAACCTCCCTTATATCCAGCCAGTCTGTACTTCCTGATTGCCAATCCTCATTGAATGGTTCAGTACTGTTTGTAACCACCAGAGGGAGCTTCTGCTCAGAATTCATTTCTAAAACATTCATAACAGATAGGGGGGTGAGAGAACCATGCATATCAGGATAGGGGGGAGAGGGGACCACACATACCAGGATAGGGGGGTGAGGGGACCATGCATATCAAGATTGGGGGTGAGGGGAACATGCATATCAGGATTGGGGGTGAGGAGACCATACATACCAGGATAGGGTGGTGAGGGGACCATGCATGCCAGGATGGGAGATGAGGGTGCCATGCATATCAGGAATGGGGGATGAGGAGTAACATGCATACCAGGATAGGTGGGTGAGGGGTACCATGCATACCAGGATTGGGGGGTGAGGGGACCATGCATACCAGAATTGGGAGGAAAGGGGTGCCATGTATACCAGAATTGGGGATGAGGGGACCATGCATACCATGATTGGGGGGTGAGGGGTACCATACATCCTACAATATGGATGAGGGGGCACCATGCATACCAGGATTTGGGGGTGAGGGGACTATGCATACCAGAATTGGGAGGTAAGGGGTGCCATGTATATCAGGATTGGGGATGAGGGGACCATGCATACCAGGATTGGGGGTGAAGGGTACCATACATCGTACGATAGGGATGAGGGGAGACCATGCATACCAGAATTGGGGGTGAGGGGACCATTCATACCAGGATTGGGGGGTGAGGGTACCATGCATACCAGGATTGGGGTGTGAGAGGACCATGCATACCATGATTGGGGGGTGAGGGGACTATGCATACCAGAATTGGGAGGTAAGGGGTGCCATGTATATCAGGATTGGGGATGAGGGGACATGCATACCAGGATTGGGGTGTGAGAGGACCATGCATACCAGGATTGGGGGGTGAGGGAACCATGAATACCAGGATATGGATGAGCAGGTACCATGCATACCAGGATAAGGATGAGGGGGTACCATGCATACCAGGATTGAAGGGTGGGGGGACCATGCATACCAGGATGAGGAATGGGGTGCCATGCATACCGGATTTGGGTGGGGGTGAGAGGACCATACATACCAGAATAGGGATGAGGGGTACCATGCATACCAGGATAGGGATGAGTGGACCATACATACCAGAATTGGGAGGTAAAGGATGCCATGTATATCAGGATTGGGGAGTGAGGGGGTACCATACATCCTGCGATAGGGATGAGGGGATTATGCATACCCGAATTGGGGGGTGAGGGGACCATGCATACCAGGATTGGGGGCTGAGGGTACCATGCATGCCAGGATTAGGGGTGAGGTGACTATGCATTCCAGGATTGGGATGAGGGTGTACCATGCATACCAGGATTGGGGGGTGAGGGGACCATGCATACCAGGATGAGGAATGGGGTGCCATGCATACCAGATTTGGGTGGGGTTGAGGGGACCATGCATACCAGAATAGGGATGAAGGGTAGCATGCATACCAGGATAGTGATGAGGGGTGCCATGCATACCAGGATAGGAGGAGGGCAGCACATACCAGAATGGGAGACCATATACCTATAAAAATGCTTGCCACCCGGGCGTAGAACTTGTTCATAGCTAATTCATTATATGTCCATAACAGTGTCCTCCCCCACACCTCAATTCATTATAGTCTCCTGATAGCGTCCTTCCCACCCCCAATTCATTATGATGCCAACAGGGACATATAACACAAGAGCAGAGCACACATGTCACAAAGGGTACAAAAGCACAGCATCAACATCAGATATAATTACACAAGCAGTCTTCACAAGCTACACAAACACAGTTTATAGTTTAATGTAAAAGCTTGGGCACCCCTTTTCAAAATTCCAGTTATTGTGAACAATTAAGCAAGTTGAAGATGAAATGATCTCTAAAAAGCATAAAGTTAAATATGACACATTTCCTTTGTATTTTAGGCACATGGGATCCCACTACAACAAGGTATACCCTAATCGGGATGGTACCTAACTCTTTAAACTTTTATTTATTTAGTTTTCCATTGGTTTGTTCTATTGGGTCTGGGTCCTGCTCTGGCCTAATCTATTTTGATGTCTGCTGACACATAGTGAAGTGAACTACAAGCGTTACGTACCATCCTGAGTGGTTCCACCTTGTAGTGGTGGGATAGCTTTTACTTTCTTTTGATCAAAGCAATGTTAACTAAGTACCCTATTTTATTTACATGTACTTTTACTATGTATTTACTATAGCGTATTTTCTCATTTTGTTTTTATCTTAGGTTTTCTTCAGATTACACAATGAAAACCTGCTGACAGATACCCTGTAAACCGAACGCCCACCTTCACCCCAATGTCACGATTCTGTATCCTTACCACGACAAGGGTACAGAAAGCAACAATTTTAATATGAACTTTATATTATATTCTATATTTTTCTAACAATTCTTATCCTTTATACCATAAAGTAATGGCCGGAGCAGAGCCTCCCTCCCCTCAAGAAAGAGGCGTGGGCGGAGGCCGGCATGACGGGGGTTTGGAGGGGTTTAAAATGAGGGAGGAACATTTAAATAAGGGGGGGAGTGGTTGAGGGGGGGGTTTATAAGGCAGAGATTGGGCGGTCCCAGGGCAGTTCCTGTCTTGCCCCATCAGTAGTAAGACGCAGTACAACTTACCATGTCTGCAAATGCGGCGATTGAACGCCTCAGGGCTGTGGCCTCGTCGCAGCCTCCTGGATGGCTGGGAGCGCAGGTGGCGATTCTCATTCAGGGAGCGTCTGGTCCGTCGTCTGGGGCATCGCAAAGGGAGAGGCTGCCAAGAAGGGTGAGGCCTCCTGAAAGACTGTCGCCGGATCAGGCTCCTCGGGCCTCGCGTCGGCGCAGGAGCCCCTCACGGGCCCCTCCAGGCCGGGCGGCGCGCGGAGCTCGCGTTAGCAGGCCTCGGCCTGGGAGGAATCCACCAAGCCAGCGAGGCCCTGCGGCGGTAACTTCTCCTCCGCCGAGTGCACGTCGGGGGGCGGAGTCTTTGCGCGCCGGTCGTCAAGCGAGAGCTGCGTCCTCGGGAGGTCGCAGTGGTGAGCGATCCTTGTTGCGGCCTGTTTCAGATAGCAGCGCGGGTGCGTCGGCGTTGGTGTCTCCAAGCGCCGGGCATCGTGGAAGATCTGCGTCCTCGGGGGGTCGCAGTGCCGAGTTACCTGCTGTGCGACCTGCTTCCGATCGCACTGCGGGTGCGTCGTCTTTGGAGCCGGTATGTTCCGGGCGTCGCGGGAGAATTGCGTCTTCGGGAGGTCGCAGTGGCGAGGGACCTTCTGGGCGGCCTGCCTCAGGAAGCATCGGAGATGCGTCGTCGTTGGAGCTGCTAAGCGATGGGCGTTTTTTGAGAGCTGCGTCAGCGGGCGGTCGCAGTTGCGATCGGCTTGCATTGCGATCTGTTCCGGATAGTCATGCAGGTGCATTGTCAAATTAAGGAACGGCCGGCTCATCAGACCAGCAATTGTCCACCCTTGGTGACGGCGGGGTTCCAGGTTCGTCGGGGGGTCACAGCGGCAGTTTTTCTGCACTGCAGCCTGCCTCTGTGGACGGCTTCAGAATTTCGGCGGCCGTGGCATCGGTCGGCACGGGTCAGCAGCTTTTACCCCCCATAGGCGGAGGGTTTACAGAGGGATCGGAGGGCCATTGCTGTGGGGTGAACGCGGGGCGGCTTGGTTTTGCTGCTGCTGCTAATCCATCGTCGGGTGCTATGCGACCCAGTCTTCAATGTTGTTTCAGGATCAGCGGGCTGGATCCCCAATGGGGTTTAGGCCTTCTTCATCTGGAAGTCACGGAGCGGTTTCCGGACGTCAGGAGCAGATCAGCGGAGTCGTGGTGCCAGATCAAGGCGGTGGTGATGCACCTTTGGAACCAGGTTATCCGGCTGGAGGGCTCACAGCTCCCTCGCAGCCCGGTGAGTATAATTCTATGTTAAGCGTTGGTCATTCATTTGTGTCTTCTTCACCGTTTGGGGTAGCTCGGTCGGGAGTTAGTAATAGTGTTGGAGGGGTGGCCGAGGTAGCCGGGGTTACGGATATGCTGGTAGATGTGCGGAATTTGCTATCCCGATTAGAGAAGGGTATAGTTTCTCCGTCTCCAGTGACGGCGTGGGTTGGGTCACAGGTTGGGGGGCAGATAGTGGCGAGCGTGTCGGAACAGGAAGGGCTTAGTGCTGAACCGGTGTCTGTGTCGGTGCAGACAGAGAAGGAAAAGGAGTGTCGGGTGCGTTTGGATGATAGGGCTCACGGGGAGGTATATGTTTGTTTTGAGGGCCCCTTGGGGGCTCATTTGAAGAAGGAGGTTAAGGAGCTATTTGGAAGGATGAGTACGTTGAAATATTCTCATTGTTGCCTTTGGAGAAGTTTAACTTAGATAAAAGTAAAAAGGAAGATAGTAAGAAGAGGAGGGAGGAGAAACGGAGGTGGCGATTAATTCCTCAGACGTTCGTCAACTGGCAACAAGAGTTTGCTATTTTAGCAAGTGTTATCGGGGAGAAAGCTTCAGACAACTGCTCGGCTTTGTTTTGTTATTTTGAGGCTATCGGGGAGGCGCATAGGGTGTATGGGGGACAGGCTTGGCTGCGGTATGATGAGCAGTTCAGGCAAAGGAAGGCTGTGCGTCCGGCGATTCGTTGGGATCAGAAGGACATTGGTCTGTGGATGAGAGTCATTGCACAGAATAAGTTTGGGCATTCCTTTCTCGGGGGAACTGGGGGCGTCGACCAGAGTGGAAATACCGCTGGGGCAGCGGGAGGAAGTGGTCAAGGCCAAGGAGGTGGGAACAAATTTGGGGTGTGCTGGCAGTTTAATGACGGCCAGTGTAAGTTTGGGGCGGGGTGTAAATTTAAGCATGTCTGCTCCAATTGCAATGGCGCCTCCTATGGAGCGTCTAAGTGTTTTAAAAAAGGGAAGCAGAAGCCTGGGGGTGGTAATTCCCAAGGGAGAGACTCCGGTGAGTCTGGAAAGGATGGTCCCTTATCTAAATAGATACGGTGACAGGGAAAAGGCGACGTTACTGTTTAATGGTTTTAAGGATGGTTTTGTTATCCCGCATCCTCCGTTTGTTATCCCCGGGTACTTAAGAATTTGCATTCGGCTTTATTGCATAAGGAGGTGGTCAGTGAGAAATTGGCAAAAGAGGTTTTGTTGGGTCGTATGGCGGGCCCTTTCTCGTCGCCACCTTTTCAGGACTTAGTGGTTTCCCCGTTGGGCGTTGTTCCCAAGAAGGAGCCTAACAAGTTTCGGCTTATTCAGCATCTTTCTTACCCACGGGGAGGTCGGTGAACGATGGCATTGATCCGGAGATTTGTTCGGTCATTTATTCCTCTTTTGACGAGGCTGCGCGGTGGGTGAGGAAGTGCGGTCGAGGGGCCCTTATGGCTAAGACTGACATTGAATCTGCTTTTCGACTTTTGCCGGTTCATCCTGATAGTTTGAAGCTGTTGGGTTGTTTTTGGGAGGGGGAGTTCTTTGTGACAGATGTTTGCCGATGGGCTGTTCTTTATCATGTGCTTATTTTGAGGCTTTTAGTTCCTTTTTGGAGTGGGTGGTGCGAGAGGTGTCCGGTTGTGAATCAGTTATTCATTACTTGGATGATTTTCTGTGTGTGGGCCCAGCAAATTCTTCATGCTGCCATGGGATCTTGAAAACTGTTGAGTGGGTGGCGGAGCATTTTGGGGTTCCTTTGGCGCCAGGCAAAACTGAGGGCCCATCTTCTTGTTTGTGTTTTCTGGGAATAGTCATCGACACGGTGGCATGGGAGTTCAGATTGCCCGAGGAAAAGTTGTTGGCTTTACGGGCTGAAGTAGGTAGAGCGCGCCGGGTGAAGAAGTTGTCGTTGCGTGATTTGCAGTCGTTGCTAGGGAAGTTGAATTTCGCATGTCGAGTGATGCCGATGGGGCGAGTTTTTTCACGTAGGCTGGCTAGCGCTACGGCAGGGATTAAAGCCCCTCATCACTTCATACGGTTGTCTGGGGAACTTAAGGCGGATTTGGCAGTTTGGGATTCCTTCCTAGAAGGATATAACGGGCGCTCTTTGGTCATGGCCGAGGTCGTTGGGAGTGATGTGTTGGAGTTGTTTACGGACGCGGCCGTTGGGGTTGGTTTTGGAGCCTATTTCAGGGGGCAATGGTGTGCGTCTCGTTGGCCTGCAGAGTGGGTGGCTGAGGGCTTAGTTCGGAACATAACATTATGGAAATTTTTCCAATTCTGGTGGCGGTGCATTTATGGGAAGTGAGTTTCGTGATCGCAGGGTGCGTTTTAATTGTGACAACATGGGAGTTGTTTGCGCGATTAATGGGCTTACTGCGTCCTCTCCTCCTGTCGTGTGAGTTTTGCAACGTTTGGTCTTGTTATGTTTGGAATTGAATGCACACGTGACGGCGACGCACATGCCGGGTGTGAAGAATGACATAGCTGATTCTCTTTCTCGTTCACAGTGGGATCGTTTTCGCTCATTGGCCCCGGAAGCGGAGTGCGAGGGTCTAGCCTGCCCGGAGGAGTTGTGGAAGGTGGTTTACGGTCTGCAGAGTCTCTGATTAGGGCATCGTTGGCTCCGAAAACTTGGGCGGCTTATCGGGCAGTGTGGTGTAACTGGGAAGAGTTTTTAATGACAATTCCAGTTCTGGGGGATGGGGTGGATTTACAAAGGGCCTTGTTGGCTTGGTTGGGGCAAGGGGCGAGGGAAGGATGGTCTTGTGCCAAAGTGTCGCGGGTTTTAGCAGCACTATCTTTTGGTTTTCGTTTGCGGGGGATTAGTGATGTGTCGAAGACCTTTTTGGTGCAGCAGGCGGCAAAGGGTTTTTTCGTCGAAATAAGGGGTTGGGTGATACGAGGCGCCCGGTATCCTTCGCTTTGCTAGAGCGATTGGGTTTTATTTTGGACACGACGTGTTCTTCTCGTTTTGAAGTTCTGTTATTCCGTCTGGCTTTTTCGTTGGCATTCTTTGGGGCTTTGCGGGTAGGTGAGCTGGTTTCGGGTAATAGACAGGCGGGGGGGGTTTGTTGGCTAAGGATGTATTATTGACGGCGGGTGGTGTTGAGTTTTGGCTGCGTAAATCCAAGACGGATCAAGAGGGGAGGGGCCGTCGGGTAGTGTTGGGTAGTGTATCAGGGTACCCGATGTGTCCAGTGTTATGTTTGCAGCGCTTTTGGGAGTTGGGCCCCGGGTTGGGGGGCTCATTGTTGTGCCATGCCGATGGCGGTAGCCTGTCCAGGTATCAGTTCAACGCCATTTTCAAAAAGTCCATTCGAGCATTAGGTCTCGATGATTCTCGTTTTGGGACGCATTCATTTCGGATTGGGGCGGCGACTGAGGCGGCATGTAGGGGTTTGGGCGCGGCATCAATACAACGTATTGGGCGTTGGAAGTCTAATCGATTTAGGAGTTATATAAGGCCTTGATTTTTCGAGGTGGGGTATTTGGTTGTTCTGAGGGCCGGCGTGGGAAGATTGGAGTTGGTTAAGGGTGATCCTTTGGGATGTTTAGTATTGTTTTCTCGTTTCAGGTTCCCTTCCTCTGCTGATTTGGATTTTTGGTCACTCCTTCGTCCACTGGGGAGCGTTGAGAGCCGACGTCAGGACTGATGGTCGGCAACTGGGATTTCCCCGTTCTATGGCGGTAGTGCGATGGCTCGGTTTTCGAGGAATGCAGTGGAGAAGGGTGTTGCCCGAAATTCATGCGTGCGCCCGCTTGGACCGTGCTCCCGATGTTTTGGTACTCCATGTCGGGGGGAATGATCTTGCGGTGCGTCCTTTTCGTGAGTTAGTGCGAGACATCAAGCAGGATTGCTTGCGGTTATGGGTGTTGTATCCGGGGGTCATTTTAGTTTGGTCTGACATTGTGTCACGCAGACGTTGGAGGAACATGAGGTCCCTGGTTAAAATCAATAAGGCCAGGATAAAGGTTAACAGGGCTGTGTCTTCATTCGTGGCTCGGAATGGTAATGTGTCGGTGCGGCATTTGGATTTGGAGAAGGGGGAAGGGGATTTTTGGTTGGCCGATGGGGTTCATCTGAATGCTGTTGGTTCAGATATGTGGGCACTAGGTATTCAGGAAGGTATTGAAAAGGCCATGGCTTTGCGGTCTTAGGGGGTCTCGGGCCATTGAGGTTTTCAATGGGCCCTCGTTGTGGCGGCTCAAGGGGGTGGGGAGAGAGTCCTTGAAGTTGGTGGAAATTGGTTTGTGGGGACTCTGTTTAGGGTCTCCACTGTTTGAAGTTATGTGGTGGTGATCTGGTGAATGGTGGAAGGGGAGTTCACACGGAGTGGGCGGATCCCCAGGTGGTTGGGTGAACAGCACACCTCAATGGTGGTGCTCCCGAGCCTGAGGGGTAACGGCTGGGAGTAAGAGGTGGGGTGTTGTTCACAGGATATTGGTTCAATTCACCATGATCTTTGTAGCTTCAAGGACTCCTCCCTGATGTGTTATTGGTATATATATATATTGTTATAGATACATTGTTATTTATTGTTATTGTTGTTTGTACTTAAATAAAGGCTGCTGTGGCCATACATATTCCAAAGAATTACTGTAACTCGTTATTGGGGTATGGATAACTGGGGTATATTGATAAGGGTAAAGGGGGCTCAGTTCTAGAGTCCTGGGTTTCGTACGAGTAAACAACTCGACTATACCAACGTCAAGTAATGGCCGGAGCAGAGCCTCCCTCCACTCAAGAAAGAGGCGTGGGCGGAGGCCGGCATGACGGGGGTTTGGAGGGGTTTAAAATGAGGGAGGAACATTTAAATAAGGAGGGGGAGTGGTGGGGGGGTTTATAAGGCAGAGATGGGGCGGTCCCAGGGCAGTTCCTGTCTTGCCCCATCAGTAGTCCCACCCTCCCTCCCTATTGGATGATGTTACTGGATAGTTAATTTTGGGTCATGGCGGCTCAAGGGGGTGGGGAGAGAGTCCTTGAAGTTGGTGGAAATTGGTTTGTGGGGACTCTGTTTAGGGTCTCCACTGTTTGAAGTTATGTGGTGGTGATCTGGTGAATGGTGGAAGGGGAGTTCACACGGAGTGGGCGGATCCCCAGGTGGTTGGGTGAACAGCACACCTCAATGGTAGTGCTCCCGAGCCTGTGGGGTAACGGCTGGGAGTAAGAGGTGGGGTGTTGTTCACAGGATATTGGTTCAATTCACCATGATCTTTGTAGCTTCAAGGACTTCTCCCTGATGTGTTATTGGTATATATATATATATTGTTATATATATATTGTTATATATTGTTATTTATTGTTATTGTTGTTTGTACTTAAATAAAGGCTGCTGTGGCCATACATATTCCAAAGAATTACTGTAACTCGTTATTGGGGTATGGATAACTGGGGTATATTGATAAGGGTAAAGGGGGCTCAGTTCTAGAGTCCTGGGTTTCGTACGAGTAAACAACTCGACTATACCAACGTCAAATACTATTTAGGCTACATTCTAACACTATTTGATCGAATAGCTATGTTAACATGGGTTAGGATAATATCATAAGTGAGCCCTTGTCTTTTTTCTTTATCCCTTGTTAATATTTTATTTCTTTTGTTTTTATTTTGTTTTTATATTTTCCTTCTCTTCAATTCCTTTATTTAGAATCATAGAATCATAGAATGGTAGAGTTGGAAGTGACCTCCTGGGCCATCTGGTCCAACCCCCTGCTCAAAGCAGGATTCTCTAAATCATCCCAGACAGATGTCTGTCCAGCCTCTGTTTGAAGACTTCCATTGAAGGAGAACTTACCACCTCTCGTGGCAGCCTGTTCCACTCCTTGATCACCCTAAAGGGTATGCCACACTAAACAAGATCGCTAACGAGAACGTTAAAATATATCACTATTTAGCGATCCACGTCGTTGTGTGTGGCATGTAGCAACGACGTGGCCCCTGCTGTGATCTCGTTGTTCGTTCACTAGAGTTCTGGACCGTATTTTGATCGTTGGCGTCCCGCTGGTGAGCCTGAATCACTGTGTTTGGCACCTTTTGTGAACGATGTGCGACCTCGTTGACGACGCATTAGTCAGCGGCGCAGGCGGGACTTTGTTTTCTTTCGTTAACGCCCTTCAGCTCCGATTGGTGACCACAACATCGCCTCAGCTATAATAACTGCACCCCCATCCATTGTTTCCAGAGCACTTTATGGTCTCTTTTTGTGTTGTTGCGAGGATAGTATCGTGTGTCGGAGTTTTGCGATCCTGTTTGTGGCGCAGTGGTGGGTTTTTGCAATCCTGTCTGAGTCGCTAGAGCACCATCCATCCCCATTTGGATTTGGATCTTCGGGATATTTGGATTCAAGGTACATATTGTTTGTGATGTTTAGGGATGAGCGATACGATACTGCAAATATCGGGTATCGGCCGATATTAGCTGTATCGGACTTTCGATTCCGAGTTCCGATATTGTCGTCTTATCGGATACCGGAATCGGAATTGTCACTGTCACTGTCAGTGTCCGTCGGTCGGGTCTGTCAGGAGTCAGCGGCACTTACCTGGCAGAAGATCTCCGGCGGTCACGGCCTGGACTGCTTGATGGCCGCCATCATCTTTCCCCGGCGGTCACATGCAGTTTCTCGCGATAACTGCAGTGACTGCTGGGTAATCCCGGCCGTAAAGCAGTCAGTCCGATGACGTCACCGCCGGGGAAGCAGGTAATCAGCTGTGCTGCGTCGCGATGACAGGCTCTGCCTGTCATTGCGATGTAGCAGAGCTGGATCGTCGTGGGACTGTCGTTACTATGGACTGCGTCGGACAGGTGGTATACTGTTGGTTTGTTTTTTTCCTTTTTTTACAGGAGATCGATGGCGTCGCAGGAATGAGAGTATAATAAAAGAAATGAAAACTGTGTTGTCTCTTTTATTTCATTAAAAGACTTTTTTCTTGCTTTGTCTTTTTTTTATACATTTAAAAACTTTGGGATTAATAATGGATCGGTGTCTTATTGACGCCTATCCATTATTAACCGGGTTTATTGTCACCGTGCAATCAACGGTGACATTAACCCCTTATTACCCAACTTGCCACCGCTACAGGGCAGTAGGAAGAGCCGGGTAAAGTGCCACAATTGGCACATCTTTTGATGCGCCAAATGTGGGGCTGCTGTAGCCTGGTATTATCAGGCTGTTGAGGGCCAAAATCCATGGGCCTTGACAGTCTTGTAATACCAGGCCGCAGCAGTCTGCATTTTACTTGGCTGGTGTCACGCGGTCTT
Source organism: Oophaga sylvatica (assembly GCA_033576555.1). Lineage (NCBI taxonomy): Eukaryota > Metazoa > Chordata > Amphibia > Anura > Dendrobatidae > Oophaga > Oophaga sylvatica. The sequence goes on from JARQOD010000005.1 coordinate 192,689,833, forward strand.
ATGATATGTGTACGATTTCAGTAAACTATTCTTAAAAGAACAACACTCTATACAACATATAGATTAGCAACATCAGCATGTAAATAAAGAATAGATTTACCTGACACGATATCCGTTGAACTCAGGATAAATCTTGAGGACTTGATACACTGTCACAGGAAAGAAGAGGACCGGGGGTCTAACCTGACCCTAAGCTGGGGTCCTAACTAATCCCTCACCTTGGAGGTACTGATAATGGTTCAGAGGTCCAAGTCTCCAGCCTAACCCTGTCTCCTATCAGTCCCTGAACCCTGTAATCAGTCCTAAGAAGGATTCTGATTACCACCAAAGGGATATGGGCTGATCTCTGCTAAATACACAGATTAGAAATATAAGACAGACTGGAGAAAACACAGACTTGCATACACACTCAAACACAGAAGGAACATAAATGATCTGGGATATTAAACTCTAAGCAAGGTGAGCTTAAAACAACTAAGGAGCTCTTTAACTTAAGTCTATACAGATACAATCCTATCTGTGGTCTGCATGAAGAATTTCACTGGCAACTCCCAAACAGACAACCAGAGATTTAAAGGAAACCAATCAACAAATAATTAATTGCAGCCGGGAGAAACTGCACCCAGTCCCAGAACTGAGCACAGACAGAATTAACTCCCTAACTGCCAAACACAAAGAAACAGCAACTCAGCTGTGAGAAGTCAGAATGTGCAACCGCGACGATCTTCGTGGCGATGCACACATGACAGTACCCCCCCTTCTACGAGGGGCCTCCGGACCCTCAGGGCCAGGTTTGCCCGGGTGAGTTCTGTGGAAGGTCCGCACCAAACGATCTGCGTTAATGTCAGACGCAGGAACCCACGTCCTCTCCTCTGGACCATACCCCTTCCAATGCACCAAGTACTGAAGGGACCGGCGATTCAGACGTGAGTCAATGATCTTTGACACTTGAAACTCCAAGTTACCATTGACCACCACTGGAGGAGGAGGTAGAGGTGATGGTATGACTGGTGCCACGTACCTCTTAAGTAATGACTTGTGGAACACATTATGAATTTTAAACGTAGGAGGGAGGTCCAGACGAAATGCCACAGGATTAATTATGGAACTGATCCTGTACGGCCCGATGAATCTGGGGCCCAGCTTCCAGGAGGGAACTTTAAGTTTTATATTCCTGGTAGACAACCATACCAGATCGTTCACATTAAGATCTGGACCAGAAACTCTCCTCCTATCAGCCATACGTTTATAACGGTTCCCCATAGCACTCAGATTATTCAATACACCTCTCCACACTGAAGCAAGTGACGACGAGAAACGCTCCTCCTCAGGAACCCCAGAAGGGCCCCCCCCATTGAAAGTACAAAACTGGGGATGAAAACCATATGCCCCAAAAAACGGGGATTTACCAGTGGACTCGCTCCGCCTGTTGTTAAGAGCGAACTCTGCCAGAGGCAAGAAAGAAGACCAGTCCTCCTGGTTCTCTGAGACAAAACACCGAAGATAAGTCTCTAGGCTTTGATTCAGACGCTCTGTCTGACCATTGGTCTGCGGATGAAAAGCCGAGGAAAATGACAATTGCATCCCCCGACGTAAACAAAATGCCCTCCAAAACTTGGACACAAACTGAGACCCCCTATCTGACACCACATCAGAAGGCAACCCATGAAGTCTCACAATCTCCCCAATGAACACCTGCGCCAGAGTTTTAGCATTAGGGAGGGCAGGAAGAGCAATGAAATGTGCCATCTTACTGAACCTGTCAACAACCACCAGTATGACAGTCTTCCCTGACGACTGAGGAAGGTCCGTGATGAAGTCCATAGACAAATGAGTCCATGGACGCTCCGGAAGTTTCAAGGGTAAGAGGGTCCCAGACGGACGGGTATGAGGGGTCTTAGAGCGAGCACAAACCCCACAGGACGCGACAAAAGTTAAAACATCTTTATTAACGTTAGGCCACCAAAACCGGCGAGAAAGGAGATCTAAAGTAGCCTTACTCCCTGGATGTCCTGCTAAAGCAGAATTATGATGTGCCTCAATAACCTTTTGTCTCAACTGATTTGGGACAAACAGTCTCCCTGGAGGTCCTGCAGGGGCGTCCCCCTGAACCTCTAATACCTCCTCCTCAAGCTCAGAACATACAGCCGACACTACCACCCCCTCCTGAAGGATAGGAATCGGTCATCCATTTTCCCGGCCCCTGGGAAACTGCGAGACAAGGCATCCGCCTTAACATTCTTAGATCCAGGGCGATAAGTGACAACAAAATTAAACCTGGTAAAAAACAACGACCATCGAGCTTGTCTGGAATTCAGACGCTTAGCAGATTCCAAATACAGCAGGTTCTTGTGATCAGTAATGACGGTGACCGGGTGGACTGCCCCCTTCCAAAAAGTGACGCCATTCTTCAAAAGCCAACTTAATGGCCAAAAGTTCCCTATTGCCGATATCATAATTCCTTTCGGCGGACGACAATTTCTTAGAAAAGAAAGCGCACGGATGCCATTTACCAGGGGATGGACCCTGGGACAATATTGCACCCACCCCTACGTCAGACGCGTCCACCTCCACAACGAACGGCTGTGATGCATCTGGTTGGATGAGAACGGGTGCCGAAGCAAAACATTTTTTCAAAGAGGAAAAAGCTTGGCAAGCTTTGTCCGACCATTTAGAAAAATCCGTCCCTTTTCTTGTCATGTCAGTGAGAGGTTTGACAACAGATGAGAAATTACAAATAAATTTCCGGTAGTAGTTAGCAAACCCCAGAAAACGCTGCAGAGCCTTAAGATCCTCTGGCTGATCCCATTCAAGCACTGCTCTCACCTTTTCAGGGTCCATACGGAAACCGGAGGCTGACACCAAGAAACCCAAAAACTGAAGTTCCTGTACGGCGAATACACACTTTTCCAGTTTGGCGTATAGTTTATTGTCTCGCAAGATCTGCAACACCTGTCTCACATGCTCCTGGTGAGACACAAGATCTGGCGAGTAAATTAAAATGTCATCCAAATATACGACCACAAACAGCCCCACCAGATGACGAAAAATGTCATTAACAAAATGTTGGAATACTGCTGGTGCAGTAGTCAGACCAAAAGGCATGACAAGGTTCTCATAATGTCCCTCCGGCGTGTTAAACGCCGTTTTCCACTCATCCCCCTCTTTTATCCTAATCAGATTATACGCCCCCCTGAGATCCAATTTAGAGAACCATTTGGCGCCAACAATTTGATTGAAGAGATCAGGAATCAGAGGGAGTGGATACGGATCTCGAACAGTAATCCGATTAAGTTCGCGGAAATCCAAGCAAGGGCGTAGGCCTCCATCTTTTTTCTTCACAAAGAAGAACCCGCGGCCACTGGGGAAGATGAAGGTCTAATATGCCCTTTGGCCAGGCTTTCCGAAATATAATCTTTCATAGCCTGCCTCTCAGGACCAGAAAGGTTATATAACCTAGCTTTAGGTAACTTAGCATCAGGAAGTAAATTAATAGAGCAGTCATACACGCGATGAGGAGGCAACTCCTGACACCCCTCCTCAGAGAACACATCCCCAAAGTCCTCCAAAAAAGGAGGCAAAGTACTAGGCACGACCTCACTGATGACTGTGTTCATGCAGTTACTTTTGCAAAACTCACCCCATTGGCTTATCTCTCTGGACTGCCAATTAATCACAGGGTTATGTTTAACCAACCAAGGAAGTCCCAACACAATAGGAGTAGGTAGACCCTCCAACACATAACAAGATAATAGTTCCCTATGTATTGCCCCTACCCGAAGGTCAATGTTATGAACCTCATGAACAAAGCTACCTTGGCCGAGAGGCCTGGCGTCAATGGAGAATATAGGGATCGGTTGACCAATACACTCAGATGCATACCTTGAGCCTGAGCAAACTGAGCGTCAACCAGATTAGCCCCGGACCCACTATCAAGAAGAACAGAAAATCTCTCCACTCTCGTACCAACCACCACCTCCACTGGTACAAGGAACTGAGAAGAACTAGCGGACGAAATAAAAACTCCCAGATTGTCGTCCACCACACAACCTGGGATTAACAGTTTTCCGGCGACTTCTTGTTCAACAAGGCACGGGACGGACATCCCCCAACAAAATGTCCCTCTTTCCCGCAGAAGAAACACCTTCTAGTCCTGCGGCGTACCGCCAATCCCCTCCTACGAAATGATGTCCCTCCCAACTGCATAGGCTCCTCCGAACAGACAAGGGGAACCTCAACATAAGGGACTTTAGTAGTAGGTGGAGTAACAGGGGGCGGAGTTACCTCGCACCTCTCCCGGAGCCGTCTATCAGTACGGATAGCCAGGGCCATAGCAGCCTCCAGTGATGGAGGAGAATCATACTGAGCCAAAACGTCCTTTAATTTGTCAGAAAGCCCATGACAAAACTGGCTCCTAAGAGCTGGGTCATTCCACTGAGTATCTGTAGCCCATCTACGGAACTCAGAAGCAAATTCCTCCGCCGGACGATCTCCCTGCTGTATCTTACGTAATTTTGTCTCAGCAAGAGAGACCCGATCTGGGTCATCATATACCAAACCCAGGCAGTAAAAAATCGATCTACTGACTGTAGAGCCGGGGATCCCGGAGGAAGGGAAAATGCCCAGGATTGAGGGTCCCCTTGTAGGAGCGAGATAACAATTCCCACTCTCTGCTCTTCACTCCCTGATGATCGAGGCCGAAGCCAAAAATACAATTTACATGCTTCCCTGAAGGTAAAAAATTTGTCTCGCCCACCAGTGAACCTGTCCGGGAGAGCTACTTTAGGTTCAAATCTGGTTTGCTCCGAGGGAGACAAAACTTTGGACTTAATGTCCGTCAGCTCCATGGATAATCCCTGCAACTGCAGAGCCAGCTGGGCTACTGGATCCATGGCAACTGGGAATAATTTTATGGGCCAGTGAAAATGTCACGCGGTCTTATGATATGTGTACGATTTCAGTAAACTATTCTTAAAAGAACAACACTCTATACAACATATAGATTAGCAACATCAGCATGTAAATAAGAATAGATTTACCTGACACGATATCCGTTGAACTCAGGATAAATCTTGAGGACTTGATACACTGTCACAGGAAAGAAGAGGACCGGGGGTCTAACCTGACCCTAAGCTGGGGTCCTAACTAATCCCTCACCTTGGAGGTACTGATAATGGTTCAGAGGTCCAAGTCTCCAGCCTAACCCTGTCTCCTATCAGTCCCTGAACCCTGTAATCAGTCCTAAGAAGGATTCTGATTACCACCAAAGGGATATGGGCTGATCTCTGCTAAATACACAGATTAGAAATATAAGACAGACTGGAGAAAACACAGACTTGCATACACACTCAAACACAGAAGGAACATAAATGATCTGGGATATTAAACTCTAAGCAAGGTGAGCTTAAAACAACTAAGGAGCTCTTTAACTTAAGTCTATACAGATACAATCCTATCTGTGGTCTGCATGAAGAATTTCACTGGCAACTCCCAAACAGACAACCAGAGATTTAAAGGAAACCAATCAACAAATAATTAATTGCAGCCGGAGAAACTGCACCCAGTCCCAGAACTGAGCACAGACAGAATTAACTCACTAACTGCCAAACACAAAGAAACAGCAACTCAGCTGTGAGAAGTCAGAATGTGCAACCGCGACGATCTTCGTGGCGATGCACACATGACAGCTGGTTAACAAAAATAGGGGACCCCTACGCCGTTTTTTTTTTCGAGGGGATCCCCTATTTTTGTTAACCACCAAGCTAAGCAGACTGCTGTGGCCTGGTATTATCAGCTGGCAAGGTCCATGGATATTGGATCCTTACAGCCTGAAAAACCAGGCCTCAGCAGTCTGCTTCATCTGGCTGGTTAACAAAAATAGGGGGACCCCACGCCAATTTTTTTCGAGGGATCCCCTATTTTTGTTAATCAGCCAAGATATGCAGACTGCTGTGGCCTGGTATTATCAGGCTGGCAAGGTCCATGGTTCTTGGCTCCTTAACAGCCTGAAAATCCAGGCCTCAGCGGTCTGCTTCATCTGGCTGGTTAACAAAAATAGGGGGGACCCCACGCCAATTTTTTTTGAGGGGATCCCCTATTTTTGTTAATCAGCCAAGATATGCAGACTGCTGTGGCTGGTATTATCAGGCTGGCAAGGTCCATGGATCTTGGCTCCTTAACAGCCTGAAAATCCAGGCCTCAGCGGTCTGCTTCATCTGGCTGGTTAACAAAAATAGGGGGGACCCCACGCCAATTTTTTTCGAGGGGATCCCCTATTTTTGTTAACCAGCAAAGATAAGCAGACTGCTGTGGCCTGGTATTATCAGGCTGGCAAGCAGGGTCGGACTGAGCCACCGGGACACCGGAGAAACCTCCGGTGGGCCCCAGCTCCTGCGTGGTGGGCCCTGATTTGAAAGGATAGGTCACGGGGCAGAGGGGGCAGTGGCCCCGGGCCCCGCGCTCTGAGGGGGCCCACCCGGAGCTACGCTACAGTAACTGTATCGGCGTGCACAGCACGCCGATACAGTTACATTCTGCGGCAGAGCAGGGAGAATCGATCTTCCTGCTCTGCCGCCCAGAAGCTATGGGGCCTGAACAGGCGTTGGGGGGGCCCGGTGCCAGCAGTGGGCCCCCCACCCGTCATCGGAGGGTCAGCTGTATCGGCATCCAGCCGATACAGCTGACCGCATAGAGAGAGAAGGAGCGAGCGCTCCTTCTCTCCCATAATCCCCCTCTCAGCGTCTGACAGCGGGCGCGATGACATCACCTGCCGGCGCCCGCTGTCAGACGCTGAGAGGGAGAACAGTGAGCAGCACAGGAGCCGGGAGGTGAGTATTGTTTTTTTTTTTTTTTAATGGGGGTGCATTATACTACAGAGGCTGTATATGGGGGGTGCATTATACTACAGAGGCTGTATATGGGGGCTGCATTATACTACAGAGGCTCCATATTGGGGTGCATTATACTACAGAGACTCCCTATGGGGATGCATTATACTACAGAGGCTGCCTATGGGGGTGCATTATAATATAGCGGCTGCCTATGGTGGTGCATTATATTATAGACTCTGCCTATGGGGGTTTATTATAATATAGAGGCTGCCTATGGGGGTGCATTATACTATATTGAGGACTATCTGGTGTATTATGCTGTATGGATGCTATCTAGGGGCCATCATACAGTGTTGGACCCATTAAATAGTTTGGGGACATTAAGGGGTCAGTATATATCCAGTGAGGGGCATTATTCTGTATATAGGGGAGATGTACAGGGGAGACTTGGGACATTATTAAATGTAAAGTGGACACTTATTGTTATAGGGGAACTCGGGTTACTGTGACTGTCAAAGGGGCACACAGGGCATTATTACAGTCTAGGGGACAAAATGTGGTCACTGTTTTCTAGGGCACTTGCACCCGGCATTACTATATTCTAGAGGGGTGCTTTAAAATTTAGAGGTCACACAGAACCACACAGCAGGTGCAGTAATAGGGACACATACGGCAGCAGCAGCAGCTCAGTATTGGGGTATCACGTGCAGTAATAGGGACACATACGGCAGCAGTGGCTCAGTATTGGGGTATCAGGTGCAGTAATAGGGACACATACGGCAGCAGCGGCTCAGTATTGGGGTATCAGGTGCAGTAATAGGGACACATATGGCAGCAGCGTCTCAGTATTGGGGTATCAGGTGCAGAAATAGGGACACATATGGCAGCAGCGGCTCAGTATTGGGGTATCAGCAGGATGAGGAGTTTGTGCAGGTTGAGAATAGTCCAATTGGTGACCAAGACAGTGCTAAAAATATGAGAAGTGAAATGTGTCTTTGTTGTAATCTCTGCAGTCGAGTCCTGGCTGGAGAAGTCGTCATGTCGGTCTGGGCCAGATGGAAAAGAAATGAAAAGTGAACAATTCCATTAGAAAGAACATCAGCGGTAAGTCACTATCTGTACCTGTGCTGTAATCTATTATATGTTCTGTAGGACTGTTATTATCTACCACAGACCATATGGCGGTAATATCAATATTGGTCTTTTTATATATAGATTATTTTTGGCAACAGCGCGGTCATTTGCTGAGGTTCTCTGATTAGGGGCCCACTCAGAAGTTTCGCCCCCACTAAACCAAAACCCTAGCTACGCCTCTGGCTCTCTCTCTAGTCTTTCTTTCTCTCTCTAGTCTTTCTCGCTCTCTGTTCTTTCTTTCTCGCTCTCTGTTCTTTTTTCTCTCTGTTCTTTCTTTCTCTCTCTCTTTTCTTTCTTTCCTCTCTTTCTTTCTCTGTTTGTTCTTTCTCTCTCGCTGCTCTTTCTTTCTTTTCCTCAGTACCAGCCACTGTGCCCTCATTACCAGTCAGTGTGATCAGCAGTGCTAAATGGGTACGCTTGGGGCCAGGATATGGGTGTGATTAGCTGTTAAATGGGTGTGGTCGGGGCGTTGCCTAAAATTTGCAGCGACGCCCTACGCGCGCCGCAGCCTTTAACCCTCTTTCCTGTCTTCAAAATTTGGGAGGTATGCTGTATGACCTCACTACAACTTCTGGTCATGCTCCTGATGAGCGCGACAGATGGTCTCCTGAGGGATCTCCTCCCACACCTGGACTAAAGCATCCACCAACTCCTGGACAGTCTGTGGTGCAACGTGGCATGGCCTAAAATTTGCTGCAGCAGGCACAGCGTGCCACAGCCTTTGTCCCTCTTTCCCTTCTTCAAAGGTTGGGAAGTATGATGGTGGGCCCCAAGAATATTTTTTCTCTGGTGGGCCCAAGGTACTCCAGTCCGATGCTGCTGGCAAGGTCCATGGATATTGGCTCCTTAACAGCCTTAAATACCATGCCTCAGCAGCAGGGGCGTACATAGAAATCATGGGGCCCCATAGCAAAAGTCTGAATGGGCCCCCCCCAAAAAAAAAAAAACCCAGAGCCATTGTAAATGTAAAGTGCCAGCACAGTGAGGGGACACATTAAACAAAAAAATGTATTATGCCCCCATAGATTGTGCCCCCATAGATGCTCCATAGTATAGGCCATTATGCTGCCGCAGCTGCTGCAACCAAAAAAAAAAAAAAGACATACTCACCTTTCGTCGCTGGGGGCCAGGTGCCGGTGTCCTGAGCAGGGGGTGACACCAGGTGCCGATGTCACCGCTCGCTCAGGGCCCCGGCACCTGAGATATTTACCTGTCCTCTCTCCACTGCTGAGTGCCGCTGTCTTCGGGGTCCTCCAGCAGTGAATGATGAGGCAGAGGGCGCGGCGCGCACTAACGACGTCATCGCGCCCTCTGACCTGAACATTGCAGCAAGAGGACGCGAGCAACGGTGGAACGGGACAGGTAAATATCCCTTATACTCACCCTTCCGCCGGCGCGGTCTGTGCAGCCCCTGCTCTTCTCCCACGGTCTCCGCCGCCAGTGTTCAGCGGTCACGCGGGACAGCTCATTAAAGTCATGAATATGTGCGTATTCATGACTGTAATGAGCGGTACCACCTGACCGCTGAACACAGGCGTCGGAGACCGTGGGAGAAGAGCAGGGGCTGCAGAGACCGCACCAGGAGGGGTGAGTATATAGAAGAGCTGCGCTCCCCCTCCCCCGCCGACCCCCTGGTAGTACTGTGTCAGCACAACTACCCGACCGTCGAGGGCCCCCTCACCTGTCCGGGCCCCATAGCAGCTGCTTGGTCTGCTTCATTCACGGTACGCCACTGCTCAGCAGTCTGCTTCATCAGGCTGGTTAACAAAAATAGGGGGGACCCGACGCCATTTTTTTTTCGAAGGGAACCCCTATTTTTGTTAATCAGTTCCCTCTGACGTCACTGATTGTGTCCCTGGCTGACCTGAAGTGAAAGTGGAAAGCAATCAATTAAGCTTTCCACTTCCTCTCCTGTCAGCCAGGAGAGGAACTCATTCATTTGGGGGTTTACTGTGAGGCTGCAGCATTAGCTGCGGTCCCTGCAGTAAACATTAACCCTTTCTGAAGGATTACACCGTGGGACCTGACTGTGCATGGGATAGGTAAGAATAATTTTGTTTTTTTATTTTATTTTTATTACAGGAAATGGTATTTGCAGTCAAATAAAAGATGGTCAAAAACATGTGTCTTTATTTCATTAAAATGATTTTTAATTAAAGTGTGTGTGTTTTATTTTTATTTCATGCAATAGGATTAATAATTGATAGTTGTCTAATTGACAGCTCTCAATTATTAACCTGGCTTAAGGTCACCTTTCAATTGCAAGGTGGCTTTAACCCCATATTAACCCATTCGCCACCGCTACAGGGCAATGGGAATAGACGGGCAAAGTGCCAGAAAGGGCGAATCTAATTATAGATTTGTCTTTTCTGGGGTGTCTGGGGGCAGATGTTAGTAGCCAGGGGGGGGCCAAAAATAATGGTCCCTCTCTGGGCTATTATTATCTGCCCCCATTCGCTGGCTTTGTCTGTCTGGTTGCGAAAATAGGGCGGGAGCCCACACATTTTTTTTAAACAATTTTACACCTCATATATATATATATATATATATATATATATATATAATTATACATGTCATTGAATTTGTGACACATATATATATATTTATATTTATAGTTCATACACTTCTACATAGTATAATAGCCGCTAATTCAATTGCCGGCTTTTGTGAAAATGCAGAACCCGACATGAAATGACACTTGGTGTACATAGGGTTAACCATGTCTTTTCATGTCCTTTGCTATCTGATTTGCACAAACAATTACATCAGTCTATGTGTGCAAAATTTCACACCTGTAGGGGTTAATTAAAGGTGTAAATTCGTAGCAAAAAAGTCAGTTTTTTTTACAACGAATTTACACCTTTAATTAACCCCTACAGGTGTGAAATTTTGCACACATAGACTGATGTAATTGTTTGTGCAAATCAGATAGCAAAGGACATGAAAAGACATGGTTAACCCTATGTACACCAAGTGTCATTTCATGTCGGGTGCTTCTGTCTTTTCACAGAAGCCGGCTTTACCCGGCAATTGAATCAGAGGCTATTTTACTATGTAGAAGTGTATAAACTATACATATATGTATATATATATGTCACAATGACATGTATATATATATATATATATATATATAATATATATATGTATTCTATGTGTGTATATTTAGTGTTTACAAGGAAATAAAGGTTTTTCTTAGTTTCGATATTTTGTTCCCATAGACTTACATGGGACTTCCGGTATCGGAATCGGATATCGACGATATTTAGTGATATCGGCGATACCATTCCGATCCGATATTTTTAGATATCGAGCAGTATCGCTCAACTCTAGTGATGTTGTTTGATAATGTTTTTTAACCTTATTTTTTTTTTTTGGTCTGCTTTATTTATTTTACACCCCTGACCTTATTTTTTTTTTTTTCGTCTGCTTTATTTATTTTACACCCCTGACCTTATTTTTTTTTTTTTCGTCTGCTTTATTTATTTTACACCCCTGACCTTATTATTTTTTTTCCGTCTGCTTTATTTATTTTACACCCCTGACCTTATTTTTTTTTTTCGTCTACTTTATTTATTTTACACCCCCCACCATTTTAGACATTTGTAAACTGTATATTAAATGTTAACTGAAAAGTTAAATTTTTTTTTTTATATATTTTTTATTCTATTCTTTATTTTATTTTGTTTAAACACTTTATTAATAGTAATTAATTAGTAATTAACTTTTCTCTTCTTTACCGTACAGGTTGCACATAATGAACCTGTCCACCGCGGAGCGTGTGATTGTGGCAGTTGCACTGTCAATGGAGGCAGATCGTCAGGAAGAGGCGCGGGTGGAAGAGAGGCGCTCCAAGCGAAAGCGTCGCATGTGGACCAGGGAATGGCTGGAGCAGAGGTCCAAATTCTCCCACATGCATCTAGTGAGGGAATTGCAGGAGAAGAATCCGCAGGATTTCCGGAATTATCTACGGATGTCGGAGGATTCATTCAAGCTCCTACTGGAAGCTGTGAGGCCACTCATTGAACGGCAGGATACCCGGAAGCGTGCAGCTGTTTCAGCAGAGGAACGTTTGGCAGTAACGCTGCGATTTCTGGCAACCGGACGTTCAATGAAGGATTTGCAATTTTCTGCTGCAATCTCTCGGTCGCTGCTTGGAGAACTAATTCCGGAGACATGCAACGCCATCGTCCGCAGTTTACGGAACTACATGCCTTTTCCCAAATCAGTGGCGGAATGGCAAATTATTGCCTCTGATTTTGAAAGGATTTAGCAGTTCCCAAACTGTGGTGGTGCCTTGGATGGCAAACGTGCGGATCACGCAACCAGCCAAAAGCGGATCCTTTTTTCATAACTACAAGGGCTACTTCAGCACGATCCTCATGGCCCTTGTTAATGCCAATTATGAATTTATTGACGTTAATGTTGGCATTAATGGAAGGGTTTCTGACAGTGGCGTTTTGGAGCACACAACTTTTGGTGAACGGTTGTTTAATAATAAACTTAACTTGCCAACCAACATGGACACCACCGCCAACCTAAACTTTGTTTTTGTGGGCGATGAAGCCTTCCCCTACATGAGCATCTTGTGAAACCATATCCACAAAAGACTTTGACAGGGGAAAGGCGGATTTTTAATTACAGACTGTCTAGGGCACGGCGCGTTGTGGAGAATGCCTTCGGCATAATGGCCAACCGCTTCAGGGTTTTCCACACTCCAATCAACATGAAGCTGGAATCCATGTTGGAACACCAACTCTGTGGTGTTGGCCTGTTGTGTGCTGCACAACTTTCTACGCAAACGCGATGCTGGTACTTACAGTCCGCCAGGCTTCATGGACTCGGACAGCAATGGTGACGTGGTGCTCGGAGAATGGCGTGACAATGATCCCGCTATTGCAAGCCTTCAACCTGTCAATCAAGGCAGGAGCAAGGACGATGCGAAGGCCGGCCGAGACAAGTACTGCCATTACTTTAATGGGCCTGGTGCAGTGAGTTGGCAGCATCAGGTCTAGTTTGATTTTGATAATGTTTGACTTTTGCCTTTTTTTAACAATGTTTTTATAATAAAAAATTTTTATTTTAAAAATGCATTCGTGTTTTTTTTCAATTATTTTACCTATATGGGAGAAGGGCTAATGATGGGTGAGATGTGGGGAGGGAGTAATGGGGATGGCAAAGAGACATGTTACCAGCAGCTGCAGTTTTTAAAATCTTTTCAAAGGCTTTTTTGTTGTCTATTTTTTGTTTTACATTGTATCTACTTGTCCCACACGGGGTCATGGGAGTACCAGCAGTCATAGGAGTTAATTGTTAAAAAAATAAAGAAAAAAGTTTCAAATATTTACAATTATTTTAAGGGCCTATGGTCTCACTAGCGTTCAAACATTATAATTAAATATAACAGATAATACAGTCATGGCCAAAAGTTTTGAGAATGACACAAATATTAATTTTTACAAAGTCTACTGCTTCACTTTTTCTAATGGCAATTTGCATATACTCCAGAATGTTATAAAGAGTGATCAGCTTAACAGCAATTACTTGCAAAGTCAATATTTGGCTAGAAAATGAACTTTATCCCCCAAAACACATTTCAACATCATTGCAGCCCTGCCTTAAAAGGACCAGCTAACCTCTTTTCAGTGATTGCTCCATTAACACAGGTGTGGGTGTTGATGAGGACATGGCTGGAGATCAATCTGTCATGATTAAGTAAGAATGACACCACTGGACACTTTAAAAGGAGGCTGGTGCTTGGCATCATTGTTTCTCTTCTGTTAACCATGGTTATCTCTAAAGAAACACGTGCAGTCATCATTGCAATGTACAAAAATGGCCTAACAGGGAAGAGTATCGCAGCTACAAAGATTGCACCTCAGTCAACAATCTATCGCATCATCAAGAACTTCAAGGAGAGAGGTTTCATTGTTGCCAAAAAGGCTTCAGGGCGCCCAAGAAAGACCAGCAAGCGCCAGGACCGTCTCTTAAAAGTGTTTCAGCTGCGGGATCGGGCTACCAGCAGTGCAGAGCTTGCACAGGAATGGCAGCAGGCAAGTGTGAGTGCATCTGCACGCACTGTGAGGCGGAGACTCTTGGAGCAAGCCTGGTCTCAAGGAGGGCAGCAAAGAAGCCACTTCTCTCCAGAAAAAACATAATGGACAGACGGATATTCTGCAAAAGGTACAGGCAGTGGACTGCTGAGGACTGGGGTAAAGTTATGAATCTGATGAATCCCCTTTTTGATTGTTTGGGACATCAGGAAAACGCCTCATTCGGAGAAGACAAGGTTAGCGCTACCACCAGTCTTGTCTCATGCCAACTGTTAAGCATCCTGAAACCATTCATGTGTGGGGTTGCTTCTCAGCCAAGGGAATCGGCTCTCTCACAGTCTTGCCTAAAAACACAGCCATGAATAAAGAATGGTACCTGAATGTCCTCCAAGAGCAACTTCTCCCAACCCTCCAAGAGCAGTTTGGCGATCAACAATGCCTTTTCCAGCATGATGGAGCACCTTGCCATAAAGCAAAGGTGATAACTAAATGGCTCAGGGAACAAAACATAGAGATTTTGGGTCCATGGCCTGGAAACTCCCCAGATCTTAATCCCATTGAGAACTTGTGGTCAATCATCAGAGACGGGTGGACAAACAAAAACCTAAACATTCTGACAAAATGAAAGCATTGATTGTGCAAGAATGGACTGCTATCAGTCAGGATTTGGTCCAGAAGTTGATTGAGAGCATGCCAGGGAGAATTGCAGAGGTCCTGAAGAAGAAGGGTCAACACTGCAAATATTGACTTGCTGCATTAACTCATTCTAACTGTCAATATAAGCTTTTGTTACTCATATGTTTGCAATTATTATATTTCTGTCTGTGATAAAAACATCTGTCAAACACACATAAAAACCAGAGGGCAGCAGATCATGTAAAAATATAATATTTGTGTCATTCTCAAAACTTTTGGCCATGACTGTACACCACAGCTGCATATATAAAGTTTAAATATATAATATATATATATATTTTAGTCATATATGAAAGATTAAAAAATTGTTATAAATATATTTGAAAATTCTTGGGAGGTAAAGGTCAACATTCACCAGGGAATCACAGCTATTCACAGATATGCGACGCCATTGTGATCGCAATGTGACTATTGTCACGAGCTCCAGCTATACAGATATGCATACAGATACGCAAAGCCATTGTGATTGCAAGGTGAAGATTCTCGAACCCCAGCCATACAGATATGCGACGCCATTGTGATCGCAATGTGACTTGTCACGAGCTCCAGCTATACAGATATGCATACAGATATGCAAAGCCATTGTGATTGCAAGGTGAAGATTCTCGAGCCCCAGCCATACAGATATGCGACGCCATTGTGATCGCAATGTGACTTGTCACAAGCTCCAGCTATACAGATATGCATACAGATATGCAAAGCCATTGTGATTGCAAGGTGAAGACTCACGAGCCCCAGCCATAAAGATATGAGACGCCATTGTGGTCGCCTAGCTTGGAACCGTTGTTTTGCGATCGCAACAGCATCTCATATCTGTGCTTGGCTGGGCGCATGGCTGCTGCGGTCACTTTGCAATTGCAATACCGTTTTGCGTCACGAGTGCGGCCACACGTAACGTGCGCACGCTGTGACGTCATGGCGCTGGCGTCGCCCAATGCGCTGTTGTTTGTAATGGCGGCAATGGCGGCGGCGAGACAGCGCGGGGCTAAATGGACAGATGAGGAGGTCCATTTTTTAATAAAAAAACGGACCAGTGGGATTACTACTGCAGGCTACCTGTGGCGCATCCAATGCGCCACAAAAGGGTATGCCTGCAGAAAATCCGGCGGGGCCTGGAGAGGCGTTTTAATGTGCGGCGGACCAGACAACAGATCCGCAAGAAGCTGGCAGACCTCCGATACCGCTCACGCGATAGGGTCGCCAGCATCCGGGCCCAGCTACGCAGGCCTCTGAGTGAGTATTGATGAGGGTATCTGGAGAGGTTATGTTTTGTGGGTTAGGCTACTTTCACACTTGCGTTATTTTGCGCTGCGTTTCGAGCGCACATGAAGCGCATTAAAAAAACGCATGCAAACGCTTATAAACGCTGCGATATTTAGTCGCATCAGCATGCGCATTTCGACAAAAAAACGCAGCGTTTGTCTGCGATTTCATGCGTTTTTGCATGCGTTTGCGTTTTTTTGGCGCATGCGTTGTCTATGTGTCACATTTCTATCATCTCTGTCTCCATCATCTCTGGCTCTATCATCTCTGTCTCCATCATCTCTGGCTCTATCATCTGTCTCCATCATCTCTGTCTCAATCATCTCTGTCTTTTTTGACTGGAAAAAAATGCAACATGTAGCGTCTAGCGCGTATGGGCGCACACCGGGAAAATGCGCAGTGCACGACAAACGCACATGAACGCTTGCAAGCGCTAGACCCTGCGCCCGCCATGTTAAAGATAGGGGAACATTGCGCATGCATCCGATAGCGCAAGTTGCGCTGCGCAAAAAAACGCAAGTGTGAAAGTAGCCTTATCTACCTATATCAATGCACCCGCAGTGATGGGAGTACCGGCAGTGATGATAATGGGGATTCTGAATTGTATATTTCATTTACAGCACCACCTTCACCAGCACCAGCTGCTCCACCGTCCCCAGCTACCCCTCCACCTCCATCATCTCCTTCCCCGGCTACCCCTCCACCTCCATCATCACCACACCTCTCCAACCCTTCAACCCCTTCACCGGCAGCAACCCCCCCTCCTGATTTGGTGGGTTCCAGCCCTTCCCCAGGAAATGCCTTCTCTCCAGCATCATCCCGTGACACGGATGCAGGCTCCCCATCAGGTAATTAACGCACATTATATAAGCTTCAGACAAGTTTGAGAACTTTGTAAGGTCTTATGTATAATGACTGTTGTGATATAATTTTTTTTTTCTTTTTTTCCCTAGCCGGCGGAGCAACAGGTTCTGGGTGGGCAGTAAGCGGGTCCTCTGAGGAAAACCATAAGTGTTAACAAACATAACATGTACATGTTGATGTTGCAACAGAATTCCCTGGTTAACTGTTACCTTTACCTCCACAGAAATCCCAACTGCCCAGGACCTGTTGCTGTCACACCGCCGGCTGATGGCGGCAATGAGCAGCGAGGTGGCAGCCATGCAAACAGCGGTGGCAGCGATGCAAAGTGCCATGGGAGCTCTGCATCACCACGGGTGATGCTGGAGAGGGTATTTTCTGGACTCCGGGGCCCTCATTAATTTATTTTTTGTTCATTATTTTGTATTTTGTAAATATTTTTTTTATAATTTTTTATTTTATTATGTTACTGGTTTTTGTTTTTATTTAAATTTGATTTATTTCACCACAAACAAATAATAATATATATGACAAAAATATATATTATATATTTTACGTTTATCTACGCAGGTGTGGTGTATTATTTTTTAGTATAAGGTTTTAGCGCTAGTGTGACCAGGGGCCTTTAAAAGAAATGTTATTTTTTGAAATTTTTTTCGTTTCATTTTTTCCCTATGATGGAACTCCTATGATAGCTGGTATTCCCATGACCCCGTGTGTGACAAGTAGATGTAATAAAAATACAACATTTTAATAGTTGACATCACATAAGAAAAGACCACAATTCATTAGATAAATAAGATTTTTATTAAAAAAGGTAACAATGTAAAAAATATATAGCCCACAAAAAAAACTTTTGTAAAACATTTTTCAAAACTACAACTGCTGGTAAGAGGGATCGTTGCCATTACCACGGCCATTACCACGCTGCCTCTGCGGTGTATAAAAATAAGGGGGAGCACCAGCGTTTGGGTTTGCAGGATTTATCACAATTGGGTTCGGCACAGGATTGTGCGGCCATGAGTAGTCCGGGTACTGCGGTCTTGGCATGACGACATAATTGTTATCCAGGTTTCCAAAAGACGCTTGAGTCAGTACCTCAAACATGAGTCTCTCTGCATGAATCCGCTGTACAGGATCCAGTGTAGGGAGCTTCTCATTAGCGAAATATGCAAAGCCAGTTATTTTAGTTTGGTCTTTTTCTGCCGTAAGCACTTTTTTCGCAATTTCCACCAATTCAGGAGTAGCCGAGGTGGGAGCCGAGGTGGGAGCCTTCCTTTTCCTTCCTGAAAGTGAAAGCCGCCTCCGCACAGATGAGGATGGTGGCTCGACTACTTCGTCTTGGATCAACGGCATGCTGTCTTCTTCTGTTGGAGGTGTGGAGACAGCCTCTTCTGTGTCCTGCATGAACAAAAAACAAATGGTAAATCACAAAGACAAAGAAATTAATCTTCACACTATAACATCCATATACAGCAAAAATGTTAAAACGACACTTGTAAAGACAAAGAAATGTATCTTCACACTATATCCAAAAACAGCAAAAATGTTAAAAAGACACTTGTAAAGACAAAGAAATTTATCTTCACACTATACCCAAAAACAGCAAAAATGTGAAAACGACACTTGTAAAGACAAAGAAATTTATCTTCACACTATAACACCCGTATACAGCAAAAATGTAAAAACGACACTTGTAAATGGATAGGCCTCAACCGTTGAGCTAGATAAATTATCAGTACATGAAGTGCTTAATTCTGCCATTTTATCTACATTTCACAATTATATTTTTTAAATTTAAGTCCACTTTGGCATGTACATTAAAATGTGTTTTAATACAAAGGTACTTACATGTATGACAGGGGTGTCCGGCTGGATCACCGGGTCTAGATCCAACATGGATGTCCCTTGTCTGGGTACTTCTTGGTCCCTTGTGAAAGCGAACAGATCAAAATACCACAGTGGGGGACATAAACATCTTCGGCCCCCGCTCCAGATTTGGTAGAATTTATAACTTTATTGAGCTCTTTTTTGTACACTGTCCGGAGGGCCTGAATGCGTTTTTTCACCGATGACTCATCCGCCGGTTCATCTGGGTAACGGTTCTTGCAGAGCTCCACCAGTTTTTGGTACGCGTCCTACTTTTTAAGCCTGTTACAGTAATCAGCCGACTTTATTTTCCACAGGAACGGCATTGAGCGTACAGCTCGATAAACTCCCGCAAAAATTCCTGCTTATCAGCCATCTGTAATAAAAAAATTATTATGTGAGAACGCCAGAATGGTTAAATAAAATGCTTACATAGCCTACAACATAGAACACAGCAGGGAACATAAAATGGTGCTTGTGGGCGCAGCTGGAGTAAACATTGACAGAGCTGGGATCATAAAATGGTGGTGGTGGGCGTGCCAGAACAAAACAATGGCAAAAAAAATAAAAAAATCATAGATGAACAATTCCGCAAAAAACAGCAGCGATCACAAAATGGTGGTTGTGGGCGCAGCTGGAGTAAACATTGACAGAGCTGGGATCATAAAATGGTGGGCGTGCCTGAACAAAACAATGGCAAAAAAAAATATTGATGGACGACAATGGTTAACAACAGCAGAGATCTAAAAATGGATCTGTAAAATTAAAGAAAAAATAAAAATTAAATGTGACAAAAAAAATACCTACCTTACAAAACTTGTTTGTGATTTTGAAAAAAAAAAGAAAATAGGGAAACAAAATAGCATCACAAACTGGATCGCAGAGGATATAACGCCACAGACTGGATCGCAAAAAAAAACAACGCCGTAGACTGGAACGCAGCAACCGCAATAGTGGCGCAAACTGGATCGCAGTAGCTACAAAGGCTAGCAGGACACACTGGAACGATGCTGGAGATTTGAAAGAACCGCTTCTGCTCGAGAGCAATGGAGAGGAGTGCTGATACGTCGTCTTTTATGACGCGGTCATCCAATCACAAAGCGGGAGAGCTGTGATAAATATCTATGAGATAAATAGTGACCACCAATCTGTGATGAGGGGCGTGCAAAAGGTCGCGCTCAGTCACGCCTATCGAGGTCGTGATCTTTCACAGTACATGCAGTGTGGCACGTCCCAACGACCACCAAAGTCGTTAAAGAGATCGCTAACCGCTGATGCGTCGTTAATGAGATCGTCCAGTTTGGCCACTACTAGCGACCTTAAAACGATCACACCAACTATAGCGTCGTTATCGTGATCGTTAGCGGGAACGTTTAGTGTGGCAGTACCTTAACTGTCAAGAAGTTTTTTCTAATATCTAATCTGTGTCTCCTCCCATTCAGTTTCATCCCATTGCTTCTAGTCTTTCCTTGTGCAAATGAGAATAAAGATGATCCTGCTACAATGTGACAGCCCTTGAGATATTTGTAGACAGCTATTGAGTCTCCTCTCAGTCTTCTTTTTTGCAAGCTAAACATTCCCAAATCCTGCAACCGTTCCTCATAGGACATGGTTTGCAGACCGGTCACCATTCTGGTGGCTCTTCTCTGAACTTGCTCCAGTTTGTTGATGTCTTTTTTAAAATGTGGTGCCCAAAACTGGACACAGTATTGCAGATGAGGTCTGACCAAAGAGGAGTAGAGGGCAATAATGACCTCACGTGATCTAGACTGTATGCTTCTGTTGATACATCCTAGAATTGTATTTGCCTTTTTTGCTGCTGCATCACACTGTTGACTCATGTTCAGTCTGTGATCAATTAGTATACCCAAGTCTTTTTCACATGTGCTGTTACTTAGCCCTATTCCTCCCATTTTGTATATGCATTTTTCATTTTTATTGCCCAGATGTAGTACTTTGCATTTTTCCCTGTTAAAAACCATTCTGTTAGTTGCTGCCCACTGCTCCAGTTTATTTATTTATTTATTTACCCCATTAAAGTTTACTTTCTCACTTCCCTTTTCTTTCCTCATTCCCATTTACAATTTTTTTTTGCTAAAATTGTTAAAACTAATAAAAATATTGGAAAAAAAAGAACTCTTGGGATGGTTTTCAGCTACCTTCCTACGATGAATTTTGGTGAATTTTTCGAGTTGCACATTTTCGAAAAAATGCAAGTAACCTATTTTACTTAACCCCTTTCCGACATGGGGTGTAATAGTACGCCCATTTCGGACTACCCCGGTTTCGTGTGGGCTCTGGCACTGAGCCCGCACCTTTCCGGGCACATGTCAGCTGATATGTGCCCGCAACAGCCGAGGGTGAAATAGCGATCCACCCAAGGCTGCTAACTAGTTAAATGCCACTGTCAATCTCTGACAACGGCACTTAACTCGCATTTACCAGAAGCAGGTCCTTTATCTTGCCCATCAGTGACCCTGGACCCCGTCACATGATTGCGGGTCACCGATTGTCGGCATAACAATCAGAGGTCTCCAAAAGACCTCTATGGTTGTCATAGCCGGATTGCTATGAGTGCCACCCGGTGGTCTGTGCTCATAGCAAGTGAGCATTTCCCTCAGAAAAAGCAAGCAACGAAACGGCGCCCGTCAGGCGGGAGGACCACACAGCTCAGCTACATCCTTTCTGGCCAGCATCAGTCACATAGGTCTATTCATCGATTTCACCCAGGTAATAAATATTTTTTAGGGGGCACAATTGAGCCTCATTTACTGGGATATTATGATGACATAGCGTCTGATTTTTCAGATAAAGTTGCTAAGGGTTATAGGATAGTCCCTGCTTAGGACACCATATATTGCATATTTTACACATTTGTTCTCTTGCTGTGAGCTTATCCTTACCTTTCCACATTCTTTTTACCACTTTGGCTTTTCATTTATGTGATTTATTGCATGTCATTTATTAAGCACTGCATGGATTATACCGATATATCCTATTGCATGACAGCATTAATGGTTCCAACATAGTGGTTACCTTTGTGTCCTGATATACTGTATATCCATATAGGCACGATTCTGACAATAACTCATATTGCTCTGCTGTGCCCTTTTAGGCTGTGTTTTCCTCCTTGTTTTTTGAGGCATTAGCTCTGTCTAATTTTAATCATCCTTTCAAAATATTTTTTAACTTCTTATTAATAATCTTTGTATAATTTGTATCTCATTTTGTGTTGGAATCTCTTCTAGTCTAGTGTCGAATTAGCCACAATAGACATTTGTTGATACATTGTCTTTGAAGTGTCTAGCAGTCATTCATCCTTTTGCACTTTAAGATATTACAAATACTGAGGTAAAATACTGACCAAACACTGAGGTAAAATACTGAACAAATACTGACCAAACACTGAGGTAAAATACTGACCAAACACTGAGGCAAAATACTGAACAAATACTGACCAAACACTGAGATAAAATACTGACCAAACAGTGAGGTAAAATACTGACCAAACACAGAGGTAAACCACTGACCAAATACTGAGGTTAAATATTGTCCAAATATTGAAGTAAAATACTGATCAAACACAGAGATAAAATACTGAGGTAAAATACTAAAACACTGAGGTAAAATACTGACCAAATACGGAGGTAAAATACTGACCAAACACTGAGGTAAAATACTGACCAAACACTGACGCAAAATACTGACCAAATACTGGGTAAAACACTGACCAAATACTGAGGTAAAATACTGACCAAATACTCTTTAATTCTTCTACCAGTTTTAGTTAGGGGACACACGATGCTGAAGTTGGTTTCTTATTCGTCCAGTTTCTTATTCGGAGCTGAAGTTGGTTTCTTATTCGGCAGTTTTTTCTTTTTTGTTTTTTATAGGTTTAACAACAAAAAATAAACATCACAATAATAACATACAATGCAGCGAGGTGCCCTGATGTGAATAACCTTAAAAACAGCTACAAAAATTATACACAGAAGGGCGTTAATGAAAGGGTTAAATGACTTTGGGCCACTGATATAACTCTAACCTGGCCCAAAAGGGTTATCGGCATCAGAACTGCCATCAAAATGGGCAGACAGTAGATTTTGGCCATTTGAATAAGTAATTGGTGTTTTTAAGGGGTTAAATGACTTTGTTCCATTGATTTCACACTAAGAATACACAGATATTGATGCCGCACATCAAGTCCAGGACCCCACAGCTTGGCCCAAATGAGTTCTGGGCATCAAAATTGGCATCAAAGTTGGCAAACAGCCAATTTTCACAGATTTGAATAAGAAACTGATGTTTTTAAGGGGTTAAATGACTTTAGGCCACTGATCTGACACTAAAAATACACAGATAGTGAAGTCCCGCATCAAACCCAGGTCCCTCTAGCCTGGCCCAAATGGATTCTGGGCATCAGAATTGGCATCAAATTGGGTAAACAGCTGATTTTCACAGATTTGAATAAGTAACTGATGTTTTTAAGGGGTTAAATGACTTTTGGCTACTGATCTCACACTAAGAATACATAGATAGTGATCCCTCACATCAAACCCAGGTCCCTCCAGCCTAGCCTAAATGGGTTCTGGGCATCAGAATTGGCATAAAATTGGGCAAACAGCCGATTTTCACAGAATTGAATAAGTAACTGATGTTTTAAAGGGGTTAAAAGACTTTGGGCTACTGATCTCACACTAAGAATACATAGATAGTGATCCCCCACATCAAACCCAGGTCTCCAGCCTAGCCTAAATGGGTACTGGGCATCAGAATTGGCATCAAAGTGGGCAAACAGCCGATTTTCACAGAATTGAATAAGTAACTGATGTTTTTAAGGGGTTAATGAGTTTGGGCCACTGATCTCACACTAAGAATACATAGATAGTGATGCCTCGCATAAGACCCCGGTCCCTCTAACCTGGCCCAAATGGGTTCTAGGCATCAGAATGATAGGCATGGTACTAAATGAGGAACATGCTTCTGACTGGGGAGCCCTTATGGTTAAAGTTGGAGTAAAATACTGTTCAGTGCCAAATTCCCCTTTCAACTACTCCCCAGGTGAAGCACTAATTGGGATGCCCAACTGACCAATGGGATCAAAGGGTAAGGGATGTCCAGCCACACCTAAATGGGTTAAATTCAGGTGCCTGGGGTCAGCGACTTTCTCTTTCCCCCGGCTGACCCCTGGAAGCTTTTGTTACCTGAAGACCCCGAAACCCCCTGCAGCTATGTCTGATGCCCTGGTGGAGACCCTGGAAGGTGAACATTGGCTTCAAGCCCTTATTACTGGCCTCGCCGCTCACCTCCTTGTGCCCTCTCCTGACCCCCTGTACGTGCCTTCGGTCGTGCCTCAAACATCACTTTCCTCCCCTGGGGCACCAGCCACTCCTACCCCTCCTAACCTCTCCCTCTGCTGTGCTGCCCAGTCCCCGAAGGCCTCCCCTCTGGCTGGGTCCCTCGCGGCCCTGCACCACATCCCCTGTGGTGTTCCCATCTGTTGGCCCACCTCCTTCCATCTCCTTCCTTGAAGGCCCGCGCTCATCGCCTGGGCCACCCACTGACTCCCCATCCACGGCCAGTGCTCCTGCTGCTGATCCGCTGGTCCAGGGAAGCAGGCGGTCGCTCGGTGCTCCCGCCCTAAAGAGCGGCTCCGGGTCGGCAACGAGGCATCGGTCGCCGGACGCCCTGCTGTCAGTGTCGTTGCCCCATTCACGACTCCACCCCCTCGCACTTCCCGGGTGCTGTCCGGGACGCGCCGGGCCCGGAACCCTGCCGTCACCACCCATCCTCCGTCGTGTCATAGCCGGGCTCCCCCCACATCCCCGCATCATATCCAATTTTCTCCCAGTCACTTCCTGGTCACTCAACTTGGGTACGTTTGAACAATGGATTATTGTAGTAGACCAAAACGTTTCGGTCAAAATTTACCTAATTCAGTTACTACAACAATAAAGTAAATAAACAACATATGATGTAACATAATAAAAAAACAAAACAACAGAAAGAGCCCAAATACAGTAAGAAAAAGCAAACAAAAGTACATACACAGAAGATACATGGTGGTCATGGAGCGAAACCTGAAAGAGGCAGAGAATACTGAAAAAATACGTATCACAATCCTAATTATGTAACAAATACGTGGCTGATAACATTAGAAAACATAGACAGATGGAGTGCCCAAATAGAGTGTGTGAACATACCGTGCGGTACCATGCCAAAAAAGAGGGAGGAGGTGGCTCCCAAATGAGAGACCTAATGTGTATTGCTGTATCTATGGAATAAAGTATAGCCAGGTAAGCACGTGGTATGGCAAAAGAGGATTCAATGGGATAGTAGTACTTACTAGTACGAGTTCATATAAAACAGCCAGCAGAATAGCAAAGTATGGGATATTACTGAGAATCGGCCATTAGTGCAGGAATGGGGTAAATCGCCCAACAATAAAACAAGAGTTTACTTTATGCAGTCCTAAGGACGCGCTATCCACCGCAAGTCTGACAGGGCAGGACTGCGCGCCAAGATTAAAAAAGAGGAATGGGCAGTCCCCACATGCCTGCGGCCAATCACAAAAAAAGGTACCGGAAAACCGGAAGTGACATCGCGGAACTGCATGGCTGTGCGTTCCAGCATAGAGAACGCTAATAAACCTATAGAGGAGATGAGTATGGGCAAAAAAGGTAGCGGTTATGTATAGAAGCAGTGGGGGGAAACAAAGAACAAGGTTAGAGGCTCCCAGATGATAATAAAAGTCAACGGGAAATGTGGTGTAGTGGGAAAAAAATAATACATCATGGACACAGAATGAGTGAGATCAGGTGACCTGAAAAAGATTGTTATTTATTAGGATATAGGTGGCTGAACCAGAAAAAAACAAGTGTCGTCTAGTAGGTGAGAGTATTAACTGAGCCAGGATCTGTGGTAGGGTGTTCGTGACATATTTCCACATATGAGGGAGGGACGACTAGTGATGGTGACCTCCGATCCATACATATTAATATAGGCGGCTCTATGAGAAAGAGAGAGAGAGCCAGGGCCGGCTCCAGGTTTTTATGGGCCCCGGGCGAAAGAGTCTCAGTGGGCCCCCTTAACACAGACCACGATTCATGATGCACACATACGGCAGAGAAATATGGGTATAGCACAATGCCAAACACTTCTCTTCTTCCATTACATGACTGATACCTATTGTAAATTGTACAATAGCTCAAAAACCGCCAAATCCTCACAGTGCACAGTACAGACTGGACAGTACAGTCCTCCATACAATATTATGGGCACCACATAGTCTCCCCCTCATCACCCATATAATACCCCATGCAGGATGTCACCCCGCCATCCCCCATATAATGCTCCATACAGAATAATGGACCCAATATAATGCTCCATACAGAATACTGGACCACATATAATGCTCCATACAAAATATGGAGCTCTCCTCTACACTGTGCTGCGTTCTGCACTGTTACAGCTCAGAAAAGGGCACTGTGGAAAGACTCCTCATTATCATCATCGCCTGTCCATCATCATCATCATTGCCTCCCCATCATCATCATCATCATTGCCTCCCATCATCATCATTGCCTCCCCAATATCATCATCATTGCCTCCCCATTATCATTGCCTCCCCATCATCATAATCATTGCCTCCCCATTAATATCATCATCATCGCCTTCCCATTATCATTGCCTCCCCATCATCATCATTATCATTGCCTCCCCATTAATATCATCATCATCATTGCCTCCCCATTAATATTATCATCATCATTGCCTTCCCATTATCATTGCCTCCCCATCATCATCATTGTCATTGCCTCCCCATTAATATCATCATCATCATTGCCTTCCTATTATCATTGCCTCCCCATCATCATCATCATCATCATCATTGCCTCCCCATCATCATTGCCTCCCCATCATCATTGCCTCCTCACCACCATCACACATACAGCACCGCAACACTCTCACATACACACACACATACACACACCTCACCTGTCCGGCGTCCGCGGCGCTCTCTGCCACAGCCGGCCGCTCAATGATGACGTCATTCAGCGGCGCTGCTGTGAGAGAGGAAACGCCGGCACAGGCGCCCCCTGGAGCCCGGAGCTGCGGCAGCGGAGGCACAGGGAGAGGTAAGTATTGTGCCGGCTGCTGCCGGGGCCCTGAGCAAGCGGGGGGGCCCAGTGGCGGTGCCTGGCACCGCTAACGGGCGCCGGGGTGCCCGACGGTGAGTGGGCCACCCCGCCTACTCAGGGCCCCGGCACTTGCCCGGGTATGCCGGGTGCTGATGCCGGCCCTGGAGAGAGCAGTTAGTCATGGAGAAATATCAACGGAGTAATAAAATTAATCACCACAAGACCTTGATCCGGCATAAATAAGCAAAAACATAGATTATATGAATGCAGATAACTCATACTCTCTATTTAAGCCCTTGGGACTCATGGTGTCCAAAGTATGTGTCCAAAAGGCTTTGCGCTTTTTTAATTTAAGGATCCTATTTCCACCCCGACGGGGTGGTTCCACCTGTTCGATCACCTGATATCTAAGTTGGGAAATGTTGTGTCCGTGGGTAATGAAATGATGTGGAATTGGAAGGAGATTTTTGCACCTGATTGTCGATTTGTGTTTAGAGATTCTATCGTGAATTGGCTGGGAGGTCTCACCTACATACAAGAGGCCGCATGGGCATTTTATAATGTAGATAACGAAGGAGGAGTCACATGTGAAAAAATATTTTATTTTAAATTCCTTGCGGGAGAAGGATGTATGAACTTGTCTCCTTTGAGCACATTATTGCACTGGACACAATGTAAACACGGGAAGGTCCCCATTTTGGGTCTATGTAAGAACCGTTGTTTTATGCTGAAATATTTGGGGCCAATAACTGCCTTGATGAGTGTGTCCTTCAGGTTTGGTGCTCGCTTGAAGCACGGGAGTAAGGGATGTCCAAACTCCGGTACCTCAGGGTGAGCAGCGGAAAGTAGTGGCCAATTTTTGAGTATGGATTTGAATCAGGTAGGCAAAGCAATGGAATGTGTTTACAAATGGTATTCGTTTTATAGTGCCCTTCTCCGGTCTACTGGTGATGGCCCTAGACTCCTCCAAAAGAGAAGATGGTTAGCCCCTTTCAATGAATTTATGGGTCATTTCATTCAGGCGTTGGTCTCTAGTGTTGGTGTCTGTAACTATACGTCATACTCTATGGTACTGGGATCTGGGGATTGACCGTTTTATTGTAGAGGTCTGTGGATAGAACCCCTCTCGGATCTTTTATAACCATGGTGTCCAGAAAGTTCATAAGCCAGGGGTCATGCCCCAAAGTGAAGCTAATACCAGGCCAGGATGAATTCAAAAGGTCAAAGAACTGAAGCAAGGACTCCAAAGAGCCCGACCAATTTGCAAAAAACATCATCAATATAATGCCTCCATAGGATGACGTTGTTTAGAAAAAGTGTGTTGTTGTAGATGACACTCTCCTCAAAATCCGCCATATATGCGTTTGCATAGGGGGGTGCTACGTTGGAGCCCATTGCGGTCCCACGTACTTGGAGATAGAAGTCGTCCTGAAAAAGAAAGTAATTTGTGGTGAGAACCAACCTAAGGAGATCAATGTACAGTTCAATATGATCCCTATCCATACCAGTGGAGGTTAACAGTCGGTGTGTAGAGTTGATACCCTCCAGGTGGGGAATGGAGGTATATAAATCCCTCACATCCAAAGTGACTAGTAACGCATCCTGTGGTATCCTCTCAAGTTGTTGAATAATAATGCACCAGTGTCGAGGAGGAAAGATTTAGACTGCTGAATCAGGGGAGTGAGGATTTTCTCCAAGTATATTGATATCGGTTATAAAATGGAATCAGTAGATGCTACGATAGGGCGCCCGGGTTTTTCTTCAAGATTCTTATGTATTTTCGGGAGGTTATAAAATACAGGAGTGATAGGGTGGTTGTTAGTCAGAAAGTTGCAGGTTTTTTCATCCAAGATTCCCAAGCCAGAATACTTATCTAAAATAGTGTCAATTTTATGACTAGGGCACCGCCCTTATCTGCCGGTTTAATGATAATTGAATTATCTTCCTGCAGGGATTTAAGGGCCTGTCTCTCCGCAAGCGTTAGGTTGGAAGAGTAAAAAAGTCTGCCCCTTTCCATGTCTTTCCTAAGGGATTGGAAGGAACCCTGTATGAAATTAACAAACGTCTCAACCGCGTGTGAGGAATGTGGAAACCTAAAATAGCTCTTATTACGTAGGCCAAAGCTTTGGGAGGATAGAAGTTTTGGGTTAGAGCTCAATGGGGGACCGTTGTCACCAAGTTGGGGTACCTTAGAGAAATGTACCTTAAGTCTAATAAGACGAAAGAAGCGTTGTAGGTCCATTTCTAAATCGAAGGTATGGTACTGGTAGGAGGGGCAGAATGAAAGGCCCTTCTGTAGTACTGAATATTCGGTGAAACTTAGAGTCATAGATGGAATGTTGACAACCAGATTGTCCGTACCTTGGATCGTGTGACACGTCCCGAATCCTGGTCCCTTCTTGTATCTCTGTCCGCGTCTTGCCTTCTTCTGAAGTTGAAGCGTCTGCGTTGGCCTAAAAAAGGACCTAAATTTGAAGAGGTTAGTCCCTGTTCGTGATCGGAGCCCGAAGTGGAAAGATCGGAAGATGTCTGATGACTTGATCGGGTATTGGTTTGCCTGGAGTTGACTTGCCATCTGTAGACACGATTAGACTTACAGTTAGGTCCATATATATTTGGACAGAGACAACATTTATCTAATTTTGGTTCTAGACATTACCACAATGAATTTTAAACAAAACAATTCAGATGCAGTTGAAAACTTTCAGATTTCATTTGAGGGTATCCACATTAAAATTGGATGAAGGGTTTAGGAGTTTCAGCTCCTTAACATGTGACACCCTGTTTTTAAAGGGACCAAAAGTAATTGGACAGATTAAATAATTGTAAATAAAATGTTCATTTCTAGTACTTGGTTGAAAACCCTGTGTTGGCAATGACTGCCTGAAGTCTTGAACTCATGGACATCACCAAACGCTGTGTTTCCTCCTTTTTGATGCTCTGCCAGGCTTTCAGTTGCTGTTTGTTTGTGGGCCTTTCTGTCTGAAGTTTAGTCTTTAACAAGTGAAATGCGTAGACGTAATCTGCTCCATATATTTCAAATCCCATATTTCAAATTACAGATTTCTAATTACACTACTCTGATTTAGACTAGAATTCTAGAATGCATTTGGCCACTCATCACCCCTACAGTATTGTCATCGTTGCCATCTGACCATTATGTTCTTCTTTTCCCATAGGTATGAACTGTTGTGTTTCTACCGCTTTCCCATGCTCCTGAATGCCCCATGTGAATTGTATTATTTTCTGGTATGAACTTTTGTGTTTCCACCGCTTTCCCAAGCTCCTGAATGCCCCATGTGAATTGTATTATTTTCTGGTATGAACTGTTGTGTTTCCACTGCTTTCCCATGCTCTTGAATGCCCCATGTGAATTGTATTATTTTCTGGTATGAACTGTTGTGTTTCCACCTCTTTCCCATGCTCCTGAATGCCCCATGTAAATTGTATTATTTTCTGGTATGAACTGTTGTGTTTCCACCGCTTTCCCATGCTCCTGAATGCCCCATGTGAATTGTATTATTTTCTGATATGAACTGTTGTGTTTCCACCGCTTTCACCATGCTCCTGAATGCCCAGTGTGAATTGTATTATTTTGTTGCTTTGCTCACCATCTTCTTGTATCCATAATTTTACTCCATTCCTCTTATCTTTACCACACATCTGAGTGGTCTGTGTAACCCCTTCCCCCTTTTATGACCTTTGCTTAACTCTATGCATCTGGCCTGGGCAGGCACACCCCACTTTCCACTCACACCTGAATCTGCTTAGCTGCACATATATTCAGTGCAATGGGTCTGTACCAGACGTAGTCTGCTCCATATATTTCAAACCCTATATTTCAAATTACAGATTTCTAATTACACTACTCTGAATTAGACTAGAATTGGACTGGAATTTGACTGTAAGGTAACAGACATTAACACCACTACAATGTTTCGGCTTCTTTTTACTATCACCCCCATACTACTTCATTTTTTCCTATCTCCTGTAATCCCCCCACCTAGTAAAGAAACTAGTCATTTCCCCCTCCATCCTCCCCAGACATCTTACCTCTTCCTCAGAACTGATCCTCCACATTCAATCCTTTTTCTCTAGGCACACACGCACACATCATGCCCTATCCTACTCCTACCTTCTAACGCTCTGTCTGCTTATCCTCATTGCTGGCGACGTATCCCGAAATCCTGGCCCTCCTCAACGCATCTCCACACTCATTTCTAACATCCTGCCATGATCCTCTACACGTCTTTGCAACCATGACAACCTCATACCCATTCACCCAGCCCCTACTCCCCCGGTCCCCTTACCTGGAGCACTATGGAACGTACGCTCTGTCTGCAATAAACTGTCGTTCATACACGACCTCTTTATCACCAACAAACTCTCCTTCCTCACCATCACTGAAACCTGGCTCACTTCCTCTGACACAGCCTCTCCAGCTGCGCTTTCCTATGGTGGATTCCATCTCTCTCACACCCCTCGTCCCAGCAATAAACGTGGTGGAGGAGTTGGCTTGCTCCTCTCCAATACCTGTTCCTTTACCACAATTTCTCTACCACCCTCCGCTATTATTCCCTCGTTCGAGGTGCACTCTGTCCGCATCTATTCACCCTCCAACCTCCAGCTGGCTGTCATCTACCCCCCCAGAACTAGCTATCTCCACCTTTCTCGACCACTTCACCACCTGTCTACTCCATTTCCTCTCTGCTGACATCCCCACCATCAACATCCCCATTGACACTTCCACCCCCGCTGCCTCTAAACTTCTATCGCTCACGGCTTCCCTCGGCCTCACCCAATGGTCCTCTGCGGCCACCCACAAAGATGGTCACACGCTGGACCTTATCTTCACCCGTCTCTGTTCCCTCACTAATCTCACTAACTCAGTAACTCATGTTTTATTATTATGTTACATCATGTGTTGCTTATTTATTTTATTGTTGTAGTAACTGAAGAGGTAGTAGTAGTTATAATTCCCTCAATGGCCAGTACACGTCTAAGCGGCCCGTCCGGCGACTAATTATCCTAGGTGCAGTTCCTTGACTGACCTGAGGGTAAGGGGGGTGCCAGAGAGATGCAAGTTCCTAAGCGGAACTGGAAAGTGGGATATATATAAATCCCTGCAGATCTTTCATCACATTTGGTGGCAGCAGTGGGATCATAAACAGTGACTCCCCCAGGCCTCCGTGTTCCGTTCATGACATATTGGTGGCAGAGCAGTGGGATTATAGAGCATTAGTGATCTGGTCTAAGCAATCACTCCTCTCACTAAAAAACTTGCACGGTTCTTCAAGGGACCCTGCAACAAAAGTTTTGGAGAACGAACTCAGTGTTTACTATTCCTGAGACAATTGTGTGTACTTGCGATTATTCCCTCCCTTTCTCTTTGTTTTCTATTCTATCTTTTATTTTACAACCATGGTCAAGCTGGGAGCAGCCTATTATAGGAATCAGTCCAAGGACACTCTTATCACCCTATGCACATCGAAGCAGATTGTCCACACGCGCAAAAACAAAGAACAAATGGCCATGGACCTGGTGCAGTGGGAAGAGAGTCAGGACAGTGCCCAGAGCCCAGCGGGGGCTGGGACCAGCCAAAGCATGGACAGCCTTCTGCAGTTGGCTCTGTAACAATGCTCACCAGACGACCAGGATAGACGTCTGCAGCTGATCCAGCAAGCCCATGAGAGAGCCGATCGCCAAGCCCAGCGAGAGGCCGAGCAGCGAACGGCTGAGAGGGCCGAGCGAGAAGCCCAGAGAGCCCATGAACTGGAGATGGTCCGACTGGGAGGGATGCCCTCCGCAGCCCGGAGCAGTGGGCCCAGCAGTGTACAGAGTCAAAAGCCCCGGCAAGAGCAATTTCCCGTGATGGAAAAGGACGGAGACTTGGACACTTTTCTGCGGGTTTTGAGAAAGCCTGCAGACAGTACCAGCTGCCTAAGGAACAATGGGCAAGGTACTTGACCCCCGGGCTAAAAGGCAAAGCTCTGGAGGTGTTTGCTTCCCTCCCTGCAGAACAAGATGGAAATTATGAGCTATCAAGCAGGCCCTGGTAAAGAAGTACCAGCTAACCCCTGAGGTATACCGAAAGAAGTTCCGGAACCTCCAACATGGCCCACACGACAGTTATAGCGATGTGGTGCAAGGACTCACGACCCACTTTGACCAGTGGATCCATAGACTGTCAGTTGACACCTTTGAGCAGCTGAGGGACCTGATGATCAAAGACCAGTTCCTGCATCTTTGCCCAGCTGAGGTCCGACAGTTCATCCTTGACCGAGAACCAACGTATGCGGACAAAGCAGCGCAGATCGCCGACAACTATGAGGCCAACCGTCAGCCAGAGACACGGAGGCCAGTCACCACCAGCTGGAGAGGGGGTAAGCCTGCAACCAACCCCAGTGCCCCTGCCAGCCGTCCCTCCGGAGGCCCTGTCCCCATTGCCAACGCCAGGCTTACATCAGACCCTCGCCAGTGTTTCTCCTGTAAATGGACTGGACATATCAGTGCCACCTGTCCGGGGAGGCAGAAGAACCCCCCAGCCAAGGCCTCCGGGCCCAATGCCTCTGTTTTTTTGGTGGGTGATGTGGTTGGTAGGATTGATGACAATGTGCAGCCCGTCCGGGTGAGGGCCCATCTTGCTACAGGACTCAAGGACGAACCCTC
Source organism: Oophaga sylvatica (assembly GCA_033576555.1). Taxonomy (NCBI): domain Eukaryota; kingdom Metazoa; phylum Chordata; class Amphibia; order Anura; family Dendrobatidae; genus Oophaga; species Oophaga sylvatica. The sequence goes on from JARQOD010000005.1 coordinate 192,723,346, forward strand.
ATCCGACCCGAACTGGCAGCCCCTGAAGAGTTTATTGAGGGGAAAATCCTAACTGTCACCGGGATTGGGGGCATCCGCTGTCCCTTGCTGATGGCCGAGGTTTTCATTGATTGGGGTGCCGAGAGCGGGGTGAAGGAAGTGGGGGTGTCAGAAAACCTGCCCACTGATGTTTTATTGGGGACTGATTTGGGGAGGATGGTTGCATACCACGTCCCTGACACCCCTCCCAAATCTGGTAATAAGGTTAACGTTAACCCTGATAATGATGATGATGAGGGGAAACTGAATGTGTTACCAGCCAATGCTTTGATGAGTAATGATGCATCTGATAACCATTTTTTTCCTAGGAATGATGCTAATAATGATGTATCTGTGCCGACTGAACCTGTTAACCCTTTTTCTGAAATGGTAGGTGTGTCCACAGGTAATGGAGTGCTCAGCCACGTCGCCCTGCGGAGTGAGACAGCTGAGGAACCCCTAGCAGGAGCAAGCGTCGGTGCTACAGGAAATGGGGAGGTGCATGGAAACCATGAGGAAGGTGATGCCATGCCACTGACCAGTGCCCCCGAGGAAGGTAACTGGCCCATAAGTAGCCCTGATCCTGAAGTGTTGGGGGTGGATGGGGGAGTAACGCCCATAACAGTGCAGGCTGATGGGTCTGTAGAAATCGAAATCCCCGGGGAGACAGCATACGTAGCCACTGTCACCCGTAGTTAGAATGCCCAGATCGCAGGTAGCGCCCTGCCTTCTGGACCCTCCTCCGCTACTGGAGATACTGAACAAGAGGTGAACCCAGAGCCGGTTCCAGAGGGTCCCAGTGAGGAAGGAACCCTGACGTCACTTCTGGCTACCTCCAGCCAGGAGTTCCAGGCCGCTCTGCACTCAGATGCGAGCCTTTCACGTCAACATTATGAAGGCTCATCACGAACGTGAAGCCTGCGTCCTACCGGTCTGCAACCTGCCCAAGGACGGGGAGGAAGACCCCCTCCTGGACATGCTGGCCCAAACCAAGGCCAATGGGTCCATTGAGGACATGGAGGTAAGTGCCTCACTAACCGTACCCCAGCGGTCACAGTTGCTGGCCACCCTGGAACCCTTCCGGGCCGTGTTCTCCAACCGACCCGGACGGACGAAGTTAGCGGTTCACGAGGTGGACACCGGGAATCATGCCCAACTATGGTGAATGCCTTATCGAATCTCTGAGGAGGTGCAGCAGGTTATGCGCCAAGAGATCGATGAGATGTTACAGCTGGGGGTGATTCAACGGTCCAAAAGCGCGTGGGCCTCACCTGTAGTTCTCGTGCCTAAAAAGGATCGGACCACGAGGTTCTGTGTGGACTACAGGGGGCTCAACGACATCACCACCTCTGATGCACACCCGTTGCCGTGTAACGAGGATCTGCTTGAGCGGTTGGCGAACGCCAAATACATATCCATCATGGATTTGAGTCGGGGATACTGGCAGATTCCCCTGAGACCTGCGGCGCAGGAGAGATCCGCCTTTATCACCCCTTTTGGACTGTACGAGTCCACGGTCATACCCTTCGGCATGAAAAATGCCCCTGCCACTTTCCAGCAGATGGTCAACCACCTGCTTCAGGAACTGGAGAAGTACGCCGTGGCGTACCTGGACGACATTGCCGTCTTCAGTTCCACCTGGGAGGAACACCTTCAGCATCTCCAGGAGGTGCTCAAGCATATTCACCAGGCAGGTCGGACCAACAAAGAATGCCAGATGGGCATGAGCAAGGTCCACTACCTGGGGCACAGGCCAGAGAAAGTGGATGCGATCATGTCCTGGCCCACCCCAGGACCAAAAAACAGGTGATGTCCTTCTTGGGCACTGCAGGGTACTATAGGCGGTTCATACAGGACTATAGCACCCTTGACGGACCTCACCAAGCGGAATCTACCCCAAACAGTCAACTGGACAGATGGCTGTGAGGCGGCATTCTGAGCTTTGAAAACAGCCCTGTGCAGCTCTCCAGTGCTGACAGCCGTCGACCGCAGTCGGCCATTCCTGGCACAGACCGACGCCAGCGAGTTTGGCCTCGGTGCTGTACTCAGGCAGGTCGATTCGGGGAACCAGGAGCACCCTGTGTTGTACCTGAGCCGAAAACTTATGCCGAGGGAAGTGGCATACTCTACCATCGAGAAGGAGTGCCTGGCCATGGTCTGGGCACTGCAATGTTTGCAGCCCTACCTGTACGGGCGCACCTTCATGGTAGTAACTGACCAAAGCCCTCTGAGCTGGCTGCAGTGTCCAGAACTAACGGAAGGTTGCTACGCTGGAGCCTTGCCCTCCAGCAGTACAACTTTTCCGTACATTACAAAAAAGGCAGCGAACATGGGAATGCGGATGGGTTGTCCCGCCGAGGTGCGCATGGAGGATTACCGACAGGTCATGCCTCTTTAGCGCCCTATAAAAAGGGGGAGGTGTAACGATAATGTAAAATGTGATGATAACATAGAATATGAGTTTCATTCCTTATACTTTTCTGAATCTTCCATTCACTACAATGATACTAGCTAGCTAGCAGCTTCCCCTCACCCGCCTCCTAGCAGCTGAGAAAACCTGTTTAGCAACTCTGAAACCACATGGCTGCTTTGTCTGCCCATGTGCTCAGGACTTCTCATAGACACTAATAGGAATCTACTCATTCGGTCATAAAACGCTGCAAGTTTAGGATAACAAGACAAAAGCGACATTTCTGCAATGTACTCATATCAGGCTTCACTACAGTGGTTCTCGCTAAGTTCTAGCCCCAACAGAATCCGAGAAACGGATTTCTCCTAAACGATGTGAACTAAAAATGCCATGTTTGGTTGTGGATGAATGCCAGCGACACGCTGGATAAAATGATACCTTGTACGTCTCTATATGAGGTACCCTCTGTGAAATATGAGTAATATAAGTTTTCAGAACAAAAATTGCAACTTAGAGACAAGGGGAGGACCCTGGTAACTCAGCCCCTAGTGTGATGTCACGACCAGAGGGCTATGAGGCAGGGCCAGGTAATTTTGCCTCAGATTTGTCCTGGAAATGAGATGCAGTGCACGTCCGTAATGCACTGCGACGTGTCGCCCAACCCCCTACCGCATGGCTTGCCTACAATGATCTAAGTAACAGTAAGTTTCTGCCTTTCATCCTTTTATTTTGTAACCGTATTGTATATATTTTTAATTGTCTCACTTTGTAAAATCTTTTTAAATCTTTTGTAAACACTGCCTAACTTTTGGAGTAAAAATGTAAAATTACTAGTTTGTCTCTATGCTCTATAACGAATTTGCACGAAATTGGGGTGGCCTCTGCCTCACATTATAGGCACAGAGGCTGGTGGCAGCGAGTGTATGTGTGTGCTGGGCGTGGGGTATCGCTGGCAGTGACGGAGCTGGTTTTATAAGCGTATTGCCTGGCTGCGGCTAGGAGTAGTTATAATTCCCGGCGACTAATTAACCTAGGTGCAGTTCCCTGACTGACCTGAGGGTAAGGGGGCGCCAGAGAGCTGCAAGTTCCTAAGCGGAACTGGAAAGTGGGATAAATATAAATCCCTGCAGATCGTTTATCACATTTGGTGGCAGCGGTGGGATCATAAACCATGACTCCCCGGGCCTCCGTGTGCCGTTCATGACAGATAGAAATACACCAAAAATAGCACAAACAATGAACAACTGTCTACAGGCGTTTGCAGTCGTAGGCTGCATTATGGGTCAAAAACACCCAGAACGCTGCTCCGAATTATATATATATCAAGATCTTTTGTATAATTCAAATAAATCCAATGGCGGCGGTATGACGAGGAGTTCCGCAGGTGGCTGGCCCTGCAGCCCGATCTAGGCTGGGGAGTTAAAGCGACAGATGTGTGGTTACGACTGATGCTGTCACATAAGCAGCCCCCCTTTTCATCTGCGACCAATAACTACTCCGCAGCTGCAAGTCAACACTCAGTGGTTGTACGAAAACCCAGTGCCTGCTGGCTACTTAACGAGGGAAACTGCCGTTTCCACATGTCATGCAGATATAGGCACGACTGCTCAGCTTGCGGAGGAGGACACCCAGCAGCAAGGTGTACTCGTCTGGCAAACAGAACGCCTACAAAGCATAACCTCAGTGAGTGTAACCGCGATGGGTCCTTGGCTAAACCTCTACCCCAATAAAGAAGCGGCACGGCAATTCCACTCTGGCTTTACATACATTTTTTGATCCCTTTCAAATTTGGTAGAATACCAACCATGGCTAATAACCTAAAATCTGCTCGCGAATTCCCCGAAATCTTGCACCAAAAAATCCTAAAAGAGGTTGAACTAGGTAGAATGGCGGGCCCCTTTCCCTTTCCAAAATATCAGAATCTCGCCGTTAGGGATTATTCCTAAAAAGGAAACCGGAAAATATCGTCTGATCCGACATCTGTCACACCCAAAAGGCAAATCGGTTAATGACGCTATCCCCCCAGAGGAAGCTTCTGTGACATATGCGTCTTTTGACAAGGCTAGTTCGCGCAGCTGGGCCAAGCACCTTGCTAGCAAAATCAGACATAGAGTCGGCATTCCGCTTATTACCCGTGCACCTTGACTGCTTCCACTTGTTAGGTTGCAAGGTGGACCAGCACTATTATTTTGATATGTGCTTGCTGATGGGATGTTCCATTTCGTGTCAAACAGGCAGCAATTCTCTGATTCACTACCTTGACGATTTTTAGTTTGTCTGCCCCAAAAATTCAAAAATCTGCTTCTTTATTTCACGGCATTTTGGTGTACCGCTATCGCCCGAAAAAACAGTTGGATCATGTAATGTATTGCCTTCCCTTGTCATCAAAATAGACACCCATTCAAAGTTCTTTCACTTAACCAGCAGAAAAAATACAGAAAACACTACATATGTTGGAAGGTTTCTGTGAGGTAGAAAAGGTCACCCTCCAACAGATGCAGTACTTGCTGGGTCTGCTGACATTCCCCAGCCACGTTATGCTGGTCGGCAGAGCCTTCTCTCGCCGATTATCGTTGGCAACAAAGGGCATTTCCCAGCCTGGCCATAGAATTAGGCTCAATCGCTCGCTGAAGGCAGACTTACTAATCTGGAAAATATTCCTGCAATCCTACAAAGGCCATACCTGTGTCATGGGAAAAGAGATGACAAGTAAGGACCTAGAGCTCGTGGTCATAGGACGTCACAAAGAGGGTTTTTTCAGCAATCTACAAAAACCAATGGTGCAAAGGCAGCTGGCCTGAGCTATGGACCACATCAAGCTGGGGGCGCGATCCAGCCCTGTTAGAAACTTTTGCAATAGTATCGTCAGTGGAGCTATGGGGTATACAGTTGAGAAACGCAAACATTCGATTTCAAATTAAAAATCTGACAACCGCAAGGAGCTTAAACCATATGTTTTCTGCATCCCTGCACTTTCTCGCTCTCTTACGCCGGCTAGCACTACTATGTTTGAAGCACAACATCTGGTGCCGAGCCAGATTAGTGGCAGAGGTAGACGATAATCTCATTATATCACTATTATCTTCTGATTGGCAGGCCTTCAAAGATCTTCTCTCCAGTGCGCAACCATCGGGTGTCCAGTGTCCTCCATCCCTATGGGACACAGTGGCCAATCGCTGGTACCATTAATCAATGCCTCCATTACACCGGCCACCTGGCAGATCTATGGTAAGGCGTGTAAGGAGTGGTGCTCCCTAATTCTGGATAGGCCCGTCGATAAGTGCAACTGAGCGAGATGCGAAGTGTCAACGGAATTTTTGATTCGGCTCAAAAGAAAGAGGGGCGTCGGGGACATCGTCACAATTTCAATTATCGAGAATAACCTTTTGCTTTCTACTAATGGGGTTGTGCGGACGTAGCAAAGTTCTTTTTCAGCAAACAAGCCATTAAAAGCTTGAAAAGGCTTCATCCGAGTCAGGAATGTCATCGACCCATTTTATTGAGATTATTGCATATCATTATTTCAATATCCCCATTGGTATGTAAGTTGCAATACGAGGCGATCCTCATATCAGCAGCTTTCGCTATCGCTTTTTTCGGTGAGCTGCGCATTAGTGAATTGTTGACACAGTCAAAAACAGCGACGGAAGGCTGAGAAATCAACGAGGACTTAATCATATGCAGCAACGCTCTGCACATTCGCGTGGAAAAATCCAAGTGCGATCCCACCGGTAGGGACATGTGGGTCCTGGTTAATTTATCAGATGGCCCATATGCCCACTAAAAATGGTCAAACGTTACGCGTTAATAAGACAGATTTTTCCTCTCACATATAGACGGGTCCCCTCTTACCAACTATCAATTTCAGGCAATTTTCAAGCAGTGCTTAGCTAAAACCGGGGCTAATCCAAAGGAATACGGTATGCATTCTTTCCGAATCGGGCAGCCTCCGAAGCTGCTAGGGCAGGAGTTTCGGAGTCCGAAGTCCAGAGAATGGGTCGACTCGTTGGAAATCCACATGCTTCGCCAGATATATAAGACCTGATTTGCTGAAGTAACACATTTTGTCTCTTACAGGTGTCTGTAAGTCCGCAGTTTGGGTATTAGGATATTCATATGTCTTACTTTCAACTCTGCAAAAACTCTTACTGTTTCTCTTATTCATTCTCGTCTGGACTATTGTAACTCTCTACTAATCGGTCTCCCTCTTACCAAACTCTCCCCTCTCCAATCTGTCTTGAATGCTGCCTCTAGGATCATATTCCTCACCAATCGTTATACCGACGCCTCTACCTTGTGCCAGTCATTACACTGGTTACCCATCCACTCCAGAATCCAGTATAAACTTATCACCCTCACCCACAAAGCACTCCATGACTCAGCACCACCCTATATCTCCTCCCTTGTCTCAGCCTACCATCCTACCAATGCCCTCTGTTCTGCTAATGACCTGAGGTTAGCATCCTCAATAATCAGAACCTCCCACTCCCGTCTCCAAGACTTTTCACGTGCTGCACCAATTCTTTGGAATGCATTACCCAGGTCAATACGATTAATCCCCAATCCCCACAGTTTAAGCGTGCCCTAAAAGCGCATTTGTTCAGACTGGTCTACTGCCTAAACGCATTAACCTAACTATCCCTGTTGGCCCATTCAAATTTTTTTTTACCATAACCAGGTTCCTCATATCATGTTCTCACCCACTTTATGCATTTAATAGAACTCTGTTTCTGTACATATTACATACTTTTGCTGTTAACACTATGGCTGGTCCAAACAATGAAAGCAAATGTTACCATCTACCTTTCGTGTCTCCCCTTATCCCTCATAGATTGTAAGCTTGTGAGCAGGGCCCTCATTCCTCTTGGTATCTACTTTGATCTGTGTTTATTGGTATGCTGTAATGTCTATTGTCTGTGCAAGTCCCCTCTATAATGTAAAGCGCTGCGGAATATGTTGACGCTATAGAAATAAAATTATTATTATTATGTCTACTGGGTGGCAAAAAGGGCTGAGCTTCAGCCTGGAGGAAAAAAATCTAGGCTTCCCCGGTCTAGAGGTCAACTGGAGTGGCATCAGAGGGCTCCAATGGCAACAGGTTTCCCCAGAGATAGTCAACATCTCCAGGAGGGCCAAAGTGCCAGTAATATTAGTGGTACACGTCGGCGGCAATGATTTGGGCACACGCAAATCGCTGAACTCTATACTATAATGAAAACAGATATTGAACGTTCTATTTCTTCCTGGATATGATAGTGATGTGGTTAGAGATAGTACCACGAGCCATCTGGCGTGGCGCAAGGGATGCGAAAGCCATAGAGCGTTCAAGGAGGAAGATCAATGCGCGGATGGCGAAATTCGTGAGGGGAAGACGTGGTATTGTGGTTCATCACCACCAGCTGGAAGGTGATAACTATTAAGACCGGATGGAATTCACCTCATGGACATTGGTCTTGACATATTTCTATCCAGCTTACAGGACGGAGTCGAATAGGCCCTAATGTTGATTGATGGGAGTCGGGATCCTGTGTAGGTCATACACATGATCCTCCATGGCGGAAAATGTGGTACTGTTTGAGATACGCGGGTCTCCACAGTCTGGCAGCCACGGTACTAAATAAGGAACGTGCCTCTGACTGGGGATCCCATATGGCTAAAGTTGGAGTAAAATACTGTTCAGTGCCCAATTCCTCCCTCCCATCACCCCCCAGGTGAAGAACTAATTGGGATGCCCAACTGACCAATGGGATCAAAGGGGTAGGGGTGTCCAGCCAAATTCAGGTGCCGGGGACAGCGACTTTCTCTTTCCCCCAGCTGACCCCTGGAAGCTTTTGTCCCACCCTCCCTCCCTTATATATTCAACGCTCTTTTATATTGCCATAACGTATGTTAAATGAAGAAAAAAAACCTTGTTAATGATATTAAGTCAAAGCAGAAAATGTGGAGAAGTGCAAAGGTTCGTAACTGCTCATTGGCTTTCTCGCCTGTCTGTCGGAGGCAGGGCCTTCGGCGATGAGCCCGTTATGAAATGTAAGTGCATTTCTCTGCTTACGAAATTAATAAACTGTGACCAACCCGTTTCAACCCATCTAGACCTGTCTGTGCTTTCATTACGGGACTGGTGGGAGGGTGAAGGCACTGTTTGAGACTCTGAATATCAGGAGAAAACAAAAGAGCAACTACAGTAGGTGAATAAAGTAGAAAACACTTTTATTTGACAATTCATAATAATAAAAAATCACAAGGTAGATAAATATCACAGAAACAAAGCAGGACAGACCAAAGATCCCACAGGGAAAACCACAATGCTCATGCATGCATGGTAAAACGTATACACATCAGAACATGTTAAAGTGCTAGTGCTTAGTCATTGCATGCATATAGGAGAGTCGCTGATGGATAGGTACACAGAGTCAATCAAAGCAAGAAGTGTCTATATAAAATTGTGACCAAACCCACCAAAAAACTCACCAAAGGGTAAAGAGCACTGCAGATATCCCAGGGCCGGGTAGAACGAGCCCCAACGCACGATTCGCGTGCTAATAGCACTGCTTTTTCAAGGGGAGTATTTATCTACCTTGTGATTTTATATTATTATGAATTGTCAAATAAAAGTGTTTTCTACTTTATTCACCTAGTTGCTCTTTTGTTTTCTCCTGATATTCATGCTTTCACTGAGCGGGGTGTCTCCTTTCCCTGTTTTTGGGATTATTGGTATTGTACCAATTGGCATTATGTTTGCCACTGGGGTTGTCTGTATATACTAACTGTTTGAGACTCACCGATCCCCACAGTCTTCACATCAAAGTGGGCAAACAGCCGAATTTCACAGATTTTAATAAGTAACTGATGTTTTTAAGAGGTTAAATGACTTTGGGCCACTGATCTCACACTAACAATAAATAGATGGTGATGCCCGCATAAAACCCAGGTCCCGGCCTCTAGCCTGGCCCAAATGGGTTCTGGGCATCAGAATTGGCATTAAAGTGGGCAAACAGCAGATTTTCACAGATTTTAATACATAACTGATGTTTTTAAGGGGTTAAATGACTTTGGGCCACTGATCTCACACTAAGAATTAGCTATCATTAGCTATGTATTCTTAGTGTGATATCAGTGGCCCAAAGTCATTTAACCCTTAAAAACATCAGTTACTTCTTCAAATCTGTGAAAATGGGCTGTTTGCCCACTTTGATATCAGTTCTGATGCCCAGAACCCATTTGGGCCAGGCTGGAGGGACCTGGGTTTGATGTGGGGGATCACTATCTATGTATTCTTAGTGTGAGATCAGTGGCCCAAAGTCATTTAACCCTTAAAAATATCAGTTACGTATCAAAATCTGTTAAAATTGGCTGTTTGCCCACTTTGATGCCAATTATGATGCCCAGAACCCATTTGGGTCAGGTTGGTGGGACCTGGGTTTGATGTGAGGCATCATTAGCTATGTATTCTTAGTGTGAGATCAGTGGCCCAAAGTCATTTAACCCTTAAAAACATCAGTTACTTCTTCAAATCTGTGAAAATTGGCTTTTTGCCCACTGTGATGCCAATTCTGATGCCCAGAACCCATTTGGTCCAGGCTGGAGGGACCTGGGTTTGATGTGGGGGATCACTATCTATGTATTCTTAGTGTGAGATCTGTAGCCCAAAGTCATTTAACCCCTTAAAAACATCAGTTACTTATTCAAATCTGTTAAAATTGGCTGTTTGCCCACTTTGATGCCAATTCTGATGCCCAGAACCCATTATGGTCAGCCTATAGGGACCTGGGTTTGATGCGGGGAATCACTATCTGTGTATTTTTAATGTGAGATTAGTGGCCTAAAGTCATTTAACCCCTTAAAAACATCAGTTACTTCTTCAAATCTGTGAAAATTGGCTGTTTGCCCACTTTGATGCCAGTTCTGATGCCCAGAACCCATTTGGTCCAGGCTGGAGGGTCCTGGTTTTGATGTGTGGCTCCCTGTTCTATATGTTTGCAGTGTGATATCAGTGGCCCAAAGTCATTTATCTCTTTCAATAACGCCCTTCGGTGCACACTTCGATGCCCACTTTTGTACCAGTTTTATCATTTTTGTAGATGTTTTTAAGTGTGTTCACATCAGGGTGCCTCGCTGCATTGTATGTTATTGTTGTGATGCTTATTTTTTGTTGTTAAACCTATAAAAAACAGAAAAGAAAAAATTGCCGAATAAGAAACTGACGAATATAAAACCAACTTCAGCTCTGAATAAGAAACCAACTTCAGCCTGGTGGGGGACATACCCTGCCTGCTGCCCAGGTAGGGAGGACATCAGTGCACAGACTACTGTACATCTGCTGCCACAATCCCCTCTTGCAGAGAGGAATCCAGGCCATTTTTACCTTGTGCTCTGGGTGACTAAACGCTACAGCACTATTTCCCAGGAAGGCTTGTGTAATGCTAGCAATAGGGGAGACTCTGGGGCATGCGCAGTGCAGCTCTGCTCGTACATAGGCAGGCTGGAGTGGGCAGAGCTGGCACTACACCTGCAGCACCACAGTCAGTGGACAGCTCCGCTCTGCAGCACCACGACCCAGGTAACTGTCGCCCTGCTCCTGCCATATCCCCCTCTAGGCATCGTCCTCCCATCAACCAATGTCATCTGGTGCTTGATTGCAGATCACGGGCTGCAGGGATCCATCCACACACAGCGTCACTCCCAGAAACGCTGCAAGGAGCATTCTGCAGAGGAATAGCACCGCTGACAAGTTCCCACAACTTCCAGGCACTTGACAAAGGGCAGCGATGGAAACCAAAGGTAGGAGACCCTGAGACTTCGTGGCCATGAGTGGTCTCGGGTGGGACTAGAGCTGGGGACTGCAGTGCTGCTGCTGCTGGTCGATCATACACAGCCCAATGCAGCAGTGCTGGATCTGTCCTGTATTTCTGATGGGAGCCTCAGCCATGGAGCTGCCTGTGTCATTGGGATGTGAGCTAGGCGAGGCTGGCTGTGCATCATTAATATATGCAGGATGTCTGGGCAGGGGGCTCACATCCTCCATGCAGCGCCTTCTAGATAAAAGTTCTCTGCCTGCTGCTGTATGAATGGGGGCCTGATCCTGGGGAGACCCACACCCTCTAGTTCCTCCAGTGCCAGCTTAGGCAGATTGCAGCCAGCATACTGATTCTCCCTGGCACATGATGTCAGAGAAGCCTCCTGTCTGGAGAACTGTGCACTTAGATGATAGAAATACAGTATATGTGCAGGATCAGGGTTGTACGGTGCCGTATTGATCCATCCATGTATGTGGAGTGAAGGCCATTGTCCCACAGGCCTGTGTATTTTTTTTCTTGAGCAGGTGTTTTTCTTACATTTTGGATCAGGTAGATTTTTTGTAGAAAGATTTTACCCACTGCTGGTATATAGGCGTAGCTCAGAATTACTATACAGAGGTATAGGCCCATATATATGGCGGTTTACTGGGAACAATCTGGGGAAACGCGCCATGAAACATTGCCGATTTCTGCTTTGTTTGTTCTCGTATCTCAAACACAGTTTGGTAAAAAAAAAAATGTAACCCCCTCACCCCCCCCAAAACAAAAGTGGAAGTAGTAAGTTCACTGATGGGATATTGTACATGATCAGTCCTGAAGGTCACACACTAATACTGATGTAGTTACAGTCATCATATCAGAAGGAGCAGCACGTTGAATCGTCACATACAATAATGGAGGCTTCTCGGATATTGTAGATTCCAGCCCGTGAAATAGATTTTGTTACAGTTCAACGTTCACTGCTGCATCGGGAATTCCACATGCGCGTATATCGCTATCCTCCATCAGTTATGCTGCCATTTAGGAATCGTCGATAACATAAAAGCCTTACAAAGTTTTGTGACTCCGACCTGACTCCTGTGCATCTGTTTACATGCAGTCATCGGGGTGCAACGCTAACTTCACAGCATAAACACCCTGTGTTTGATTGACCGTAGAGAAATTAATACAGAATTTGTATGATTTGCTATAACTTGAAGATTTGTCATAAAAGATGGAGGAGAGAAGGTTTGGGTATGCGCTAGGTAGCAATGTATTCCATGAATGAATGACGGTAATAACTTCACAGTCCTTGGATTATTTTCAAACAAAATTGATCTTTTACATCAAAGCTCGTCAGTGACTTAATGTGCATTACTTGGTAAATAAAAGACAGCAAAACTACAACAAACTAGGGTATAAACAAAGAGGCTAATAATAATACTTCCAGATGTATCACTAAACGTGCCCACATGTTATGGGATCTTTCATCAGTATGGATGCAAATGCTTTATGGGAAAAGCCACTTAAGGTTCTGGATAAGCTGGTTTGGGCGTCCTTAAAGGGACACGAAATCTAGTCAAAGAGTGATAATAAGTTCTGATAATATCCATAAACATCTACAATCATAATATTGAAAGTTTATGGTCTTTTTTCTTTTATTGCAGTGTCACAAAACATATCTGCCCAGATGCACATTTTTCATACTTTTTTATGGAATTATTATTGACAAACATGCAAAAGTTATATGCACAAAAACAGAAGTAAAAGTTGTATAGGGTCAGTATGGTCTTTGATATATGTATATAATGTGTATATAAATCTTATATAGATGACCTATCATTTTCTTAGGGGGAAGGTGGGTGAGGGATAGGCTGAAAATTCAGTCCAGGGCATTTTATGATGATGTAGTAAAATATTCCATCTAAGATACTGTATCTTGACGTGTCTTCATTTCCTGGATTTATTCATCAATTATACATGTGCTGTGTTGGATAGTTTGCATTTAGCACTAATAGAATATGGGAATTCATATATTTATTTATTTATGTATATATATTTTTATGACTGAGAACTTGCTGGTGTTCAACAAGGAGTGCTGCTTGCTGACCCAATATGGGAGTCCTGAAAAGTGAACTGGTGCTGACAAATTCAGTCAATACCTAAACATTTCATGTGTGACTGCAGGAGTCAATACAGTAGTCTTCAAAGAAAGGAGCGCCAGCAAGAAAATAGGTGATTCTTGGAATAAATTCTTAAACTCATTACTTACTGAAAGTTAGCTCCTGATCTTTATTCCATCATTTTGTTTGTTAGTCCGGCATGCACTAAATCAGATCTCATGTAAACACCAAGCGACCAATATGTTGACATACCAGGCGCGATCATGACTTGACAAAACAAGCACATTGTGCTGAAATGTGGTGAATCATGCAAAATGTCCAAACACTAGACCTGTCCTGCAAATGGGTATTCCCATCTTATAAAGTGGTGGGATACTGCTAGGATATACCATCGCTTTATAGTTAGTAAAGGTCTGGAAAATGGGACTCTACCGATCCTGAGAATAAAGGGGCTGCAGCACTGTTGCACAGTCCTTGGTACCACTGTGCAGGGGAACTGCATCAGAGTTGCTTTACGATTAATGAGGACATCTGCAGTGGAGGGGCCTTTCATCAAGACGGCAGATGAGAGTCTCAGAGGTCAGACCCCATTAATCATGAAGTGATGACATACCGGAGCAATGTGCCATCTCATTATAATATGGGAATAACTCACAGTTTTTACTTGCATTTGGTGTTTCCTTTCCACCTTTGTAATCAAACCCCCAAATTATTTCTCTCTAATACTGACAGTAATAATCACCCCAAGCATTCTCCAAGGCACTGTCTGTTCTACGTTGATTGTTAGGTACTTGCAAAATAGTTGATACGAGATAAGAAAGTGTCTGGGAATGTCCAAGAGAAGCTTATCATTCATATGCTGTTTTCTCGACAAAGAAGCACAGACAGGTTGAATTCGATGGACTTACGTCTTCTTTCAGCCTTTATAGTTATATATTTATGGCCCTGTCTTTTAAAATGAAGTTAACCATATTCCATTATTGTACATGATTGTGTCCTGTTGTCTGAAACTCCTAAGTTTTCGGGTTTCTCACCCCTCGTGCTCTGAGCACTATTGCCGACCTCACTAGTCATTGATCTTACCATGAGGATGATTTGTAGCTCTTTCCGCTTGCAGAGATGTGTAGAGTATAGGGCAGTCCTACCGTGTCACATTTTCCTCCCTCTTTAAGTGAATGGGATGATGGACCACATTGCTTACCAGGCAGTATGTTTGTCTGCAATTGCTATAGATTTTTCTCCTCAGCTCTCAGAACATTTTTGCCATGAGAACAGACTTGAATAATGCGGCCAATAAATTGAAATTTCCATTAGACAGGATTAGAAAAAAAGGTGCTGCTTAGTTTTTTCTTTTCTCAAAATTAGTACCACTCATGTCCAGCTTTGTGGTACTTTAGGAAATGGGGTTAAGTTGGGATACCAGACCCAAGCTGTGACCAAGAGTAGCAGCCGTTCTGGAAAATATAACTTATGACCCTCTACCACCCGACATTGGCAGTATTTACATAGACTAATAGCAATATTCTATTCAGCAAGATAATAAAATAAGAATAATTGTTCACATTGATAATATTTGTTTTCATACGAAATATAGTATATATATGATGTGTCACGATTTCCACTCTTTTTCTGTCTTTTTGTTACTTTGTGTCGGGGCTGTCAGTCTGTGCTGCAATCACCTGTGTTCATTTACCTTAATCAGGCTTCTACTTAAGCAGGCTAGTTCCTCCCCTCAGTGTCAATCGTACACTTGCTGTTGTCTGTGGAACATTGATCCCTCTGCGCTCTGTGCCTGACCCAGCTTGACTTGATTCTCTGCCCGCACTCAGACCCTTTGCTTGTGATCTGACTTCTCTTGTGCCTGCTCCCTGTAAACTGTTTTGTCACTCTGGCTTTCCTGACCTCAGCTCGTGTATTGGATTACGTCTCTGGCCATTTCCTGGACCTGACCTTGCATTGTTTGACCTCCCTTTACTTACAGTAAGTAGTATATATATTTACTACCGTGACTCTTGTCACATGATGCACTCCGAGGAGACATTTCATTCCCTGATGCTTTTTAAATGTGTCTGTAATTTAGTGTAGTTGCATTACAATACTTTCCAATTACTGTCTTCCCCCATTTTAACATGACCGCTTGCCTTTGCTAGGTTACATTTGGACGTGCTGTGCGGTGCTGCTTCCACCAATGTAA
>JARQOD010000005.1:192738967-192787110 GCA_033576555.1 Oophaga sylvatica
TTTTGGCCCACTCCTCAAGAGCAAACTGCTCCAGTTGTCTCGTGTTTGAAGGTTGCCTTTTCCAGACTGCAAGTTTCAGCTCTTTCCAAAGATGCTCTATAGGATTTATGTCAGGGCTCATAGAAGGCCACTTCAGAATAGTCAAATGTTTTCCTCTTAGCCATTCTTGGATGTTTTTAGCTATTTGTTTTGGGTCATTAACCTGTTGCAAGACCCATGACCTGCGACTGAGACCAAGCTTTCTGACACTGGACAGCATATTTCTCTCTAGAATCCCTTGATAGTCTTGAGCATTCCTTGTACCCTGCACAGATTCTAGACACCCCAGAACATTAGAGAGCCTCCTCCATGTTTCGCAGTAGGGACAGTGTTCTTTTCTTGATATGCTTTATTTTTCCATCTGTGAACATAGAGCTGATGTGCCTTGCCAAAAAGTTCAATTTTTGTCTCATCTGTCCATAGGACATTCTCCCATAAGCTTTGTCGCTTGTCAACATGTTTTTTTGGCAAATTCCAGTCTGGATTTTTAATGATTTTTTTCAACAATGGTGCCCTCCTTGATCGTCCCCAATCCTTGGCTCATACAAAGACGGATGATGCGATCTGATACTGATGTTCCTTGAGCTTGAAGTTCACTTTTAATCTGTTTAGAAGTTTTTCTGGGCTCTTTTGTTGCCATTCGTATTATCCGTCTCTTTGTCATCAATTTTTCTCCTGCTGCCACGTCCAGGGAGGTTGGCTTCAGTCCCATAGATCTTAAATTTCTGAATAATATGTGTAACTGTAGTCACAGGAACATCAAGCTGCTTGGAGATGGTCTTATAACTTTTACCTTTAACATGTTTGTCTATAATTTTCTTTTAATCTCCTGAGACAACTTTTTCCTTCGCTTCCTCTGGTCCATGTTGAATGTGATACACACCATGTCACCAAACAGCACAGTGGGTATCTGTAGCCCTCTATACAGGCCCACTCACTGATGACAAGATTGTAGACACCTGTGATGCTAATTAGTGGACACACCTTGATTTAACATGTCCCTTTTGTCACATTATTTTTAGGGGTACCATAATTTCTGTCCAGGCCTATTTCATGAGTATTATTTTTTTTAAATTCTGTGGAAGCATGGTTGAAAAGCAATGTCTGACTTTCATTTGTTCATTTTCACAGATTTTTGATTTATTATTACTTTTGTAAGACTCAATTTATTTCTGTGACCATTGTGGGTTTTTCTATCATTAAACAAGAGGTGCAACAATTTTGACCATGTGTGTAGTGTATACATATATATATTTATATATATATATATATATATATATGTATATATATATATATATAGTGGCATTGTGAGACAGTGAAGGAATGTGTGTTGAATGGGGTGTGCATTTCGCCTAGGTATAAGGGAAATGTGTGGCTTTGTAAACCTAGTGGTAGAGAAAGGTCACTACACCTCACATTCAGCACACACTTGCAGCACAGGCCTGAAACTACTCAGGTCTTGATTAGGAGACCAGAAGTAGGTGTCTGCAAACACAATCTGAGAGCTCATTCAGTCTGGACAAGGGGTCCAGGCACAGAAGGTGTCTCCAAGAGTGTGGGAGCTGTCTTTAGCCCGGACACAGGGAGGTGTCCTGGCACAAGGAAGCAGTCTCTAAGAGTGTGAGCTATCTCAGTCTGGGTGCAGGAAGTACCCCGGACACAGGAGTAGTCGCAGTGAGAATCCGTGCGAATAGCGACTGAATAGGAGGTGACCTCTCTCAAGTCTGGACATTGGAGTTGCCTTCAGACATAAAGAGGAGTGTCTGTGAAACTCCATACTGGTAACATATATCATATGTGTTGTTTTGGGCACAGACTGGTAGAGTCTGGGTCCCGGATAGAGAGGGCCATCTATCTAAGTGTAATTAGAGGCTAGACAAGCCCAGGTTTTCTGTTTATGATTTGTTTTTATCTGTGTGCTGTGGACTTTAATAAAACTGGTTGCGGCCAGTTTTCACCAAACTGCTGTCTGAATGAACTGTTTCCGTGCCATTCTGTCTACCCAGACAGCGATCCTAGAGCTAAACCCCCCGGAAAGGCTACAATTGGTGGAGAATGCTGGGGCAGCGCAGGGTCTGGTACAGTTAGTGCTGGAGTGTGCATGCAGCACAGTGGCAAGAGACAGCATTAAAGGTGAAGTCTATTGAAATAGCAACAGAGGAAAAAAAAAAAGTGTGTGTCAGCAGAAACGTCTGTTTGGAGCAGTCTTGGAGAGACAGTGGCCCTGATAGGGTCTGCCGAGAGAAAATGTATGCACAGCAAAGCTGAACTTGTTGTGAAAATGACTGTGGAATGTGCAGCAGCAAAAGAAAAGTTTGTGGAGCAGTCTTAAAGAGACAGTAGCCCTAATAGACTTTGCAAAGGAAAAAAAAAAAAAAAGTGTTTGCACAGCAAGGCTGAATTTTCTGTGGAAAAAAGCTGTGTAGTGTGTGTGCCTTGACTGAAGTCTGCCGTTGTGAAGACAGAGATATCTGACAGCATGGAGGCGCTGTTTGAACAAATGGCACAAGTTAATGTGCAACATAAAACTGCCGTGGTTGAGACAGATAAGTCCGGCAGTATGGAGGAACTCGTTGAGTACCTGGTGCAGGCCCAGCGAAGCATGGAGCAGCAGCGCCTGCAGCACCAGCAGCACATGCAGCAGGCCCAGCAGCAATTCCTGCAGCAGCAGCAGCAGGAGAATAACCGGTTATTTGTTGAGCAGATGACAGCACCAAAAAAGGATTTCGGTGCCGCGTCCCGAAGTAATGTTGTGAAGGCACCGGCGTTGTCCGCTATAAAGAAGGCGGTAAGACGGTCCTTGAGAAAAATGACACCTCGTGATGATGTGGAGGTATATCTTACTAGGTTTGAGAGACTGGCAGAGAAGGAGAATCTGCCACTATCTGAATGGGCCATGGCGGTCGTACCCTATCTGATTGGGGAACCCCAAAAAGTCTGGGCTGACCTGAGCAAGCAGGACAGCGAAGACTATGCCAAGTTGAAAGCGGCGATTCTTACCCGGCTGGGTGTTACGGTGACAGCCCGTGCCAGGGGAGTTCGTGACTGGAGATACAGTTGGGAGTCTGCAGTCAGCAGGCCTGATTATGGAGTTGAAAAGGTGATAGTGGACCGCTACACCCAAGCACGTCCTCTGAGGTACAGCCGTCTGAGAGGTCGTCACTTCGGAGTTCCCGGACGCTGAACTCTCGCGGTAAGAGCGTTCCAGCTGTTGGGGACATGGGGTATGCTGATAAGCGGGTTCAGGCCCGAGGGGACATGTGGGTGGAAAAGTGTGATGGACAGGGTTGGAGATGTCATGAAATTGCAGCCAACTGTCCAATAGAGGAGGAGCCTATGTGTTGTGATGTTGACGGATCCCTCTCTCTCTGCGCAGAACCTGTGCGTGTGTCCACCTCAGCCGAAGAGACTGGACCACAGGTGTCCCCGGTGGTTACAAATGGTTGCTCAGCGCAGGCCCTCTTGGACTCAGAGAGTCCAGTGACTTCCGTATGTGACAGCCTGATTGATAGGGACTTCATCCCTGATAAGCACTTGAGTATGGTGTGCATCCATGGAGACACCAAAGTCTACCCAGAGACTGCCGTGGACTTGGTCCCCAAACTCGGGGAGATTTCATGTGAAGTGGGGGTAGTGAAGACCCTGGTGCAACCCGTTATATTGGGTAATGACTTTCCCCGGTCTAAGGATCCTGGGGGAGGGGTGATTCTGATGGACAGTGTGATGAAGCCCCTACTGAGGGTACGCAGTCCCGAGGGGCGGAACACGATGCTAGTGGGATGTTAAAATTATGTGATAATGATGATGATAATGCTAATGATGATGATGATCCTGATAATGATGATGACCATGAAAATGGTGCTGATGCTGATAATGATAGTGATGATAATACTTATCATAGTCATGATGATGATGTTGATAATAATGATGACTGTGATAGGGATGAAATTCCTTTGCAGGTGATGTTGGGAGACGAGGATGGTGGTTCTCGGGAACCGAGTGTCCCTGACTTGCCTGTGTCCTGTGACGGTTTTGAGAGTGAGCAGTGGCGAGAACCCTCTCTTAAAACAGCACAGGAAAATATGATTGTTCTAAATGAGGTTTCCCAGGAGCCTGACTCTGAGGAGAGGTTCTCTCATGTTGCCATAAACACTGAAGTCCAGGGAGAGGTTGTGAGTCAGCTCCTAGTGCCTGAACTATATAGAAGTGTAGTGCTGGGGTTGTCACATAGTCACATACTTGAGGGACCAGATGGTGCAGTTAATGTTGTGGATGACATGTTAACTAAGGTTCCAGATCAAGATGTGAATGAAAATGAATTGTATAACCCTGACAGTGAGCAGGATGTGAGTGAAAATGAATTGTGTGACACTGACAGTGAGCAGGATATGAATGAAAATGAAGGGTATAGCCCTGACAGTGAGCCAGATGTGACTGAAGAAGTAGAGTGTGGGACGGACGGTGGGGCTTCTGGGCATGTCTTGCCAGAAGAGCCTGAAAGTGGGGAACTGGAGAAAAGTGAAAAAACCCCTATACCTTCTGTGACAGCTGGTGACACAGGGTCAGTGTACCAGGGACAGGAGATACGTGAGTTTCTGAGGAAGAGTCAGCAGAAGTGTTCTGATGTGTCGGGTCGTACTTCTCTGGCCAGGCACTATATCGAAAATGAGCCCGGCCCTAAGGTCAAGATGAAACCGTGCAGGGTACCCGAGGCCCGCAGAGAGTATAGGCCTGGGAGGGTACAGGGTAGTGCGGATGCTTCAGATGAAGAGAAAGCTGATGTTGGCTATGACAGTGGTGAGGATGAAGTTGATGAGGGCCATGACTGGTCCAGAGGTCACTGTCTCTGTTGGATTGTTGACCAGCCCTCCGGTCTGGATGACCAGCCCTCCGGTCTGGAGAAGAGGGAGGGGATATGTGAGACAGTGAAGGAATGTGTGTTGAATGGGGTGTGCATTTCGCCTAGGTATAAGGGAAATGTGTGGCTTTGTAAACCTAGTGGTAGAGAAAGGTCACTACACCTCACATTCAGCACACACTTGCAGCACAGGCCTGAAACTACTCAGGTCTTGATTAGGAGACCAGAAGTAGGTGTCTGCAAACACAATCTGAGAGCTCATTCAGTCTGGACAAGGGGTCCAGGCACAGAAGGTGTCTCCAAGAGTGTGGGAGCTGTCTTTAGCCCGGACACAGGGAGGTGTCCTGGCACAAGGAAGCAGTCTCTAAGAGTGTGAGCTATCTCAGTCTGGGTGCAGGAAGTACCCCGGACACAGGAGTAGTCGCAGTGAGAATCCGTGCGAATAGCGACTGAATAGGAGGTGACCTCTCTCAAGTCTGGACATTGGAGTTGCCTTCAGACATAAAGAGGAGTGTCTGTGAAACTCCATACTGGTAACATATATCATATGTGTTGTTTTGGGCACAGACTGGTAGAGTCTGGGTCCCGGATAGAGAGGGCCATCTATCTAAGTGTAATTAGAGGCTAGACAAGCCCAGGTTTTCTGTTTATGATTTGTTTTTATCTGTGTGCTGTGGACTTTAATAAAACTGGTTGCGGCCAGTTTTCACCAAACTGCTGTCTGAATGAACTGTTTCCGTGCCATTCTGTCTACCCAGACAGCGATCCTAGAGCTAAACCCCCCGGAAAGGCTACAATATGTAAAAGTTTGGACACCCCTTCTAAAAATTACTGTTATAGTCAACAGGAAGGCAAGTTGAAGATAAAAATGATGTCTATAAGGTCTAAAGTTGAAGAAAACACATTTCCTTTGTATTTTAGGCACAATTATATATTTCCGTCTTTTACATTTTTAAAATTACAAAAAGGAAATTGAGCCCGTGCAATAGTTTTGGCACCCTGCATGGTTATTAACTACTAGCACCCTCTTTTGCAAGTATCACAGCTTGTAAACACTTTTTTGTAGCCAGTTGATAGTCTTCCAATTCTTGTTTGAGGGATTTCCATACATTCTCCCTTAAAAAATTCTTCCAGTTCTGTGATATTCCTGGTTCATCTTGCATGCACTGCCCTTTTGAGGTCTAGCCAAAGATTTTCAATGATGTTCAGATCAGGGAAAGTTATCTGAGCACACAAATTTCTAAGGGTGCCTAAACTGTTGCATCGGCAATGTAAAAGATGAAAAAAAATGTATATATTTAACCTAAAAAGGAAATGTGTCATCTTTAACTGCAGCCCTTTTAGAGATCATTTAATCTTCAACTTGCTTAACTGTTCACAATAACAGTAATTTTGACCAAACTTTTACATTCCACTGTATATATATATTAATATATGTGTACATATATTTGTATGTGCGTGCAATATGTGTCATTAAATATTGCCATTAGCTAAATTGTAAAATTATAGGTAATGGTTCTTGACATATAATCACATTAATCAGTACTTGTGGCTGGGTTTTAGTGCAGGGTATATTCTTGGTATTTTAAACATCTCAGATTAGATTAGTGAGCCTGCATGACTCAGATCAGACTGTCTCCCGTTATTCCCTGATGTATGGAGCTTGTTTCAAGGAAACTGCTGATTTATTAAACACAGTTAGATGGCTGTATGACTGTTCTATGCCAGGCATGAAATTCTGCTATTTTTGCCATGTTGTGAGCTTTGCACATGGCTATTTTACAGTCTGTCTATCTACTTCTATGAATGGTGTACATATTAAGCTACTTGCACATTAAATCTGGTGGTTTGGGTTGAGGAGTAATCACGGCATATGGTTTAATTGTTTTTTTTCCCTAAATATTTTTATTGTATTTTTTTTTATCTTTTTTTAAATAATAACTAAAAAAACCTTTAAATATTCCAATTTGACACTAAATCTGTCAAAATAAGTTGATATGTCCAGTTTCCTGTGGCTCACTTTAGATTTGTCGTATATACAGGCTACATCAATGAGAAGAAGTATGTCATTATTATTACAAGGTGGACCAGATGATGTCAGCTCTATTAAACTGGTAGAATTTGAGAAATGACACAAAAACAACACTATATAGAGAGAATAGGCACTGTATACATGTCTCGTGAGGAGGACGCTGTACTCCACCATTTCTTGGGGACTGTAAAGCCCCCTTCACACTAAGCGCGATCGCTAGCGAGATCGCTGAAGCGTCACTGATTTTGTGACGCAACAGCGACCTAGCCAGCAATCTCTCTTAGTGTGACATGCAGCGACGACCACCCCCCCTGCTGGGAATCGCTGATCGTTGTCGAATGACCTGGACCATTTTTTCATCGTTGGTCTCCCGCTGGCCAGCGCGCATCGCTACGTGTGACAGCGGGAGACCAACGATCAGCGAGCTCCCAGCACGTACAGCAGAAGCTGGGAGCTGGTATCTAGGGTACACATCGGGTAACTAAGTGTGGCGCAGCGCTTAGTTACCCGATGTGTACACTGGATACCAGCTCCCAGCGCGTACAGCAGAAGCTGGGAGCTGGTATCTAGGGTACACATCTGGTAACTAAGCGTGGCGCAGCGCTTAGTAACCCGATTGTACACTGGATATCAGCGTGCTCGCTGGTCCTGATCGCTGGTGAGTCTGCCCATGTGACAGCTCACCAGCGATCAGCTAACGATGTCCCAGCGATCCCATCCACGTCGGATCGTTGGTGCGATCGCTGGGACATTGAAGAGTGTGACGGGGCCCTAACAGTGTATGACATTTACATGTTAATTAACCTTCATTCACTGCAGTGACGTGTACACACCTTGCTGTGCTGTGTATATATGGTAGTAATTACAGGAAGAATCTGCATGTCTGTAATATGGCCACACCAGGGAAGGTTTTATTAATTAAAAAAAATGTAAAACAAGCTACATTCTTCAGAAAAAAAACCAAGCACTATTTATTTTCTATGCATGTCAATTTAATGAATGTAGCTAAAGTTACATACTTGACACATTTCACTTAGCGTATGTGCACATGATCAATAAACATTGCGGGTTGGACACTATGTACTTGTGCAGTGTCCAACCCGCATCGGCCAGATGTTACAGCATAGTGGATCGGATTTCAAGAAATCCCATGCCCACTATTTGTGCACAGATGCCCACTGCTCACCCACGGAGACGGACAAGCGGCACATCTCTCCAGACTGCAGCATGTCAATTTCTCTGCGGAGATGTTAGTCTCTGCTAGAGAAATTTCACCAACAGAATGTATTGAACGCGGTGAATCTGCAAGGTTCAGTGAACACATGCAGATTCACTAGTGTTCAATAGGCAGCAGTGCTTTGGACATAGAGAACATGCACTGCATCCAAAGCGCTGCCTCTTCCGGATCGTGTGCACATACCCTTAAAGGAAATCTGTCAGCTTTTTTGTCAGCTGAGTGCAGTCTGATGTAGGAAAAAGAAGCTGAATCCAACGATGTATCACTTAACTGCACCCCCAGCCCTGACTGACACTCGCTCTACATTGTGGCCGGCTGTCAGTCAGGGACTGGGGCGCGGTTACAGCAACCACTCTGTATACTCAGAGTGGTGACTGAACCGGTGTCGCCCCGCTCCTATGACTGAATACCGAATGCTTTGCAGCAGAGACAGTTGTTAATTATAAGTTCTCCTCTATCTGTCTGTCTTCTGTTTTGTCACTCTCCCTGTGTTGTTCATCACTTGCAGTGGTGATGCTAGCATCCTTGCTGGCCAGTGCACAAGCCAGGGATTAGTGAGGTGAAAATCAAGGACTATGCATGTGACAGCGGCAGGGGGAAGGACCCGCTTAGGGCATTAGGGGAGTTTAGAGACAGGCTCAGATTGAAGCTCAGGAGGTGCCCCCATCCCTCGTTGCTTACGGTTAGGGCCTTCCTCACCCCATTACATCCTGTTGTAGGTATAAGTTGTGTCGTTCACTGGACTTAACCTTGTCGGACGTGACAGTCGTCCAGGTAGGGGACAATCAAGATGTCCTGCTCCCTCAGGTGTGCCATCGCTTCTCCAACCCTCACATTCAGAACTTTCATAATGCAATCTGGCAACAATATCTTGACAGTTCTTTTTATTGACTCGATTTTGAACTTTTGATTCTTTAGTGAACTGTTCAGATTTTTCAAGTTGATTATTGTCCTGAAGGATGTGTCTGGTTTCATCACCAGAGTCAGCGGAGAGTAGATTCCTTCTCTTTTTTCCTGAAGGGGAATCTCCTGGAGGACAGCTTTGTTTACTAATCTTAGTACCTCGTGTTCTAGGGCCAGTTGTTCCTCTGGAGAGGACCACAGAGGAGTCACGATAAAGTTTGGTCCTGGGACTGAGAGGAATTCTTATTTTAGGCCCAACTCTATTAGGCTCCATATCCAATAGCTTCTGAAAATCTTTTCCCTGGCTGGGATAAAGAGGAAAAAATCTTCCTCCCACCTGGGAAAGACCATCCCTGAGAGGGCTTCCTATTCTGAGAGGAGCCCCCAAAGAGGAAACCTCTGCTCTTCTTTTTCCTTTCTTCCCACCACACACTTCTTTTCTTCAGGTATGCCTAAACTGAAGGTTCCCTCAGTGTACTAAGTATGTATCAATTGTCCAATTACCCAAAATTAAATATGCTGAGATGATTATATGGTTTGGGATTTTTAGTAGTATGAATAAATGGATTTCAAAAATGAAGTTGTTCAGGGCTTGAAGAAAGTTATTTATAGGGGTTGTCTAGCATTAGCCTACAAGTCTGCAGTCACTCTATATTACTGCAGACTTGTAAATCCTTACAGTGCACACCCTGTGTGCTGTAGGGCTTCTCGGATGATGGTGGCGGGTGTGTGAACGCAAGTATGTGATTTGCAATCATGTAGTCACGTGTCGATTAGACCGGTGCAGAATCGATCAAAAGTGTATTGAGTGAGAGTGGGCAAAGTCTAGTCAGAATGTGGCCGGAAGTATGCATACTTTCGGTCACTCGAAAACCTGCTGTCCGTGCCAGCACTGGAGAATCCTCACAGCGCACAGTGTGTACAATGTGAGGATATGCAAGTGCGCAGAGTGACTGTACACGTGTAGTCTAAGGCCAGACAACCCCTTTAAAGAGTGGAAAATGATATATAACAAGCAATTTTGAATCACCAATTACATTTGCAAAGGAGAATACGAGAACATTAGTTCTAGACTGTAATTGAAGTTAAAGGATTAAGGAAATAGCTAATTTTTAGACAGTGTCAGGTTGGCACCGTCATACTAATTAAAATGATACCTGGGTTTATGAAACCCATCTTGTGGTTGTTGTTTAATCTTTATTTGTAGTTTTCAGTTACTGAGAATCTTATGCTTCGGGTCGGCCTGTGGAGGAGGAAGGGGTCTTTATGTGGTGCTCTGCTTACATATGCATCTGTATGGGCTTATGACAGTGATTGTTCAGTAACCTGTCCCCTATTTTGCATACTAGATAGATTGTATGAAAAAAAAGAACATTCATCACGCAGGCGGCGCCTGCGTGGTAGCATGATACAATAGATAATATGTCTATATGCATTTATTATTTAGTCATATAATATAGTGGGGAGAAAAAAAGAAATACATTATTTTCATCAAGATGGAGCAGGCGGCCGCACCTACGCAGTAGCATCTATCGCATTCTGATAGATGGTACTGCACAGGCACCACCGCTGGTGCCATTTTGCTAGAGGAAAAAAGTTTTTGTCTCCATCAAGATGGCACCATCGGTGGTTCCTGCGCAGTAGTAACTATCGGAATGCGATAGATGCTACTGTGCAGGCGCCGCCATTATGCTAAAGGAAAAATCAGTAATAGATGTAGTACCATCTATTACTGATTGACGCTATTGCACAGGCGCCGCCGGCTCCAATGTTATTTTCCTCTAGCAAAATGGCGACGGCGGCCGCCGGCGCCATTTTCATGAAAATAATGTATTTTCTTTCTTCCCACATTTTTATATGACTAAATAATAAATGCATACAGGCATATTATCCATTGTATCTTGCTACAGCGCAGGTGCCACCGCCGGCGCCTTCATGATGAATGGTAATTTTTCTTCCACACAGTATTCTATCCGTATGTAAAATAGGAGGCAGGTCACTGAGGAATAAGCCCATAATGATAAATATGTAAGCAGACCACCACATAAAGCCCCGCTCACAGGCCGCCCTGGAGCACGAGAATCTCATTAACTGAAAACTGAAAATTATTATTATTATTATTATACATTTATATAGCGCCATTTATTCCATGGCGCTTTACATATGAAAAGGGGAAAAATATAGACAGGTACAATAATCATGTGCTGGACAAGAGACACACAAGTACAGAAGGAGAGAGGACCCTGCCCGCGAGGGCTCACAGTCTACAGGGATGGGTGAGGATACACTAGGAAAGGGTAGAGCTGGTCGTACGATGGTTCAGTACACTGAGGATCATTGCAGGTTGTAGGCTTGTCGGAACAGGTGGGTCTTCAGGTTTTTCATGAAGGTCTCCGTTGTTGGTGAAAGTCTGATGTTTTGCGGCAGGGAGTTCCAGAGTATGGGGGAAGCCCGGGAGAAGACTTGTATGCGGTTGTGGGAAGAAGAGATGAGGGGGAGTCGAGAAGGAGATCTTGAGAGGATCGAAGGTTGCGTGTAGGTAGGTAGCGGGAGACCATGTCACAGATGTATGGAGGAGAAAGGTTGTGGATGGCTTTGTATGTCATGGTTAAGGTTTTGAACTGGAGCCTCTGGGCAATAGGGAGCCAGTGAAGGGCCTGGCATAGGGGGGAGGCTGGGGAATAGCGGGGAGACAGGTGGATTAGTCGGGCAGCAGAGTGTAGGATGGACTGGAGTGGTGCCAGAGTGCTAGAGGGGAGGCCAGACAGTAGGAGGTTGCAGTAGTCGAGGCGGGAGATGATAAGGGCGTGCACTAGTGTTTTTGTGGTTTCATGGTTGAGGAATGAGCGGATCCGGGAAATATTTTTGAGTTTGAGGCGGCAGGAGGTGGCGAGGGCTTGGATATGTGGTTTGAAAGAGAGGGCAGAGTCGATGATCACCCCAAGGCACCGAGCATGTTGGACTGGGGAAAGCGAGCAGCCATTGACATTGATGGATAGGTCTGGTGAAGGGGTAGAGTGAGGTGGGGGAAAGATGATGAATTCTGTTTTGTCCATGTTCAGTTTGAGAAAGCGAGCAGAAAAGAAGGCTGAGAAAGCAGACAGACACTGTGGGATTTTGGTCAGTAGGGAGGTGAGGTCAGGTCCAGATAGGTAGATCTGCGTGTCATCGGCGTAGAGGTGATACTGCAAGCCGTGGGATTCTATGAGCTGTCCCAGGCCGAAGGTGTAGATGGAGAAGAGTAGGGGTCCTAGGACTGAGCCTTGAGGGACACTGACAGACAGGGGCGAGGTGAGGAGGTGGTGTGTGAGAGGGAGACACTAAATGTTCGGTCTGTTAGGTATGATGAGATACAGGATAGGGCCAGGTCTGTGATGCCAAGAGATGAGAGAATCTGTAGCAGGAGGGAATGGTCCACAGTGTCAAAGGCAGAGGACAGGTCCAGGAGAAGGAGGACAGAGTAGTGTCGCTTGCTCTTGGCGGTTAGCAGGTCGTTAGTGACTTTAGTTAGGGCAGTTTCAGTTGAGTGATGCGGTCGAAAGCCGGATTGTAACCGGTCAAAGAGGGAACAGGAGGAAAGGTGGGAGGACAGTTCAAGATATACATGCTGTTCCAGTAGTTTTGAGGCGTAGGGGAGAAGAGATATCGGGCGATAGCTAGACACAGAGGATGGATCGAGGGAGGGCTTTTTGAGGATGGGTGTGATTGAAGCATGTTTGAAGGATGAAGGAAAGACACCATTTGTAAGTGAAAGGTTGAAGAGGTGTGTGAGAGTAGGGATGAAGACTGTGGCAAAGTTAGGGATGAGGTGGGACGGGAGTGGGTCAAGCGCGCAAGTGGTGAGGTGTGATCTTGACAGGAGAGTGGAGAGCTGATCTTCTGTCTTGGTGGTGAAGCTGGTTTTGGAAGAACAGGGCTGAGTGGCTAAGAGGGGCATTGGGGCTGCGGGCCAAAGCCTTCTCTGATAGTATCAATCTTTTGCTTAAAGAAGGAGGCAAAGTCTTCGGCAGAAATGAGAGGAGAGGGAGGAGGTGCTGTGGGATGGAGTAGAGAATTGAAAGTGTTGAAGAGCTGTTTAGGGTTGTGAGACAGAGAGGATATGAGAGATGCGAAGTAAGTTTGTTTTGCGGCAGAGAGCGTGGACTTGAAGCTGGCGAGGGACTGCTTGTATGCGTTGAGGTGCTCGGTAGAATGGGTTCTCTTCCATCTCCGCTCGGTAACCCTGGAAGCCCGTCTCAGTTCTTTGGTCAGGCCGGTCAGCCAGGGCTGCCTGTTGATTGTACGAGTTTTGCTCTGCGTGAGGGGGGCGGCCGAATCAAGTGTGGTTTTTATTGTGGTGTTATAAAATGTGGCAGCAGCATCTGTGTCATTAAGTGAGGCTATGTCTGTGAGAGGGAGGAGGGACTCAGAGAGCGATTGTAAATTGAGGTGTTTGAGATTTCTGCGAGGGTGGGTGAGTTTGTGGAGTGGGGGATGCGTACTAACAGAGGAGAGGGAAGAGAATGTCAGTAGGTTGTGGTCAGACAGGGGGAGTGGGGAGTTAGTGAGATTGGTGAGGGAACAGAGGCGGGTGAAGATAAGGTCCAGCGTGTGACCGCCTTTGTGAGTGGCCGCAGAGGACCATTGAGTGAGGCCGAGGGAAGCCGTGAGCGAAAGAAGTTTAGAGGCCGCCGGGGTGGAAGTGTCAATGGGGATGTTGAAATCGCCCATGATGATGGTGGGGATGTCAACCGAGAGGAAATGGAGTAGCCAGGTGGTGAAGTGGTCGAGAAAGGTGGAGATGGCAAGTTCCGGGGGGCGGTAGATGACAGCCAGCTGGAGGTTGGAGGGGGAATAGATGCGGACGGAGTGCACTTCGAACGAGGGAATAGCAGCGGAGGGTGGAATTTGAATAGGAGTAAAGGAGCAGGTATCAGACAGGAGTAAGCCAACCCCTCCTCCACGTTTGTTGCTGGGGCGAGGGGTGTGAGAAAGATGAAATCCGCCATAGGAAAGCGCATCTGGAGAGACTGTGTCTGAGGGAGTGAGCCAGGTTTCAGTGATGGCAAGGAAGGAGAGTTTGTTGGTGATAAAGAGGTCGTGGATAAATGACAGTTTATTGCAGACGGAGCGTGCGTTCCATAGTGCTCTGGGTAGGGGGACTGGGGGAGGGGGGTGTGGATGGATAGGTATGAGGTTGACAGGGTTGCAAAACGTGTGGAAGATCGTGGCAGGGTGTTAGAAATGAGTGTGGGGATGTGTTGAGGAGGGCCTGGATTTGGGGATACATCGCCAGCGATGAGGAGTAGCAGACAGAGAATTAGAAGGTGGGAGCAGGATAAGCCATGGTGTGGCCGTGTGTGTCTTGGTAAAAAGGATTGTATGTGGAGGAACAGTTCTGAGGGAAAGGTGAGATGGCTGGGGAGAATGGAGGGGGAAATGACTAATTCCTTACTAGGTGGGGGGATTACAGGGGATAGGAAGAAAGAAAGGAGGATGGGGGTGAAAGTGATAAGAAAATGAAACATAGTGGTTTTATAATCTGTTACCTTGCAGCCAAATTCCAGTCAAATTCTAGTCTAATTCACAGTAGTGTAATTAGAAATCTGTAATTTGAAATATGGGATTTGAAATATGTGGAGCAGACTACGTCTGGAGCAGACCCATTGCACTGAATAAATAATGCAGCTAAGGGCAATCAGGTGTGATTGGGAAGTGGGCTGGGACTGCTCAGGCCAAATGCACAGAGTTAAGGAAAGGTCATAAAAGGGGGTAGGTGTTACACAGACCACTCAGATGTGTGGTGAAGATAACAAGAAAGTACAATTATGTATACAAGAAGATGGGTGAGCAAATCATACCATTAAACAAAGCAATACACATGATGCATTCAGGAACACTGAAAAGCTGGGGAATGGTTTCATACCATTAAACAAAGCAATACACATGATGCATTCAGGAACACTGAAAAGCTGGGGAATGGTTTCATACCATTAAACAAAGCAATACACATGATGCATTCAGGAACACTGAAAAGCTGGGGAATGGTTTCATACCATTAAACAAAGCAATACACATGATGCATTCAGGAACACTGAAAAGCTGGGGAATGGTTTCATACCATTAAACAAAGCAATACACATGATGCATTCAGGAACACTGAAAAGCTGGGGAATGGTTTCATACCTGTGGGAACAGAAGAACATCTCAGTCACAATGTGATGATGACAATGCTGTAGGATTCATGTGTGGCCAAATGCATTCTAGAATTCTAGTCTAATTCACAATAGTGTAATTAGAAATCTGTAATTTGAAATATGGGATTTGAAATATGTGGAGCAGACTACGTCTGGAGCAGACCCATTGCACTGAATAAATAATGCAGCTAAGGGCAATCAGGTAAATAAAGATTAAACAACAAACACAAGACCGATTTCATCACCCCAGGAATCATTTTAATCTGTATAACAGCGCCATCCTGACAGTATCTGTAATTTATTGAGCACAATCCTGCTGATGGGTTCCCTTTAAATGTATTAGGGTTGCTTAGAATAAGGCAGACCAGCAATAAAATCAGATCATAGCTGTTGTGTTGTTACCTTCAAATTGAAATTATTTTCATAGTTACCACTTACTATATACAAAAAAAGAATATATTATTAACATTGTACACAGATACTGTAATGTAAGGGTTGGTTTGCATATACAACACCATAAAAACTATCTTCAGGCTGTCTGCCCTTATGTGGTCATTATGAAAAGGATACGAGCCTCATGCATACCATATTGTCATGGAGCGATCCCAGCAGCTCCGCTGTCTGCAAGAGAAAATAAGCAGGAGCGGAGCTGCAAGGATCCTTCCTGCCCGGAGCCCGCACTTCCTGTCTCTGACACAGAGAGCAGCGCCACTGGATGACGTCATCATCCAGCTGCCGGCTGTGTCAGAGCGAGGAAGTGCGGGCGCCGGTGATGCTGTGGACAGGTGAGAGGTGCTGTGTGTGTGTGTTTTGTATGTGTGTGTGTGTTTTGAATGTGTGTGTAGAGATGAGTGGTGGTGTGTGTGCGTGCGTGTGTGTAGGTGGAGGAGAGGGGAATGGTGGGGAAAAAGCAATGATGGGGAAAAGGCAATGATGGGGTGATGGGGAAAAGGCAATGATGGGGTAATGGGGAAAAAGCAATGATGGGGTGATGGGGAAAAAGCAATGATGGGGTAATGGGGAAAAAGCAATGATGGGGTGATGGGGAAAAAGCAATGATGGGGTGATGGGGAAAAGGCAATGATGGGGTGATGGGGAAAAAGCAGTGATGGGGTGATGGGGAAAAGGCAATGATGGGGTGATGGGGAAAAGGCAATGATGGGGTGATGGGGAAAAGCAATGATGGGATGATGGGGAAAAAGCAATGATGAGGTAATGGGGAAAAGCAATGATGGGGTGATAGGAAAAGGCAATGATGGAGGTGATGGGGAGAAGGCAATGATGAGGTGATGGGGAGAAGGCAATGATGGGGAGAAGACAATGATGGGGGTGATGGGGAGAAGGCAATGATGAGGTGATGGGGAAAAGGCAATGATGGGGGTGATGGGGAGAAGGCAATGATGGGATGATGGGGAAAAGGCAATGATGGGGGTGATGGGGAGAAGGCAATGATGGGGTGATGGGGAAAAGGCAATGATGGGGAGAAAGCAATGATGGGGTGATGGGGAAAAGGCAATGATGGGGGTGATGGGGAGAAGGCAATGATGGGAGTGATGGGGAGAAGGCAATGATGGGGAGAAGGCAATGGCGGGGAGATGGAGAAAGCAATGATGGGGTGGTAGAGGAGAAGGCAATGATGTAGGTGGTGGAAAGGGCAATAATGGGGGTGGTGGAGGAGGAAATGATGGAGGTGGTGGAATGGGCAATGATGGGGTGGCAGGGAAGTAAGCAAAGATGGTGGGGTAGAAGGCAATGATGGAGGTAGTGAAGAGGACAATAATGGGATGTGGGGGAGGAGCACAATGAGGGCTGTGGGGGATTGGGATGAGAAGAAGGGGGACTTATAAAGGCCTTAGGAACAGGGGGAGGTGGAGGAAGACATTATCACTTATTATGTCTAACACAGTCCCTTAGTATATAGTGTACATACTTATTATGTCTAATACAGTCCCTTAGTATATAGTGTACTCACTTATTATGTCTAACACAGTCCCTTAGTATATAGTGTACTCACTAATTCTGTATAACACCATCCTTAGTTACATAGTTTCATAATTTATTATGTATAACACCGTCCTTTATTACGTAGCATCCTCTCTAGCTATATATGGTGCTGTCCCTTATTATATAGCTTCCTCTGCTGTTATGTATAGTGCTGTCTCTTACATAGTGTATTCTTGTTAATTTTGTTATTCACAACGCCCTCTTTTATTACATAGTCCCCTCTCTTTTTAGATATAAAATGACTGCTGATCGAGGAGCCGGTGACCAGATTAGCAGTCTATCAGCTCCTCCATTAGAAAGGAAGCTTTCCCATGCTCCATCAGCCATCATTGCATTATACAGCTAACAAGAGAGGACGGTATGTAATAAAAAACAGGGCTCTATATAATCCAATATGTAAGGGACTGTACTGTCCACCCCTGGTATACACTGTTTGATGCTTTTAGGTTTTTTATGTAACATCCAATTTCATCTGCAGAGTAGAATGGATCAATTGTGAAATCGGTTGTATGGCAATTTGTCCAAAGAGTCCTAGGTGTCATTTTTCAACATGACAACGCCAGGCCACATAGTGCTCATGGTACTGTGAGGAGCCTACATGGAGTAAATGTGCTTTCGTGGCCTGCAGGGTCTCCAGACTTTGATCGACAAATGCTAAAGGAGGTGCTAGCAGCGGTTCTTGATGATTTCCATGACCAAGTGCATTAAGTATCACAAAATATTTCTCAGACAACCATTAATAACCTCAATAATATTAACACCAAGGCCTATTAGTGAAGGGATTTGAGGATGGTGCTTATATTCAATATAGAATAAATCGAAATGTTTTGAAAATAGTGTTCAGAATTTGCATATCATTAACTTGTCTATCAATGTTATGATTTTCATTATTTCACTACTTTTCCTTCTTGGTTTTACAATTTCACAGTTGAGAAGTGTAAGTATATATTGTGTATATATAATAATATATATACTGTATATTGGTAGGACTGGGTGTAATGGAGACTATTTCACTAATTGCACTGCATCCATTGGACATTGTAGTTTTTATACTTAGATAAATGTTATAAGTTTTCCCAGATAATACCCATTTAATGTACAACAATCTTCTGTGAGTGAAAAGTCTGATGATTTTCATGCATTAGTTGGTATAAATGCACTCTTTTTTGTGATTAATACGTTACATCTCTGTGGTTAACCAAGAATCCATAACTCACCACCCCCTGGCTGTGAGACCTCTTCTAGCTCACTCATTATATTATTTCTATTAATCTTTAATCAGGCAGACTATTTAGATCCATTGGCAGGCTGTAGAAACATGCTCCTAAGCCTTTTGCCTTATTGTTATTATTAAATTTTTATACCCATATAACCATCCATTTGGAAACACAAAATCCACAGGATATTTGATAACCTGCTGATTGCTGAAGGTGTCACCACCGGGACCCCACTGATCCCCAGAAAAGGGCTCATTAGTGCCCTGTTTGACTGGAGCAAGGGTCCCACATTTTCACACCAATTCATTGTCTATAGGACTGCTGAGATAGTCAAGTTGATAGTATAGTTTGCTTTTATGGGTCAATCCCTTTAATATCTTGTGCAGATTTATTTTTTTTATCAACATGTATGTCCTTATATAAATATATTAATTACAGAAGTAAAGTAGACTTTATTATTAGAGAAGGACAATGAAATATTTAGGGTTTCCTCCACCGCCATTAGTATAACAGTCCCATAGACCAACATAAAAGGATAACAGAATATGCAATATGATATATAGTTGCTTCCTTTCACTTCTTGGCAGACAAGGACACCTCTAGAATTAGACTGTTTTGTGCACGCTGAGATTATGTCAGGAATCGAACCCAGTGTCTCTTGTCCACCGCCAGCAGCTCTACCATCTGAGCTATTCTGCTGGCTACGAAGTTCCTTGCTGAACCCAGATACCATTGACTGTTCTTCCTGATCGGCTTCACCCAGTGCTCTCTCGTTTGGCCTCTGATTGCCAATTACACGCCCTATATAAACCTGGCCCTGTGGGTGTGTCATTGTGAGATTATTGTGCTTCCAGCCTTTAGTCAAGCTCTTTCTCCTGCTGTTCCTGCTGCTACAAACACTGCCTTTCCTGTGTACCGACCTCCGGCTGCCACCTGACTACGTTATCTGCCTGCTCCTCTGCTACAAACACTGCTCTCCTGTGAACTGACCTCGGCCTGCCACCTGACTACGTTATCTGCCTGCTCCTCTGCTACCGAACTGCCTTTCCTGTGTACCGACCTCCGGCTGCCACCTGACTACGTTATCTGCCTGCTCCTCTGCTACAAACACTGCCTTTCCTGTGTACCGACCTCCGGCTGCCACCTGACTACTCTACCTGCCTCTGCTTCCCCTAGTGTTTGCAGTAACATTGGCTCCAACCCAGACGGGATCCTGACAGAATAATCTCGCGCAAAATGGAGTCCGCTGTGAACACCCTGAGGCGGCAAGTTACGGAGCTTCAAAGTTTTTGTACTGATTCTCAAGGAAAATATTCCAAGTTACAAACTGATTTCACGGTGATACAACAGGAAGTAATTGAGCTACAAAAACAACTTCTGGACGTGCGCAATTCAGGGTCCGAATCAAACGCGCGGCTGCCGCTGCCTGCAAAGTTCAGTGGGGATCGCCAGCAGTACCGAGGATTCCTCAATCAATGCCGCATATACTTCCAGATGCAACCTGCTCCCTTTACCAGTGAGAGGAAGAAAGTTTTTTTCATGATAAATCTCCTGACGGATGAAGCTCTTGCTTGGGCTTCACCTTATGTAGAAAAGGACTATGCCCTCCTTAATGACCTGGAAGCTTTCATCGCAGCTATGAATCAAGTTTTTGATGACCCAAACCGCTGTGCCACAGCAGAAACCAAATTACATAATTTGCGCCAAGGACATCGCTCTGTTGCGGAATATACATCGGAGTTCCGTCGCTGTCACGCGGTCTTATGATATGTGTACGATGTCAGTAAACTATTCTTAAAAGAACAACACTCTATACAACATATAGATTAGCAACATCAGCATGTAAATATAGAATAGATTTACCTGACACGATATCCGTTGAACTCAGGGTTAATCTTGAGGACTTGATACACTGTCACAGGAAAGAGGAGGACCGGGGGTCTAACCTGACCCTAAACTGGGGTCCTAACTAATCCCTCACCTTGGAGGTACTGATAATGGTTCAGAGGTCCAAGTCTCCAGCCTAACCCTGTCTCCTATCAGTCCCTGAAACCTGTAATCAGTCCTAAGAAGGATTCTGATTACCACCAAAGGGATATGGGCTGATCTCTGCTAAATACACAGATTAGACATATAGGACAGACTGGAGAAAACACAGACTTGCATACACACTCAAACACAGAAGGAACATAAATGATCTGGGATATTAAACTCTAAGCAAGGTGAGCTTAAAACAACTAAGGAGCTCTTTAACTTAAGTCTATACAGATACAATCCTATCTGTGGTCTGCATGAAGAATTTCACTGGCAACTCCCAACACAGACAACCAGAGATTTAAAGGAAACCAATCAACAAATAATTAATTGCAGCCGGGAGAAAACTGCACCCAGTCCCAGAACTGAGCACAGACAGAATTAACTCCCTAACTGCCAAACACAAAGAAACAGCAACTCAGCTGTGAGAAGTCAGAATGTGCAACCGCGACGATCTTCGTGGCGATGCACACGACAGTCGCTGGGTGGCCGACACCACCTGGAATCCAGCGGCCCAGAGAAGTCAATTTCGACGAGGGTTATCAGAACCAGTGAAAGACGAGCTTGCCAGGGTTGAGACCCCTGATAAGTTGGAGAACTTTATTCAACTATGTATCCGGATTGACCAAAGACTTACTGAAAGGAGAAAGGAGAGACTGCGAGCACTTGGGAATAGCCCTGGCTTCTCATTTTCAGCATCAGACCACCAAGAAAAGACGCAAGGCGTGTCTGAACCGATGCAGATCGACGTCATCCGAAGACCACTCTCTGCACAGGAGAAGGAGAGGCGACATGCAGAACATCTCTGCCTCTATTGTGGGGACCCTGGACACTATGCCATCAACTGTCCTAACAAAAGGACTATAGCCTTTACCAACAACAGGTCTGCCAGCAATATGGACCTTTCTCAGCAGTCGGATTCCATCTTGCAGACTATCTCATCAGTAAGCCAGAAATAGACAAAATACATACTACATCATCTCATTTTGTAATCCCCATTCAGGTTGTAATGGGCACCCAAAAAATACAATGCTCTGCCCTGTTGGATTCGGGAGCAGGAGGAAATTTTATGGACTTAAAATTTACACGTGATAATAATATTTCCAGTAGGACCAAATCCACACCAATTGAAATGGAAACTGTGGATGGATCACCTTTGTCTTCTGGACCTGTCACGCATGAGACAATCGAACTGGAGATTTGTATCGAACCGGATCATCATGAAGCTGTCAGTTTCCACCTTATTTCATCTCCGAAATTTCCGGTTATTCTAGGGATCCCCTGGTTTTCAGTCCATAACCCTTCTATCAACTGGGCATCAAGGACCATCACCTTTCCATCTGACTACTGTAAGAATAATTGTCATAAGGAACCCCCTGTTCTCCAACAAGTCCAAATCTCTGAGATTTCGCATGAGAAGGAAGAGAAACTACCACCTCAATATCAGCAGTTCTCTGATGTCTGCAGTAAGAAGAAAGCAGATCAATTACCTCCTCACCGTCCTTACGACTGTCCCATTGAATTGCTGCCAGGAGCAACCATTCCATTTGGACGGATTTACAATCTTTCCGAACCTGAATTGAAGGTATTAAGAAAGTTCCTGGATGAAAATTTAGAGAAAGGCTTTATTCGACCTTCCACATCTCCAGCTGGGGCACCCCTGTTCTTTGTTGAAAAGAAAGACTCCACTCTGCGGCCATGTATTGACTACAGAGAGATGAATAATATCACTGTCAAGAATCGCTACCCGCTACCCTTGATTCCTGAACTATTTGAGAGACTCCGTTCTGCGAAAATCTTTACGAAGCTGGATCTTAGAGGGGCTTACAACCTCATACGGATTCGCCCAGGAGATGAGTGGAAGACCGCCTTCAGAACGAGATATGGACATTTTGAATCTCTGGTTATGACCTTTGGCCTTAGCAATGCCCCAGCCACCTTTCAACATTTTATTAATGATGTATTTCGAGATTTCTTGGACCAATTCGTTGTGGCTTATCTCGATGACATTCTTATATTTTCAGACACCTTGGAAGAGCATCGCAGGCACGTCCAGTTAGTCTTGGAACGACTACAGGAGAACCATCTTTACATTAAACTTGAAAAATGTGAGTTTGAACAAACCAGTATCCAATTTCTGGGATATATCATCTCCCCAGAAGGTCTGAGCATGGATCCCGGCAAAATCAATGCTGTAGTGGACTGGCCTGTTCCAAGAAATTTAAAAGACGTCCAGCGTTTCATAGGATTTTCAAATTTTTACCGAAAATTTATAAAGAACTTTTCACGGATCATACTACCAATTACTACACTAACAAAAAAGACCAAAGCATTTTTCTGGTCTCCGGAGGCACAGGAGGCTTTTGACAAGTTGAAAACTCTTTTTACGTCTGCTCCATTGTTAGTACACCCAAATCCTGAATTGCCATTTACTGTCGAAGTGGACGCCTCGGACTCTGCAGTGGGAGCCATTCTGTCTCAGCGAGTTGGGGACAAGATGCAACTTCACCCATGGGCGTTTCTTTCCCACACCATGTCATCTGCAGAAAAGAACTACGACATCGGTAATAAAGAACTGTTAGCCATTAAAGTTGCCTTCTCCGAGTGGAGACATCTTCTGGAAAGTGCCAATCACCTGTGACTGTCCTCACGGACCACAAGAATCTTGAATTCCTCCGTACAGCAAAAAGATTGTCTGCAAGACAAGCACGATGGGCCTTATTTTTCTCAAGATTCAATTTTATAATTTCTTACCGGCCTGGTTCAAGAAATGGCAAGGCTGACGCCCTGTCCAGGATGTGTTCGGAACCTCAGGAGAGGTTAGTAATGACGATACAATTCTAGGCCCTAAAAATTTTTTGGGAATATTGCACTCTAGAGTACTATGTAATAGAATTAAAGATGGATTTCAAGAGGACTCTTTCCTTAACCATCCTTCGGAAGACGTCAATCTTTCATTCAAAGAGGGTTTTGGATGCAGAAACACAAAATATATGTACCTGAATCTTCTCGTCTTGAAGTCCTCAAAAGTGTCCATGATTCTAAACTGGCAGGACATCCTGGAGTTGCAAAAACACAAGACTTACTACTTCGTTTCTTTTGGTGGCCTAATTGTAGGAAGGACGTGAGGAAATATGTTTCAACATGTTTAACATGCGCACGAAACAAGACCCCACGATCGTCTCCTCTAGGACTCTTGCAACCACTTCCAGTTCCATCCAGGCCTTGGGGATCTATTTCCATGGATTTTATTGTGGAACTACCCCCTTCCAAACAGATGACCGTCATCCTTGTCATAGTGGACCGACTCACAAAAATGGCCCACTTTATTCCAACTGAAGGAATTCCTACTGCTGAAAAAACTGCAGAACTGATGATCAAAGAGGTATTCAGGTTACATGGAATTCCTGACAACGTGGTGTCTGACAGAGGCGTTCAGTTTACGTCAAAATTTTGGAAGAGTTTCTGTACAGCCTTGGGAGTCACGGTGAATCTTTCTACCGCTTTCCATCCTCAGTCCAATGGCCAGACGGAGAGAATGAACCAGACTTTGGAGCAATACCTCCGTTGCTTCATTTCCTATCTTCAGGATGACTGGGTGGACTACTTACCAACAGCAGAGTTTGCCTACAACAACTCCATACATAGCGCTACATCTCAAACCCCATTTTTTGCTAATTATGGAGTACATCCAGTATTTATCCCTAATCTGCCAGTGAACACTCCTATTCCTGCTGTTAATGACAGGCTTGCAAAATTACAGGAATCCCAGAAGGAATTATCAGAGATATTACTCAAGACCCAGGAAGTATATAAGGAAGCAGCAGATAAACATCGGAGAGTG
The DNA here is from genome assembly GCA_033576555.1 of Oophaga sylvatica. Classification (NCBI taxonomy): domain Eukaryota; kingdom Metazoa; phylum Chordata; class Amphibia; order Anura; family Dendrobatidae; genus Oophaga; species Oophaga sylvatica. The sequence goes on from JARQOD010000005.1 coordinate 192,763,312, forward strand.
CCCCCTGCTCTTCAGGTTGGAGACAAAGTTTGGCTGTCCACTAAAAACCTTAAGACACATGTGCCATCCTCCAAATTGGGTCAGAAATTCATTGGACCTTTTCAAATTTCTGCAAAAATTAACCAGGTTGCTTTTTGTTTAAAACTTCCCAACAATCTAAAGATTCATCCAATATTTCACATATCCTTGCTCAAACCCTTCTGTGAAAACCCGTTTCCAGGAAGAATTCAGCCACCTCCTCCACCAGAAAGGATCCGTGGTGAAGAATACATTGTGAATAAAATTCTGGACTCCCGAAAATTCAGAGGTAAGGTTACGGACCAGAGGAAAATTCATGGGAACCAAAGGACAACGTCCATGCTCCTGGACTTACAAGAGCCTTTCATCAGAGGTACCCAGATAGGCCAGCTCCTGAGATGTCCAGAGGCCATCCTGGAAGGAGGGGAGTACTGTCAGGAATCGAACCCAGTGTCTCTTGTCCACCGGCCAGCAGCTCTACCATCTGAGCTATTCTGCTGGCTACAAAGTTCCTTGCTGAACCCAGATACCATTGACTGTTCTTCCTGATCGGCTTCACCCAGTGCTCTCTCGTTTGGCCTCTGATTGCCAATTACACGCCCTATATAAACCTGGCCCTGTGGGTGTGTCATTGCGAGATTATTGTGCTTCCAGCCTTTAGTCAAGCTCTTTCTCCTGCTGTTCCTGCTGCTACAAACACTGCCTTTTCTGTGTACCGACCTCCGGCTGCCACCTGACTACGTTATCTGCCTGCTCCTCTGCTACAAACACTGCTCTCCTGTGAACTGACCTCGGCCTGCCACCTGACTACGTTATCTGCCTGCTCCTCTGCTACCGAACTGCCTTTCCTGTGTACCGACCTCCGGCTGCCACCTGACTACGTTATCTGCCTGCTCCTCTGCTACAAACACTGCCTTTCCTGTGTACCGACCTCCGGCTGCCACCTGACTACGCTACCTGCCTCTGCTTCCCCTAGTGTTTGCAGTAACATCGGCTCCAACCCAGACGGGATCCTGACAGGTTACTTGATATAGGATAGAGATCTCAGATCAATATCTCATAATATCCCATACTGGCAGATATTTCATTCTGAATCCAATAGTTATTCTTCATTCTAGGATGGCAAATCTATGAATTCACCAATAATGTGATTAGCTGAATAAGTTAGAAATGGATAATTCTTTGTAGCACCATGAAGCCAACAGCACTACCAAAATATTGTTGGGTCTATGTATCTAAGGTATGCCTGAAATATACCGTAGTCATTAAAGTGTTTCGTAGCTTATGATAAAAAGTCTATTAAAACAGTGATTGTTCAGTGGCAAGTTTGAGCTATCCGCCATGTGAACCAGTTCAGATATTGATAAAGTCAGGATTAACAGACCACATCCATTTTATAGGACAGCATACTAAAGTGTCTAATGTGTTGTGAGCTAGGGATTCATAAAACGCCTCAACAGATTGATAGCACGGTATGGTGTATAACTCCTTAAACAAGTTTAAGACCCTATTAAGCCGGGTTTAATGCTGCCATTCATTGGTAAATCTTCTTAAATACTACTACTATTACTACTACTACTACTACTATCATCATCTCAGATATTGCAATAACAGGCAAATTGAATGGTGAAAAAATGTGTCTTAACTTTGACACTAAAATGCATTGCCATTCTTGAGTTAAACTTACTGTTTCCTACTAAGCAGTGCCACTATGGGGATGATTAAACTCTGTGTCTGGTACTCTGGGCGCTATTTAAAGTCCACCACTCGACCACCTCAGCTTAGTCAATACAAGACTCAAATTAAAATAAAAACGGTGGCACTCACCTCCTGCGGGGGCGCTGTTCCAGTGATGTTGGCACCGCTGTTTCTCATGAGTGAATTGACTTCTTGTGTCTCATGCAGACTGCAGCCAATGAAGAGAACCGCTCTTCAGCTGTACCTGTGATGATTTTATCAGAGCTCTGACAGAATATCATGAACTACAACTGATGAGCAGCCACTCATTGTCTACAGCTGAAATATGACACAAAAATGTCACATCACTGCCGGGAACAGCGCCACTGCAGGAGCTGAGTATACACTGTTTGTTTTCTAATTCAGGTCCTGAATTGATTCTTCTGTGGTTGTCCAGTACCGAGGACACACTTACAAGTAAAGGTCTACTGGATCATCATAATAACTGGTTCACTTTGAAGAGGTTTTCCCACATTTATAGGATAGACCATAAATGTATGACTGATAGGAACCTTACCGATGTTGTCCTGTTGACCTTTAATGTACCAGAACATGACTAAGGTGTTCAAATATGCACAACACTAAGAGTAGTATCTCAGATTATTCATTTTAGTCATTGTTGCCGATCATAGTGGTCTGTCGGACCCCATGTTTAGAACTTCATGATTCCGAACTTGTTCAGAAAAGGTTCGCCAATCTCAAAGTCATCACGAACCTCGCACATTCGAATTTGTGTTCGGAATCCTAAGCACTTTCCTCAAAATTGGTAAAATTGAGCCAAAGTTCAGTAATTGATCGCGTTTCCACTAATGCTTTTGTTAGGACATTGGCTAGAATAGTGGTGCTGTATGATGAGCCGGGGGGATATGTTTGATGAGGGGACGGGGTGGGAGAGGTCAGAGGAGTGGCAGACTCATTCTTTTTTTTTTTTTAATTAACTTAATGTGTGGAGATTCCAGCAGTCAATCAGGGCACAGAAACTATCCACAACTTCCAGACACAATGGCTTGTGTCATTGGCTGCCAAAGTTACATGTCCCTTTCCATACAAAAAGCAGACACGTGACTTTGGCGCCATTTTGTGAGTGCAAGGCTGTGTGCACACAGTGCGTTTTTGCAGACTTCCTATGGTATTTCCCACGCTGTCATCTGTGTGACAGTGCGAGAAACACTGACGGTTCTGATAGGCTGTCAGAGCGCTGCGGTTTGATGCTGTCAGATGTCAGCGTGACCCCGCAGCTGTGACTGTGACTCGCGGTTGAAAGCTTGCTGCCAGTCACAGGCATCGGCTGAAGAGAGACTACTACTCCCCTCAGCCCACACCTGCTTGTCACTGATTACTGCGAAAGTAGGCAGTGGCTGATAGGCACAGTAAGTGTTGTTCTTAAATATCTCGCAAGGTTAAGGTGCAAGTGATGGAAATTTTGTTACTTCTAATGTGAGTGCATAGAAAGCGCATAAGAGACAAGGAGATCTGCTGTAAGCGGTCAAGACATAGGCAGGTGTAGAGGATCACAACAATAAGAGGCTGATGAATGACTGGAGTCTATCTGGCTGCAGTCTAGGAAAGAAGTAGCAATGGTAAAGTGAGATAAGCCTTGGGGGGAAATGAGAATTCTGCAGTCTTTATGTGGCTGCAGACAGATGAAACCGTGACTGTGTGCAATGCACACACTGTCATGATTTCCCATGTGGGTGGGTGGTCACTTGACCACATGTGTACAGCTTGCATAGTTGTGGTCACATCCTGACTAGTCTTAACTTGATTCTCTGGATTCTGAATTGGGTCAAGTTGGCATGTGACTGCAGATCTACAAATCTCATACATGCAGTCAAGTGAGCAATGTCCTGCATGGGGAATACAGAGAATCACATACTGTCTTGACTCAGTAGTCTACAGTCACGTAAGCTGCAGTCTTTTAATTTCATCTGTTATGATTTGGTAGCTGAGGAGAGCAAGCAAAAAAGGAAATACACCAGAGAGGTTGGAATCTATGGGATTGCAGTACCCTGACTGACCACCACAACTAAAGGCAGCCGTGGAGCGTACCTACGTTGGTCCTAGACGCCTCTTCACAGCCTGAGAAGCTAACTACACCTAAAGACAGAAAGAGGAAAACTATCTGCCCCGGAGCAAATCCCCAAAGAACATAGAAAGCCCCCAAACATGTAATGGCGGTTAGACAAGGGGAAATACAGACAGAGACAGAAAATAGTATGAGCAAACGTTGGGGCCCAAACTTCCTAAATAGAAAAGGATAGGAAGGACACTTACTGCAATCCCAAAAAACCCTGAAAAGTACCAACACTACTAATTACAAAAACACCTGAGATCACATGACCTCTACCACCTAAATTAGTTCTCTGGTGTAACAAAAACTAAACAGCAGCCACTGAAAAAACTGGAAAAGGCAAATGAACAAACAACAGTGGCTGAACTAAACTGAGAGGAGCACAAGCCCCCGGAGGGGACCCGGCAGACCCCCACAGAAGTGCAGGACAAAATGCAAAAAGCAAGCACAAAAAACTAAAAGAAGAAAATGTCTTATCTGTTAGCAGAAGATGCAGGCACGAAACAGCAAGCTACAAAGTGAACAGGAATCAAAGATGAGACCAGAACAATTGATCACCGGCAACCCTGATGGGAGGGAACCTCCCTTATATAAGACCAGTCAGTAACACCTGATCGCCAATCTTCACAATCTTCATTGGATAGTTCAGTACTTTTGTAACCACCAGAGGGAGCTTCTGCTCAGAATTCATTTCTAGCACATTCACAACAGTACCCCCCTTTGAGGAGGGGTCACCGAACCCTCATTTGAGCAACCAGGTCGGTCAGGATGAGCTCTGTGATACGCACGGATGAGTCTCCTAGCATGGATGTCCGAAGCAAACACCCAAGAATTGTCCTCCTGACCATAACCTCTCCACTTAACCAAATACTGGAGTTTCCGTCTAGAAAAACGAGAATTCAATATTTTCTCAACCACATACTCCAGATTGCCCTCAACCAAAACAGGGTCAGGAGGCACAGCCATAGGAACCACTGGCTCGACAAACCTCTTCAATAAGGACTTGTGGAACACGTTATGGATCTTAAATGTCCTGGAAGAAGTAAACGAAAGGAAACAGGATTAAGAATCTCCATGATCTTATAAAGTCCAATGAACCTAGGCTTAAACTTAGGAAATGCAACTCTCATAGGGATATTTCTTGAGGACAACCAGACCAAGTCCCCCACTTCAAACTGAGGACCATCAGTCCTATGCGGTTGGCAAACCGCTGGGTCCTCTCCTGAGAGAGGGACAACCTCTCCACTACCTGGTCCCAAATCTGCTGCATACGCTCCACAACAGAGTCAACACCTGGACAGACAGAAGCCTCCGTCTGTCCTGAAGAAAATTGAGGGTGAAACCCAAAATTGCAGAAAAATGGAGACATCAAAGTGGCAGAGCTAGCCCTATTATTAAGAGCAAACTTAGCCAAAGGCAAAAAAGAGACCCAGTCATCCTGATCAGCAGACACAAAGCATCTCAGATAAGTCTCCAATGTCTGGTTTGTTCTCTCAGTTTGTCCATTGGTCTGAGGATGAAAAGCCGAGGAGAAAGACAATTGAACACCAAGTTTAGAACAAAAAGTCCTCCAAAATCTGGAAACAAACTGGATTCCTCTGTCAGACACAATGTTCTCAGGAATTCCGTGTAACCGAACCACGTGCTGAAGGAACAAAGGCACCAATTCAGAGGAGGAAGGCAACTTAGGTAATGGCACAAGATGTATCATTTTGGAAACCCTATCACAAATCACCCAGATAACGGTCATTCTCTGAGAAACAGGGAGGTCGGAAATGAAATCCATAAAGATATGGGTCCATGGTCTCTTGGGCACAGGCAATGGCATCAACAAACCACTAGAGCGAGAGCAAGGCTTGGAGCGAGAGCAAGTCCCGCAGGACTGCACAAATTCCCTGACGTCACGAGACAAAGTAGGCCACCAAAAGGACCGACTAACCAAGTCTCTGGTACCAAAAATTCCGGGATGACCGGCCAACGCGGAACAATGAATCTCAGACAAACAATTTCCCAATAGGGCAGCGCTCAGGTTTATCCTCCTGACACCTTTCCAGAGCCACTCTCAAATTGGGCGAGATGGCGGAAAGAACTACACCCTCTTTCAAAATAACAGCAGGATCAGATAACTCAGGAGAGTCCGCAAGGAAACTCCTCGAGAGGGCATCCGCCTTAACATTCTTAGTGCCAGGAAGAAAGGAAACCACAAAATTAAAACGTGTGAAAAACAAGGCCCACCTGGCCTGTCTAGGATTAAGTCGCTTGGCTGATTCCAGATAAACCAGATTCTTATGGTCCGTGAGGACCACCACCTGATGTTTGGCTCCCTCCAGCCAATGTCTCCACTCTTCAAAAGCCCACTTCATGGCCAATAACTCCCGATTACCCACGTCATAATTACGTTCAGTTGGAGAAAATTTTCGAGAGAAAAAGGCACAAGGGTTACTTTTAGAGGTCTCTGGATCTCTTTGGGACAAAACGGCACCTGCCCCAATTTCAGAGGCATCAACCTCCACCTGAAATGGCAGAGAAACATCAGGCTGCCGTAGAACAGGAGCAGAAGTGAATCTCTGCTTAAGTTCCTGAAACGCAGAGACTGCCTCAGGAGGCCAATTCACCACATCAGAACCCTTTTTGGTCAAATCAGTCAATGGTTTAACAATAACAGAGAAATTACCAATAAATTTACGATAAAAATTGGCAAAACCCAAGAATCTTTGAAGAGCCTTTAATGAAGTAGGTTGGACCCAAACACAGATGGCCTGAACCTTGACCGGGTCCATTTCAATAACAGATGGGGACAAAATGAATCCCAGAAATAAGATCCTCTGTACGCCAAAAAGACACTTTGATCCCTTCACATACAGAGCATTCTCTCTCAAAATCTGGAACACAGTCCGAACATGTTTCACATGAGAGTCCCAGTCATTGGAAAAAATCAAGATATCATCCAAATAAACAATCAGAAATTTATCCACAAAATCCCTGAAAATGTCATTCATGAAGGACTGGAAGACAGAAGGAGCATTAGTGAGCCCAAAGGGCATCACTAGGTACTCAAAATGCCCTTCTGGGGTATTAAATGCGGTCTTCCATTCATCCCCGTGCTTAATGCAAATAAGGTTATATGCCCCCCTGAGGTCAAGTTTGGTAAACCAAGTAGCACTTTTCACCCTGGAAAACAGGTCAGAAATCAAGGGTAGCGGATATTGATATTTCACAGTGATATTGTTCAAGAGACGATAATCAATACACGGCCTTAATGAACCATCCTTTTTGGCCACAAAGAAAAAAACCGGCACCCAAGGATGAAAGGATGGTCTGATATGACCCTTCTCCAATGACTCCTTGATATAAGACCGCATAGCGTCATGTTCAGGTACAGACAAGTTAAAAAGGTGACCTTAAGGGAATTTACTACCAGGCACTAGTGTTGAGCGATATTGCTCGATATCTAAAAATATCGTATCGAAATTGTATCGCCGATATCACTAAATATCGTCGATATCCGATTCCGATACCGGAAGTCCCATGTAAGTCTATGGGAACAAAATATCGAAACTAAAAAAAACCTTTATTTCCTTGTAAACACTAAATATACACACATAGAATACATTATATATATATATATATATATATATACATGTCATTGTGACATATATATATACATATATGTATAGTTTATACACTTCTACATAGTAAAATATCCTCTGATTCAATTGCCGGGTAAAGCCGGCTTCTGTGAAAAGACAGAAGCACCCAACATGAAATGACACTTGGTGTACATAGGGTTAACCATGTCTTTTCATGTCGTTTGCAATCTGATTTGCACAAACAATTACATCAGTCTATGTGTGCAAAATTTCACACCTGTAGGGGTTAATTAAAGGTGTAAATTCGTTGTAAAAAAAAACGGACTTTTTTGCTACGAATTTACACCTTTAATTAACCCCTACAGGTGTGAAATTTTGCACACTTACACTCATGTAATTGTTTGTGCAAATCAGATATCAAACTACATGAAAAGACATGGTTAACTCTATGTAAACCAAGTGTCATTTCATGTCGGGTTCTGCATTTTCACAAAAGCCGGCAATTGAATTAGCGGCTATTATACTATGTAGAAGTGTATGAACTATAAATATAAATATATATATATATATATATATGTGTCACAAATTTAATGACATGTATATATATATATGAGGTGTAAAATTGCTGAAAAAAAATGCGTGGGCTCCCGCCCTATTTTCGCAACCAGACAGACAAAGCCAGTGAGTGGGGGCAGATAATAATAGCCCAGAGAGGGACCATTATTTTTGGCCCCCCCCCGGCTACTAACATCTGCCCCCAGACACCCCAGAAAGGGCAAATCTCTAATTAGATTTGCCCTTTCTGGCACTTTGCCCGTCTATTCCCATTGCCCTGTAGCGGTGGCGAATGGGTTAATAAGGGGTTAAAATGACCTTGCAATTGAAAGGTCACTTTAAGCCAGGTTAATAATTGAGAGCTGTCAATTAGACAACAATCAATTATTAATCCTATTGTATGAAAGAAAAATCAAACACACACACTTTAATAAAAAAGAAGTTTAATGAAATAATCACACAGTTTTTGACCATATTTTATTTTCCTGCTAAAAACATTTCCTGTAATAAAAATAAAATAATAAAGCAAAATTATTCTTACCAATCCGATGCACAGTCAGGTCCCACGGTGTAATCCTTCAGAAAGGGTTAATGTTTACTGCAGGGACCGCAGCTAATGCTGCAGCCTCACAGTAAACCCCCAAATGAATGAGTTCCTCTCCTGGCTGACAGGAGAGGAAGTGGAAAGCTTAATTGATTGCTTTCCACTTTCACTTCAGGTCAGCCAGGGACACAATCAGTGACGTCAGAGGGAACTGGTTAACAAAAATAGGGGTTCCCTTTGAAAAAAAAATGGCGTGGGGTCCCCCCTATTTTTGTTAACCAGCCAGATGAAGCAGACCGCTGAGGCCTGGATTTTCAGGCTGTTAAGGAGCCAAGATCCATGGACCTTGCCAGCCTGATAATACCAGGCCACAGCAGTCTGCATATCTTGGCTGACTAACAAAAATAGGGGATCCCCTCGAAAAAAATTGGCGTGGGGTCCCCCCTATTTTTGTTAACCAGCCAGATGAAGCAGACCGCTGAGGCCTGGTTTTTCAGGCTGGTAAGGATCCAATATCCATGGACCTTGCAAGCCTGATAATACCAGGCCACAGCAGTCTGCTTAGCTTGGCTGGTTAACAAAAATAGGGATCCCCTCGAAAAAAAAAACGGCGTAGGGGTCCCCCTATTTTTGTTAACCAGCCAAGTAAAATGCAGACTGCTGCGGCCTGGTATTAAAAGACTGTCAAGGCCCATGGATTTTGGCCCTAAACAGCCTGATAATACCAGGCTACAGCAGCCCCACATTTGGCGCATCAAAAGATGTGCCAATTGTGGCACTTTACCCGGCTCTTCCCACTTGCCCTGTAGCGGTGGCAAGCGGGGTAATAAGGGGTTAATGTCACCGTTGATTGCACGGTGACAATAAGCCCGGTTAATAATGGAGAGGCGTCAATAAGACACCGATCCATTATTAATCCCAAAGTTATTAAATGCATAAAAAAAAGACAAAGCAAGAAAAAAGTATTTTAATGAAATAAAAGAGACAACACAGTTTTCATTTCTTTTATTGTACTCTCATTCCTGCGACGCCATCGATCTCCTGTAAAAAAAGAAAAAAACAAACCAACAGTATACCACCTGTCTGACGCAGTCCATAGTAACGACAGTCCCACGACGATCCAGCTCTGCTACATCGCAATGACAGGCAGAGCCTGTCATCGCGACGCAGCACAGCTGATTACCTGCTTCCCCGGCGGTGACGTCATCGGACTGACTGCTTTACGGCCGGGATTACCCAGCAGTCACTGCAGTTATCGCGAGAAACTGCATGTGACCGCCGGGGAGAAGAGGATGGCGGCCATTAAGCAGTCCGGGATGTGACCGCCGGAGATCTTCTGCCAGGTAAGTGCTGCTGACTCCTGACAGACCCGACCGACGGACACTGACAGTGACAGACCCGACCGACGGACACTGACAGTGACAGTGACAAATCCGATTCCGGTATTCGATAAGACGAAAATATCGAAACGAATTATCGAAAGGCCGATAGAGCTAATATCGGCCGATAGCCGATATTTGCATTATCGTATCGCTCAACACTACCAGGCACTAATTCAATAGCGCAGTCATAGCTCCTATGGGGAGGCAAGGATGCAGATTTACTTTCGCTAAACACATCAGAAAAATCAGTCAAAAAGTCAGGAACATCCTGAGCCTGGGGGGAGGCAGAAAAAACAGGAGTGTTGGTATTAACACATTGGCAGCCCCAACTGGTTACAGACACAGATTTCCAATCCAAAACAGGAATATGAGACTGTAACCAAGGGAAACCCAGTACAATAATGTCATGCAGATTATACAGCACCAAAAATTTGCAACTCTCCTGATGATCAGGTTTAACCCTCATTATCACCTGAGTAGAGAACTGAGGTTTATTCTCATCCAAAGGGGTAGAATCGATCCCCAGTAGGGGAATAGACTTCCATAGGGGTATCAAGGGAAACCCACAACGTTTAGCAAAATCAAAATCCATCAGGTTAATAGCTGCTCCCGAATCAACGAAAGCCTGAGCAGAAAATGTAGACAGGGAGCAAATCAGGGTAACAGTCAACAAAAATTTAGTCTGAACACTACCCAAGACAACTGAGCGTGCAAAACGTCTTCCCCGCTTAGGGCAGACTGAAATAGCATGAGAGGCATCACCACAGTAGAAACATAACCCATTGCGTTTTCGAAACTCATGACGCTGTGCCCCAGAAGCCACTCTGTCACACTGCATGGGTTCAGAAGCTGGTTCACAAGGCAACACTATTCCACGCATACCTCTACGCTCACGCAAACGTCTGTCAATTTGAATCGCTAATGACATAGAATCATTGAGACCAGAGGGGACAGGGAATCCCACCATAACATCCTTTACATTCTCTGACAGACCCTTCCGAAAAAGGGCTGCCAAAGCATCGTCATTCCATTTGGTCAGGACTGCCCACCTTCGGAATCTCTGACAGTATAACTCAGCGTCCTCAAGCCCCTGATTTAATGCCAACAAGGCTTTTTCAGCTTGATCAGTGACATTAGGCTCATCGTACAATAACCCCAGAGCCTGAAAAAATGCATCAACATTACTCAAAACAGGATCCCCAGGTGTCAGGGAAAAAGCCCAATCCTGAGGATCGCCGCGCAGGAGAGAGATGACAATTTGAACCTGCTGTGCTGCGTTCCCTGAGGACTTAGATTTTAAGGCAAAAAACAACTTACAGTTATTGGGAATCCTAGGTTCCACAACAGGCAACCTCGCAAGATAGGTAGCAATACTCCGAACTTCAGTGGCAAGCTGATCCACACGGCCAGACAACTGTGCAAACTCCATTGAGAGAAAAAAAAATCCTCCTCAGCACCCAGAGATACAGAGGGGAAAAAAAATAAAAATCTCTGACAACTCTGACAAACTTTTTTCTTTAACACTATTTTTCCCTTCTGTGAGTACCATACAAATATCAGTTTTTGGGCCGGTGATACTGTTATGATTTGGTAGCTGAGGAGAACAAGCAAAAAAGGAAATACACCAGAGAGGTTGGAATCTATGGGATTGCAGTACCCTGACTGACCACCACAACTAAAGGCAGCCATGGAGCGTACCTACGTTGGTCCTAGACGCCTCGTCACAGCCTGAGAAGCTAACTACACCTAAAGACAGAAAGAGGAAAACTATCTGCCCCGGAGCAGATCCCCAAAGAACATAGAAAGCCCCCAAACTTGTAATGGTGGTTGGACAAGGGGAAATACAGACAGAGACAGAAAATAGTATGAGCAAACGTTGGGGCCCAAACTTCCTAAATAGAAAAGGATAGGAAGGACACTTACTGCAATCCCAAAAAACCCTGAAAAGTACCAACACTACTAATTACAAAAACACCTGAGATCACACGACCTCTACCACCTAAATTAGTTCTCTGGTGTAACAAAAACTAAACAGTAGCCACTGAAAAAACTGGAAAAGGCAAATGAACAAACAACAGTGGCTGAACTAATCTGAGAGGAGTACAAGCCCCCGGAGGGGACCCGGCAGACCCCCACAGAAGTGCAGGACAAAATGCAAAAAGCAAGCACAAAAAACTAAAAGAAGAAAATGTCTTATCTGTTAGCAGAAGATGCAGGCACGAAACAGCAAGCTACAAAGTGAACAGGAATCAAAGATGAGACCAGAACAATTGATCACCGGCAACCCTGATGGGAGGGAACCTTGTTATGTTACGGTAGCTGAGGAGTGCAGGTAAAAAAGGAAATACACCAGAGCAGTTGGAATCTATGAGATTGCAGTACCCTGACTAACCACCGCAACTAGAGGCAGCCGTGGAGCGTTCCTACGATGGTCCTAGACGCCTCGTCACAGCCTGAGAAACTAACTACACCTAAAGATAGAAATAGGAAAGCTATCTGCCCCGGAGCAGAACCCCAAAGATAATAGAAAGCCCCCAAACATGTAATGGCGGTTAGACAAGATGAAATACTGACACAGAAAGAAAATAGTATGAGCAAACGCTGGGGCCCAAACTATCTAAATAGAAAAGGATAGGAAGGGTACTTACTGCAATCCCAGAAAACCCTGAAAAACACCAACTCCACTAATTTCAAAATCACCTGAGATCACACGACCTCTACCACCTAAATTAGTTCTCTGGTGTAAGAAAATCAAAACAGCAGCCACTGAAAAAACTGGAAAAAGCAAAAGTACAAAACACAGTGGCTGGACTAAACTGAGAGGGCAAAAGCCCCGGAGGGGACCCAGAAGGCCCCACAGAAGTGCAGGACAAAATGCAAAAATATAGCAAAAACACAAAATAAGAAATTGTCTTATCTGATAGCAGGAGATGCAGACACGACACAGCAGGCTACAAGGGAAACTGGAAAGAAGGATTCAGACCAGAACAATTGATCACCGGCAACCTTGATGGGAAAATGATTCCCTTAAATAAGACCAATCAGTAACACCTGATTCCCAATCCTCACTAGTACCGCTTGTAACCACCAGAGGGAGCCTCTGTTCAGAACTCATCTCAAACCCATTCACAACAGTACCCCCCCTTGAGGAGGGGTCACCGAACCCTCATTTGAGCAACCAGGTCGGTCAGGATGAGTTCTATGATACGCACGGATAAGACTCCTAGCATGGATGTCCGAAGCAAACACCCAAGAATTATCTTCCTGACCATAACCTCTCCATTTAACCAAATACTGGAGTCTTCGTCTAGAAAAACGAGAATCCAATATTTTCTCAACCACATACTCCAGATTGCCCTCAACCAAAACAGGGTCAGGAGGCACAGCAGCAGGAACCACTGGCTCAACAAACCTCTTCAACAAGGACTTGTGGAACACGTTATGGATCTTAAATGTCCCTGGAAGAAGCAAACGAAAAGAAACAGGATTAATAATCTCCATGATCTTATAAGGTCCAATGAACCTAGGCTTAAATTTAGGAGATGCTACTCTCATAGGAATATTCTTTGAGGACAACCAGACCAAGTCCCCCACTTTAAACCGAGGACCATCAGTCCTATGCCGGTTAGCAAACCGCTGGGCCTTCTCCTGAGAGAGGGACAACCTCTCCACTACCTGGTCCCAAATCTGCTGCATACGCTCAACAACAGAGTCAACACCTGGACAGACAGAAGCCTCCATCTGTCCTGAAGAAAATCGAGGGTGAAACCCAGAATTACAGAAAAACGGAGACATCAAAGTGGCAGAGCTAGCCCTATTATTAAGAGCAAACTCAGCCAAAGGCAAAAAGAGACCCAGTCATCCTGATCAGCAGACACAAAGCATCTTAGATAAGTCTCCAATGTCTGGTTTGTTCTCTCAGTTTGACCATTGGTCTGAGGATGAAATGCCGAGGAGAAAGACAATTGAACACCCAGTTTAGAACAAAAAGTCCTCCAAAATCTGGAAACAAACTGGACTCCTCTGTCAGACACAATGTTCTCAGGAATGCCGTGTAAACGAACCACGTGCTGAAGGAACAACGGCACCAATTCAGAGGAGGAAGGCAACTTAGGTAATGGCACAAGATGTATCATTTTGGAAAACCTATCACAAATTACCCAGATGGTGGTCATTCTCTGAGAAACAGGAAGATCGGAAATGAAATCCATAGAGATATGGGTCCATGGTCTCTTGGGCACAGGCAATGGCATCAACAAACCACTAGAGCGAGAGCAAGGCTTGGAGCGAGAGCAAGTCCCGCAGGACTGCACAAATTCCCTGACATCGCGAGACAAGGTAGGCCACCAAAGGACCGACTAACCAAGTCTCTGGTACCAAAAATTCCGGGATGCCCAGCCAATGCGGAACAATGAATCTCAGACATCACACTCTTTTTCCATTGGTCCGGGACAAACAATTTTCCAACAGGGCAGCGCTCGGGCCTATCCTCCTGACACCCCTCCAGAGCAAGTCTCAAATTGGGCGAGATGGCGGAAAGAACTACACCCTCCTTCAAAATAACAGAGGGATCAGATAGCTCAGGAGAGTCCGCAAGGAAACTCCTCGAGAGGGCATCCGCCTTAACATTCTTAGTGCCAGGAAGAAAGGAAACCACAAAATTAAAACGTGTGAAAAACAAGGCCCACCTGGCCTGTCTAGGATTGAGTCGCTTGGCAGATTCCAGATAGACCAGATTCTTATGGTCCGTAAGGACCACCACCTGATGTTTGGCTCCCTCCAGCCAATGTCTCCACTCTTCAAAAGCCCACTTCATGGCCAATAACTCCCGATTACCCACGTCATAATTACGTTCAGTAGGAGAAAATTTTCGAGAGAAAAAGGCACAAGGGTTACTTTTAGAGGTCTCTGGATCTTTTTGGGACAAAACGGCACCTGCCCCAATTTCAGAGGCATCAACCTCCACCTGAAATGGCAGAGAAACATCAGGCTGCCGTAGAACAGGAGCAGAAGTGAATCTCTGCTTAAGTTCCTGAAACGCAGAGACTGCCTCAGGAGGCCAATTCACCACATCAGAACCCTTTCTGGTCAAATCAGTTAATGGTTTAACAATAACAGAGAAATTACCAATAAATTTACGATAAAAATTGGCAAATCCCAAAAATCTCTGAAGAGCCTTTAATGAAGTAGGTTGGACCCAATCACAGATGGCCTGAACCTTGACCGGGTCCATTTCAATAACAGATGGGGACAAAATGAATCCCAGAAATGAGATCTTCTGTACGCCAAAAAGACACTTTGATCCCTTCACATACAGAGCATTCTCTCTCAAAATCTGGAATACAGTTCGAACATGTTTCACATGAGAGTCCCAGTCATTAGAAAAAATCAAGATATCATCCAAATAAACAATCAGAAACTTGTCCACAAAATCCCTGAAAATGTCATTCATGAAGGACTGGAAGACGGAAGGAGCATTAGTGAGCCCAAAGGGCATCACAAGGTACTCAAAATGCCCTTCAGGGGTGTTAAATGCCGTCTTCCATTCATCCCCGTGCTTAATGCGAATAAGGTTATACGCCCCCTGAGGTCAAGCTTGGTAAACCAAGTAGCGTTTTTCACCCTGGAAAACAGGTCAGAAATCAAGGGTAACGGGTATTGATATTTCACAGTAATATTGTTCAAGAGACGATAATCAATACACGGCCTTAATGAACCATCTTTTTTGGCCACAAAGAAAAAACCGGCACCTAAGGGTGAAGAGGATGGTCTGATATGACCCTTCTCCAATGATTCCTTGATATAAGACCGCATAGCGTCATGTTCAGGTACAGACAAGTTAAAAAGGCGACCCTTAGGGAATTTACTACCTGGCACTAATTCAATAGCGCAGTCATAGCTCCTATGGGGAGGTAAGGATGCAGATTTACTTTCGCTAAACACATCAGAAAAATCAAACAAAAAGTCAGGAACATCCTCAGCCTGGGGGGAGGCAGAAAAAACAGGAGTGTTGGTATTAACACATTGGCAGCCCCAACTGGTTACAGACACAGATTTCCAATCCAAAACAGGATTATGAGACTGTAACCAAGGGAAACCCAGCACGATAATGTCATGCAGATTATATAGAACCAAAAATTTGCAGCACTCCTGGTGATCAGGTTCAACCCTCATTATCACCTGAGTAGAAAACTGGGGTTTATTCTCAGCCAAAGGGGTAGAATCGATCCCCAGTAGGGGAATAGACTTCTGTAGGGGTATCAAGGGAAATCCACAACGTTTAGCAAAATCATAATCCATCAGGTTAATAGCTGCTCCAGAATCAACGAAAGCCTGAGCAGAAAATGAGGACAGAGAGCATATCAGAGTGACAGTTAATAAAAACTTAGTCTGAACACTACCCAAGACAACTGAGCGTGCAAAACGTCTTCCCGCTTAGGGCAGACTGAAACAGCATGAGAGGCATCACCACAGTAGAAACATAACCCATTGCGCTTTCGAAACTTATGACGCTGTGCCCCAGACACCACTCCATCACACTGCATGGGCTCAGCAGCTGGCTCACAAGGCAACACCACTCCACGCATACTTCTCCGCTCACGCAAACGTCTGTCAATTTGAATCGCTAATGACATAGAATCATTGAGACCAGAGGGGACAGGGAATCCCACCATAACATCCTTTACATTATCCGACAGACCCTTCCGGAAAAGGGCAGCCAAAGCGTCGTCATTCCATTTGGTCAGGACTGCCCACCTACGGAATCTCTGACAGTATAACTCAGCGTCATCAAGCCCTGATTTAATGCCAACAAGGCTTTTTCAGCTTGATCAGTGACATTAGGCTCATCGTACAATAACCCCAAATCCTGAAAAAATGCATCAACATCACTCAAAACAGGATCCCCAGGTGTCAGGGAAAAAGCCCAATCCTGAGGATCGCCGCGCAGGAGAGAGATGACAATTTGAACCTGCTGCGCTGCGTTTCCTGAGGACTTAGATTTTAAGGCAAGAAACAATTTACAATTATTTTTGAAATTCTGAAACTTAGCTCGATCCCTGAAAACAAATCTGGCATGGGGATCCTAGGTTCCACAACAGGCAACCTAGCAAGATATGCAGCAATACTCCGAACCTCAGTGGCAAGCTGATCCACACGGCCAGACAACTGTGCAAACTCCATTGGGAGAAAAGATCCTCCCCAGCACCCAGAGATACAGAGGGAAAAAAAAAAAAAAAAATGCAACAAACAGAAAAATATCTCTGACAACTTTTCTTCCTTCAAAATATTTTTTCCCTTCTGTGAGTACCATACAATTTTTATGGCCGGTGATACTGTTATGTTACGGTAGCTGAGGAGTGCAGGTAAAAAAGGAAATACACCAGAGCAGTTGGAATCTATGAGATTGCAGTACCCTGACTAACCACCGCAACTAGAGGCAGCCGTGGAGCGTTCCTACGATGGTCCTAGACGCCTCGTCACAGCCTGAGAAACTAACTACACCTAAAGATAGAAATAGGAAAGCTATCTGCCCCGGAGCAGAACCCCAAAGATAATAGAAAGCCCCCAAACATGTAATGGCGGTTAGACAAGATGAAATACTGACACAGAAAGAAAATAGTATGAGCAAACGCTGGGGCCCAAACTATCTAAATAGAAAAGGATAGGAAGGGTACTTACTGCAATCCCAGAAAACCCTGAAAAACACCAACTCCACTAATTTCAAAATCACCTGAGATCACACGACCTCTACCACCTAAATTAGTTCTCTGGTGTAAGAAAATCAAAACAGCAGCCACTGAAAAAACTGGAAAAAGCAAAAGTACAAAACACAGTGGCTGGACTAAACTGAGAGGGCAAAAGCCCCCGGAGGGGACCCAGAAGGCCCCCACAGAAGTGCAGGACAAAATGCAAAAATATAGCAAAAACACAAAATAAGAAATTGTCTTATCTGATAGCAGGAGATGCAGACACGACACAGCAGGCTACAAGGGAAACTGGAAAGAAGGATTCAGACCAGAACAATTGATCACCGGCAACCTTGATGGGAAAATGATTCCCTTAAATAAGACCAATCAGTAACACCTGATTCCCAATCCTCACTAGTACCGCTTGTAACCACCAGAGGGAGCCTCTGTTCAGAACTCATCTCAAACCCATTCACAACAGAACCCCTTATATAAGACCAGTCAGTAACACCTGATCGCCAATCTTCACAATCTTCATTGGATAGTTCAGTACTGTTTGTAACCACCAGAGGGAGCTTCTGCTCAGAATTCATTTCTAGCACATTCACAACATTCATCCCTAACAACCCCAGTTTTGGTCCAGAATATATTGGCCAAATTTCAATAAAATATCTCCACCCCCTTCCGAGATAAGGGGTTGAGATATTTTTGTAAAATTATGCAGCCTGATGAAGGTTAAGAGCCTCAAAGTCTCTTGTGTCAGATAGCAGACTAGAATCCAGAGTGTTATGGACTGACCTGAGTTGGAGTAGGGATAATGCAACCACTAGGGGCAGCACTAGCAGGTAGTGTAGGAATAGCCAGAAGTCAGTACACAATAGCAGCAGTATAATCTTTATGATAAGCAGCAGGTGGAGGCTAGGAGTTCAATAATCTTACAAGGAAGGAAGTGTAATGCCAGGTTTACGTAGGGTGTTGAGTCAGGAGATTACAGGGTTGAACCAATCAGGAACTCAGGGTGGAGACAATCAGGAACTCAAGGTGGAGATAATCAGGAACAACACAGGTATTAGTATCTGGGTTAGCAAGATCCTGTCCAGCAAGCTGAATAGCTCAGAGGGAAGAGCTTCCGCCTGGTGCACAAGAGATGCTGTGTTTGAGTCCTGACACAGAGCCTGTGTATTTTGTATAAGTTGTTGTACTTTAGCAAATAAACTGGTTATCCAGAGCCTTTTCAGAGGTCACTAAAGTCTTGGACAGGGATAGCTTGTGCTGAGAATAAAGGAAAAAGGATTGAATTTACTCATGATCGCAGCAGGGAAATTAATGATGCATCATCTGTCGAAATCCTCCTCCTGCAAAGTGAAAAAGTTGAAAGCAGCACAAGGAGTGAAAGACGGGTAAATAATAAGTGTGATAAGTAGATGTGGTGCTAACTTGTGGATTTAATTTGGATAGCGTGAACAAGGGACTGTGCTCTGTGCACATTGTAAATGGTGTGCACACCACAAAGCATATGTTGTAGGTAAAAATAGAAGAGGCTAAGCAGATGCAGACACCCCTGGAGACACCACATTCTATACAAATGATTGATACAGCCTTGTGATTCATTGCTCAGGTGGAGACCAATGTGGTATAATGTTGCCTCTCAGATTCAGAGAGGATCATGGATGTTGTCAAGAGCTGTCAGCCATTGTGGGGAATAACTTGACCTCCAGGCCACAACCAAACACTGTGAAGCCTGCCATAGCTGTTCTGTTGCGCAAGTGACTGTGCCCACTAAGTGTCAGGGCGGAAACGAGAGGATCGTTTGAAATTTGAATTCGCTGGCTTCATGAAAATGAATACATTTGCCTCAAATCGCAATTCTGGAAAGTTTCTAATTGCTCTGAATATACATGTATAACACTCTTTGTTTTTGTAAGAAGAAAGAGGGACAGACAGACATTGCCTGGTTGTGCTCCTCTGGGACTCTCTGAACTTTGATTCCCCGAGTATGATAATCCACGGGATAAACTGGAATAGATCATGTGATGTCTTAGCTGAAGAGCATTATGGGGAAGCCCATGCTGCCATGCCATACATCAATAGCTCACTCCCTGATGCTTCATTAATTTGGGGGAATGGTGCCAAGCATATTTATTTTTTGGTGATTCTTGTTAATGAAATCTCAGAGTTTTCAAAATAGTGAAGAACTGTGAATCTCAGAAAGTTTGAATAAAAGATGATCCTCTGCAGATTGATCTGCTCAGCTAGTTTTGAAAGTATCCCCAAGTAATGTACCTCTTCAGAGAGTATAATCTTTTCACCTTGTGGAACTGGACCACACCACTCCACTGCTTCCCACTTCCTGATTGCTGGGGGCAGTGCACTCCTTCTCGATTGACAGCTCAGACCAGTTACATTGTCTCTCCGATGGCCCTAACTGTGTGCTCGCTAATGTTGAAAGCAGAGGCAGCTTTGCCAAGCATAGGAGAGCAACGGCACTGATGTTAGTAGCTAATAGTACGCTCAGCAATCCGGACAGCTTCAGAGCAGCGCTTACAAGGTCTAGTGGACAGAGCTTGTAAGCACCACACATGTTCTGCCACCACTCTCAGACTGCAGTGGTGGACGGTAACCTATGCAGCGAGCAGTAAGCTATAAAACTAAAAATCTCTCTTTAGGAATAGAAAGGATTTTTAGTAACAAGTAAATTGCATAGTTGCATGCTGTTACAAGCGTTTTTCAATTTTTCTCATTCAAGATGAGAAAAACTTAAAATTTTTGCCAGAGGAATAGAAATCACTAAGCTCTGTGTCTCTCAATTAGAAAATATGTTGTAGTCTTATTTGCACGAGTCAGTGGCTGTAGATGGTTAATAGGTAGCGGTACATCCCAGACTTCTTTCCTACAAGGCACTGAAAGGTGGGGAGAGTACCGAGCAGTTGAGGACTTCATGTGGCAAGCTGGGCGTGCATTTTGACTTTGCAGTGATGTCTCTTCTGCTGTGGGTTTATCATTGCCTTTATTTATGAGCATTTGTCAGAGAACATAGTTCTAGCATATTACTTATTTTTCTGTTAAGTATTTATTAGGTTCCAGTGAATCTATTCTTGCCAGATTAATGTCATTCTGAAATAACTGGGAAGTATAGATGAATGTCTCTATACACTGAGAGTGTTCAGCCCTCTTGTAGAGGAACACGACCTTGCTTTTAAAACGCCATTGCAGCCTATTGACCTGTGCTCTCCAGTTACGGCAATGGAAAGCAACAACAGGAACTACAATGCATATACTATTACAGCTGCATCTTTATAAAAGTGAGCTATATTTAGTTAGCAATTCACATGATTAGTTAAAAATAAGCTGCAAAATGAAAAAAAACAAAAAACGTTCCTTTAACCTTCAGAGACGTAAGTCAGCAGTCAGCAGTGCTCTATAACAACCGTTTGCAACAGAATATTTGCTGTTCCTCCCAATTGGGAAGTTATGACTTTACTGTGCCATTTTGTAAATTGCACTTTATAATTTGGACAATGCATATCCAAGGGCATGGAAATGAGTACATGAACATTTGGCACATTAACTCTATTTAAAAGATATATCATCTAGATGCTATGAATATTGCAGTAAGAATGTTGTATATATTCTATTACATTATAAGTATTTTCCGAATTGTTGCACTTGTATAAATATAGAAAACCTCTTACAAGCCCCTTAAGGGTAGAGTGGAAAATATCCTATACTGCACACAAACAGTAGCATAGTATAGCGCATCCAAATAGTAGTGTAGTGTATAGTACACACACCAATAGTATAGTACACACAAACTGTAGTGTAGCGTAGACCACAGCATAGTATAGCGTACCCAAACAGTTGTATATTGTATAGTACACACAAACATTCGTATAGTGTAGAATATAATAATGATTTTAATTTATATAGTGCCAACATATTCCGCAGAGCTTTACAATTCAACAGTTCATATACAACAGTCATAATAAAGTTGACGATAATACAATAATCAATGCAAAGATATTGACGACCCTGCCTGTAAGAGCTTACGATCTACAAGAATAAAGTATAGCGCACACAAACAGTAGCATAGTATAGCGCATCCAAATAGTAGTGTAGTGTATAGTACACACACCAATAGTATAGTACACACAAACTGTAGTATAGCGTAGACCACAGCATAGTATAGCGTACCCAAACAGTTGTATATTGTATAGTACACACAAACATTCGTATAGTGTAGAATATAATAATGATTTTAATTTATATAGTGCCAACATATTCCGCAGAGCTTTACAATTCAACAGTTCATATACAACAGTCATAATAAAGTTAACGATAATACAATAATCAATGCAAAGATATTGAAGACCCTGCCTGTAAGAGCTTACGATCTACAAGAATAAAGTATAGCGCACACAAACAGTAGCATAGTATAGCGCATCCAAATAGTAGTGTAGTGTATAGTACACACACCAATAGTATAGTACACACAAACTGTAGTATAGCGTAGACCACAGCATAGTATAGCGTACCCAAACAGTTGTATATTGTATAGTACACACAAACATTCGTATAGTGTAGAATATAATAATGATTTTAATTTATATAGTGCCAACATATTCCGCAGAGCTTTACAATTCAACAGTTCATATACAACAGTCATAATAAAGTTAACGATAATACAATAATCAATGCAAAGATATTGAAGACCCTGCCTGTAAGAGCTTACGATCTACAAGAATAAAGTATAGCGCACACAAACAGTAGTATATTGTATAGTATAGCACACACAAACATTAGTATAGTTTACAATATAGTATAGCACAGACAAACACTAGTGTATCTAGTTCGTTTCCATATTTGTCACTGCTAGTCGTAACAAGTGAAGCAGTTTTTCTCTTTCTTGATGTCATTGTTTCCTAGGAATTCCAAATTCCTATTAGTAAAATACCAATATATATACAGCGCTACAAAAACAGTATACCAGCAATAAAATTGCCCACACTGAGACATGCAGACTGCACTGTCCATCAATGCAGTCTGATCAGTGCCCATCAATGCAGCCTTGCCAGTCCATATAGACAGGTAAAGGTCTCCAATAGGCAGCATTGGTCCCTAATAGGCAGGTAAATATCCCAATAGGCAGCATATGTCCTCAATAGGCAGCATTGGTTCCCAATAGGCAGGTAAATGTCCTCAATAGGCAGCATAGGTCCCTAATAGGCAGGTAAATATCCCAATAGGCAGCATAGGTCCCCAATAAGCAGCATAGGTCCCTAATAGGCAGGTAAATGTCCCCAATAGGCAGCATATGTCCCAATAGGCAGCATAGGTCCCCATTAAGGAAAGTAAATGTCCCAATAGGCCTCATTAGGTCCCAAATAGGCAGAATTGGTCCCCAATAGGCAGGTAAATGTCCCCAATAGGCAGCATAGTCCCCAATAGGCAGCATAGTCCCCAATACGCAGCATAGTCTCCAATAGGCAGCATAACCCCCAATAGGCCCGGCCCGGCGTTTAAAAAAAAAAATACCAGTACTCACCTATGTCTCCCGCTGCTCTGGAGAGGCGCCCGCTCAACTCCATCTTCTTCTGGCACAGGCGGCGTGACGTCATCAGGTCGCGCAGCAGCGTGATGACAATTACGTGGTCTGTGCTGCATACGGAAGGCCCAAGTCTGTCCTCGCCGCATTGTAGTTCTGCCCACGATTAAAGGGCCTGCCGGCATTGAACTGTGGTGAAGTTCAATGTCGGCCGGGCCCAGGGGCCGACGGGCCGGATAAATGTCCTTGGCGGGCCGCATGTAGCCCGCGGGCCGTAGTTTGAGAGCATACTATACAACACCCAAACAGTAGTATACTGTATAGTATAGTACATACCCAAACAGTAGTATATTGTAGAATATAGTATAGCGCACACAAACAGTAGTATATTGTACAGTATAGTACACACAAACAGTAGTACAGTGTAGAATAAAGTATAGTGCCCACAAACAGTAGTATACTGTATAGTGTAGCACACAAACATAAGCGTAGTGAAGAATATTTTCTAGCGCACATACAAACAGTAGTATAGTGTATATCAGGGATGGGCAATTAATTTTCCTGAACGGCCACATAAGAGACCGTGACTGTTGTGGAGGGCCGAACCAATAGGCTGAAATTAATATCAATATATTAATTATAAGCATTATATTAATATTCACTATATCACTT
>JARQOD010000005.1:192787210-192843918 GCA_033576555.1 Oophaga sylvatica
TTTTTGAAATTTTTTTGGGGTTTTTTTTTCCCCAAAATAATAAAAAAGAAACCGGTTAAATTTTTTTAACAAAAAAAAGAGGGCAAACCCTTTAAAAATCTTTGTTTTTTGGGCTTTCCATTAATTTGTACAAAATACGACACTTTACAAAAACCCCCAAAGAACGGAATATTTTGCATGCAATCTTTTACATAAAAATGTATATGTTCATTTTTTTTTAGCATTTTAATAGGATTTTCAGCAAGGGCCTGAAAAGTGGCTTTGGCCCATCCCTTACATTAAATTGTGTCAAAATTGAATGTTTTTTTTTAAAAAAAAATTGCGGCAAAACCGGCACTTTGGAGTCAAATCTTTTTTTCTCCAAAATTTTTCGGGGAATTCGGAAAAAATCCATTTTAATGCAGCTTTATTGTACCTCATTTTATGAAAATTGTATCAATTTTTCTTTGGGGGATTTATCATTTCTATTTTAAATGATTGCCATATTTAAAATTTAAATTTGGCTGATATATAATAAACATTGACTCTGGTTCACTTCTTGGTTACTTTAAGCAGTCTGGGCAAGCACGGATTGATTTGATCGTGAACTGATCAGCGATCTGGTATGTTGCGGTGGAGGCTGTTTTTTGACGGGCGATACAATGAAAAGTGATTTCTCATGTGGAAAATTGTAAATATTATTCTTGTACCTCGTGACTGTTTCTCATACTATATTTAGAAATTGAACAGCATTCCAGAGTCTTACAGGTTTGCCTCAAATACAGGATTTTCTTTTAATATTTACATCCAAAAAACACCATATGTGTAAATCTAATTCCTTATAAGCAATGTTTAAAGTCAGTGACCCTTTATCAGGCAGGAAATCATAAGGCTCTTTGTGAAGAGGAGCCAAAGTGTTGTCCCCTGTGACTGTAACATAAATCTACACTTGAGACAAACCTGTAGACTCTTGAGTGCTGTTCAGTTTTTCTGTATATTTGGATACTTGGATGAGCAGTAGGCAGTTCTCCCTGATCTTACATCCATACTCTACAAGTATTCAGCAGTGCTGTCTGGATTTGTGTTATATCAATCTGTTCTCAGATTGAACAGGCTCTTCAGAATGTTTAACCTGTAATTACTGTGTAAAAACCTTTTCCAGACCAATTCACTCTTACCATAAGGACATTGACCTCTAGACCAGTGTGTTTAAATTCTAGTTCTCATATACCTCAATAGATCATGATTTGAGAACATACTATAGGGAGAATACAAGACAAATTTTAAACTATTGGCAGTAAGAAGTGTCCCATCGGGGACTTAAGAACTAGACGTATTCACCAGTATACAGAAAAAACTTGTCACGATTCCTCTGCTCAGAGTGTCTGGGACTCGGTGATGGACAGCTCTGTCATCCTATCCTGTGCTGGGGCGTGCTGAGCTGTCAGTGCTTTGATTGACAGCTCAGTTGACCTATCTGAGACTGGAAGGGGCAGATATTTCCACAGGTGCTCTCATTGCTTGCTCTTGCCCTGCTATTTAGGTGAGCTGTCTGGCCCAGATCACTGCCAGTCAAAAGCTTGTTCTAAGCTTGTGCTCCCTGGTGTGTGTTTGCCTCATCCCAGTGCTGTAAGTTCTGATCTGCTGCTGCTGACCTTTGGACCGTGTTCTGACTACCCATTTGTTACTGCCCCTTTATATCTGATATTCTACTGCTGACCTTTGGACCGTGTTCTGATTACCCGTTTGTTATTCCCCCTTTGTTTATTCTCTATTTCTCTGGTATTCTGACCCTGGCATGTGACCTAACTTACGACTTTGTATTTTCCCTTGGTTTACTATGTACTCTTTTGGTATTGACTCCGGAATGTCTGACTTTGCTGACTCACAACCTGGCAATGGGTTGTGACTCGCGTTGCAAAACTATAGCTATAATGTTAGGAAGTGAACCTGATCAGCAACAATGCTTGAGGCTTTCAGGTTGCAAATATTAAAAGATTATTCTCTATATCGTTTCTAAAGTCTTCACATTTGTAACCTTTCATCACTCTGAATACAATACTTGATCATTTTGATTTTGTATGGACAGAAAGAGTGGATAAGTGAAGAGAACTTTGGATACATCACATTTTCCCTTAGTTTTTAGGCTAGTTTCAAACAACAGGATTATTTATTTTATTCACATATATAGTGCCATTAATTTTGCAGCGCTTTAGAGACATTATCATCACTGTCCCAATTGGGGTTCACAATTAAAACTCCCTATCAGTATGTCTTTTGAGCGTGGGTGGAAACCAGTGTACCTGGAGGAAAGCCACGCAAACACAGGAAGAACATACAGACTCCTTGCAGATGTTGTCCTTGGTGGGATTTGAGCAGAAGACCCCTGTGCTGGAAGGTTATAGTACTAACCAATGAGCCACCATGATCCTCGTAAACACATTTGTGCAAACCAATATCTAGTTGGGTCAACATTGACATCTAACATAGGGAGAACGAAGGCACAAATAATACCCCTAATTATCTATCTTTCTATCAAGCTATTTTTTTGATTCATGATGATGTATTCAACACATTACTGTATTCACTTTGTTTTCTCAAGATTTGTCAACTACATTCTGTAATTAAACACCAACAAAGGTAAAGAGGATAGTGAGTTACACAAAGGAAGTACAGTCTTAAAATAAAGATCAGTGGAAAATCTCTAAAAAATGATGTAAGAGAAACTTAGGCAGGGATTGGAGTGCGGAGGCTGGAGCAGGGTCTATAAAATCTCTCCCAGAACAAGCTCAAGAAGCAAGGATTAGACAGGAGGAGGAGGAGACAGAAACACACTGAACAGACATAAACTTTCAATCAGTGGAATTCCATTCAAGGTAAGCAGAAGAGGGATTAGCAATATGCCACATGAGCTTATGCTCTTTATGACATTCCTGCCCAATGCCTGACTGTTCTTATCTTTATAAATTATATCATTATTATCATAATAAAAATGAATTATATAAAAATAAAACTTAACTAACTCTGTATGTTTATTATCATCCATGATTGATTAAATTATTACGGCTATTCTGATATACATGAGCAAAAGATGAAATTAATAAAAATGATAAATAATCTAATTACACAAAATTTATATGACATAATATATTTATATTAACAATGATGAAAAAAATGAATGTTATATATTAAAAGGCATACTATAGAATATTATATTTGTATTTGATGTAATGTTGCTTGGAAAAAAAGTGTTTTGCTTTGTTTATTCTAGATTCCTAGAAAGAGCAGGCTACGGCATTTAGGTATAAATCTGCATTTGTTAGCTGCTTGTAATATTTATTCCCATTTTTTTAAATCAATCTTAATAAGACACATATTCTAGATACATAGCACACAGAGAAAAATGCACAAATATATATATTTTTTATATATATTATATGTTATATATATTCTAGTATATTCTTCTTTCACATAGAATAATATTCAATAAATATCTGAAATTGGGCAATCTGCTGAATACCTGCACCAGTATTTCTGTCTTGGGATCACAAAACATATTAAATGAAGCTCACAAAATATCAATAGTTAGCGAAGGAGGCAACAAAGCAATAACTCCATCCTTCATTCTTATAAATTCTACACATATAATATGAAATAAATTATGATGAAAGTAATTCATGCTGTTAGATTAATTACTTTTTATTGCAGATTCACTTCAACATTGTATGTCACACTGAATGCATAGTTTTTTTTAAATACCTTGAAAACAATATATGGCTAAAGGAAAGTTAACAGATGCACTTAGTATAATATTTAAATTAAGCATAATTAAAATATTAACATTACTATCTCACTTTATTTTGCCATACTTGTGTATTGTATGTCTAATAACTAAATTATTATTATTATTAATAATAATAATAAATAATAATAAATTTGTAAAATATTATTATTATATTTTTAATAATAATTTTTATTTAACATTTATAGTGATGATCAAAAATGTTATTGGGGTATAATTACTATTATTTACCAACAATATGGGTCATTTATTAATCCATCTTTCATTATGACAATTCTTCTTTATTGTGCTGCCTCTAAATGTGCAATGGGAGATTTGTCAATACATGTGCATTGGGAAGAGAAATAGCTCTCCACGGCAATCAGTCAGGATGCTGCTTTCATTTTACAGAGAGCATTTAGAATTGAGTGCTGTGATCTGATTAGCTGCTGTAGGTAACTGACTTTCTTTTAGGCTAAGTTCATATCTGGCGGGTATGCACTGGATTTTACCTGAGGACGTACACAGGTAGAATCTACAGCAGATATTTTAATATATACGGTATGCTGCAAATTCTGTTTTGGACTGTTAGCAAATTTTGGGCAATTGTTTCCCACTAAACTTAATGGGAAAGAAAAATCTACAAGTGAATCAATCCATAATCTTTTACTTGTGTAATGGCTTTGGCTGAGTCTAGGGTGATACAAGCGTATATTCTCTCATCCGAGAGACTATCAGAGTGTGTTCAGAGTGTGATCCAATTCTCTCGGATGAGGAGTAGATGTAAAAAATAATATTTTCTCCATTCTCGTGGAAATCGTATTGCACTCAGATGTCATCCAAGTGCAGTCCGATGTTTTCCACTGACTGCTTGATTTGGTTTGGCTGACTGCAGTCCAAATATCGGATCATACTATGGCCCCATAACAGCATTGGTCCGAGTGCGATCAAATATTTTCTTGGATTGCACTCGCACCAGTAATATGGTTGTCTGCACAAACCTTACCCTCGTATCCAAATATGTAAATGCAAGTTTAATTGCAGAGGCAGCTCCACATTAAAATTTCTGACAATTCAGTGATGATTTTGACTTGATTTGTCTTGGAAATAATCCACAACCAATATATCTGAATTTACCACGTCTTTGGATAAATCTCTCCCATAATGCATTATTGTTTGTAGAACATAATTACACTTTAACATATGTGCCCTTTTGTTTTGACAGAAAAACTGCAGCACATATGTTCTTGCAGAAGTGACCAAACCGTGCTAGCCACATTCTTCATTTAGAAAAACCGTTAATATGACATACAACTGGTTAACAAATTATAATGATAACAATAATAATTTTATTTCTATAGCGCCAGCATATCCCGCAGCACTTACAAATTATCAGAATACAATTTCATATTTTACAAAATAATTTGCATTAAAAACTTCAGGATATTTAAATATGTGAGAAATGTACTTGCGAAACATTATGACATTTTATTTTTCAAAGATGTAATAAGCAGGTAGAATGTTTTCTATATTATAGCAAAAATGAAGTGATGTTAATGCCTAAGCAAAAAAAAAGTCAAACTGGAATTTGTTATGCCAGAAATCCAAATTTACAGTCTGTCAGAGTGTTTATATTAATGTAAATGCCACAAGAGCAGAAAAATCAAGACTTGCAGTAAATCATCTGTAGTGGAAACAAAATATATAGGGTCAAATTAACTCTTTCGCACTGGAGCCTTTTTTTCCCTTCGTGACCCGGCCAATTTTTTCAATTCTGACCAGTATCAGTTTATGGGCTCATACCCATTTGCAAGAAAGACAAGGGTCTGATTTCAGAACCGAAAAATGGATGAGTGCTATGCGAGTGTCATGCAAGTGTAATGCGATTTTTCCACGGAACATCCGTATGACATGCGTATGCAATCCGTATGCAATTTAAACATGAGGTTTTACATAGAACAGTTCTCTCTATGTAAAAACTCATGTTAAAATAGCATTGTAAAAAAAAAACTGCACACATCGTTTAAAAAGCAAATAATCCTCAATATATATTAAATATTGAGGCTACCATGTTACATTTACATTTTCACATGAGGAAATGGGTAAAAATGATGGCAAAATGTGTAACACAATTTCGGCTGAACGTGACAATACCCCATATATGGATGTACAGTACTGCTTAGCCACACAGCGAGACTCTTCAAGTAAATTATTGTAAAATAGTTTCTCGACACCATATACAAAGCCCCTAAGTGCCAGAAGGGCAGAATCCCCCCTCAAGTGACCCCATTTTGGAAATTACACCCCTCTGGGAATTATCTACAGGTGTATTGATGATTTTGACTCCATAAGTGTTTTCCAGAAACAAGCCGCAGTGGATGTTACTAAGTGAAAATATCAAACTGCCGTTGTAGTGACCAGTACATTGTATTGACCAGTACATTATGCCCAGCTCATGCTTCTGGAGACATGCACCCATAAATTACGCGGACTCTCATTGCTACAGAAATGCCTAACGTGGTTTAGGCACCCTGTGGGGCACAGAAGGGAGGGGGTCATTTGGATTTGGTAGCGCAGAATTTGTTGGATCTCTTTTGGGGGGGCGATGAGAAATTACGCTTTGCCAGAACCTTTGTACTACCAGTAATGTGGAAGCTCCCTATAATTCCATTAATACATGACAGACCTGGGTGAAATGGTGGACGAGGATGAGGAAAAAGCCAATATGCTTAATTACTTTTTTTCAACAGTATTTACACAAGAAAATCCCATGACAGATAACATGATAACAAAAATTCTCCATTAAATGTCACCTGCTAAACCCAGCAGGAAGTACGGCGGCATCTAAAAATCACTAAAGTAGACAAATCCCCGGGCCCGGATGGGATACACACCTGAGTACTGCAGGAATTAAGTACAGTCATTGATAGACCATTATTTTTAATATTTAATGATTCCATAATAACGGGGTCTGTACCACAGGACTGGCGTATAGCAAATGTGGTGCCAATATTCAAAAAGGGGACAAAAACTGAACGCTTAACCTCTACTGTGGGTAAAATCCTGGAGGGTTTTCTAAGAGATGCTATACTGGAGTATCTGAAGAAAAATAACCTCATGACACAGTATCAGCATGGGATTACGAGGGACCATTCCTGTCAAACTAATCTGATAAGCTTTTTTAAGAGGTAAGTTCCAGACTGGACCAAAGGAATGCAGTGGACGTGGTGTATATGGACTTTTTGAAAAAATTTTGATACGGTGCCACACAAAAGGTTGATACTTAAAATGAGAACAATGGGGATAGGGGAAAACATGTGTAAGTGGGTTAGGAGCTGGCTCAGGGATAGGAAACAAAGGGTGGTTAATAATGGAGCACACTCGGACTGGGTCACGGTTAGCAGTGGGGTGCCACAGGGGTCAGTATTGGGGCTGCTTCTCTTTAACATATTTATTAATGACCTTGTAGGGGGCATACAGAGTAGAATTTCAATATTTGCAGATGACACTAAACTCTGCAGGGTAATCAATACAGAGGAGGACAATTTATATTACAGGAGGATTTATGTAAACTTGAAGCTTGGCCTGATAAATGGCAAATGAGCTTTAATGGGGATAAATGTAAGGTCATGCACTTGGGCAGAAGAAATAAGATGTATAATTATGTGCTAAATTGTAAAACACTGGGCAAAACTGTCACTGAAAAAGACCTGGGTGTATGGGTGGATGACAAACTCACATTTAGTGGCCAGTGTCAAGCAGCTGCTGCAAAAGCCAATAAAATAATGGGATGCATTAAAATAGACATAGATGCTCATGAGGAGAACATAATTTTACCTCTATACAAGTCACTAGTGCGACCACACTTAGAATACTGTGTACAGTTCTGGTCTCCGGTGTATAAGAAAGACATAGCTGAACTGGAGCGGGTGCAGAGGAGAGCGACCAAGGTTATTAGAGAACTGGGGGGTCTGCCATACCAAGACAGGTTATTACACTTAGGGTTATTTAGTTTGGAAAAACGAAGGCTTAGGGGTGATCTTATTACAATGTATAAATATATGAGGGGACAGTACAAAGACCTTTCTAATGATCTTTTTACTCTTATACCTGAGATGGGGACAAGGGGGCATCCTCTACGTCTGGAAGAAAGAAGGTTTAGTCATAATCACAGACGTGGATTATTTACTGTAAGAGCAGTGAGACTATGGTACTGTCTGCTGTATGATGTTGTAATGATTGATTCACTACTAAAGTTTAAGAGCGGACTGGATGCCTTTCTTGAAAAGTATAATGTTACAGGTTATATATACTAGTTTCCTAGATATTGTATTGATCTAGGGAGCTAGTCTGATTGCCGTATGTGGAGTCGGGAAGGAATTTTTTTCTCCAATGTGGAGCTTAGTGTTTGCCGCATGGTTTTTTTTTGCCTTCCTCTGGATCAACATGTTAGGCTATAGGTTGAACTAGATGGACTTAAAGTCTCCCTTCAACCTTAAATACTATGTTACTATGTAGACCTGAGTTAAATCTTTTATAGGGAATAGTGTTGAGCGATACAATACTGCAAATATCGGGTATCGGCCGATATTAGCTGTATCGGACTTTCGATTCCGAGTTCCGATATTGTCGTCTTATCGGATACCGGAATCGGAATTGTCACTGTCACTGTCAGTGTCCGTCGGTCGGGTCTGTCAGGAGTCAGCGGCACTTACCTGGCAGAAGATCTCCGGCGGTCACGGCCTGGACTGCTTGATGGCCGCCATCATCTTTCCCCGGCGGTCACATGCAGTTTCTCGCGATAACTGCAGTGACTGCTGGGTAATCCCGGCCGTAAAGCAGTCAGTCCGATGACGTCACCGCCAGGGAAGCAGGTAATCAGCTGTGCTGCGTCGCGATGACAGGCTCTGCCTGTCATTGCGATGTAGCAGTGCTGGATCGTCGTGGGACACTCGTTACTATTGACTGCGTCGGACAGGTGGTATACTGTTGGTTTGTTTTTTTCCTTTTTTTACAGGAGATCGATGGCGTCGCAGGAATGAGAGTATAATAAAAGAAATGAAAACTGTGTTGTCTCTTTTATTTCATTAAAAGACTTTTTTCTTGCTTTGTCTTTTTTTTATACATTTAAAAACTTTGGGATTAATAATGGATCGGTGTCTTATTGACGCCTAT
This sequence comes from Oophaga sylvatica, assembly GCA_033576555.1. Lineage (NCBI taxonomy): Eukaryota > Metazoa > Chordata > Amphibia > Anura > Dendrobatidae > Oophaga > Oophaga sylvatica. Next base: position 192,796,146 of record JARQOD010000005.1, read on the forward strand.
CCATTATTAACCGGGCTTATTGTCACCGTGCAATCAACGGTGACATTAACCCCTTATTACCCCACTTGCCACCGCTACAGGGCAGTGGGAAGAGCCGGGTAAAGTGCCACAATTGGCACATCTTTTGATGCGCCAAATGTGGGGCTGCTGTAGCCTGGTATTATCAGGCTGTTGAGGGCCAAAATCCATGGGCCTTGACAGTCTTTTAATACCAGGCCGCAGCAGTCTGCATTTTACTTGGCTGGTTAACAAAAATAGGGGGACCCCTACGCCGTTTTTTTTTCGAGGGGATCCCCTATTTTTGTTAACCAGCCAAGCTAAGCAGATGCTGTGGCCTGTTATATCAGGCTGGCAAGGTCCATGGATATTGGATCCTTACCAGCCTGAAAAACCAGGCCTCAGCAGTCTGCTTCATCTGGCTGGTTAACAAAAATAGGGGGGACCCCACGCCAATTTTTTTTCGAGGGGATCCCCTATTTTGTTAACCAGCCAAGATATGCAGACTGCTGTGGCCTGGTATTATCAGGCTGGCAAGGTCCATGGATCTTGGCTCCTTACCAGCCTGAAAAACCAGGCCTCAGCAGTCTGCTTCATCTGGCTGGTTAACAAAAATAGGGGGGACCCCACGCCAATTTTTTTTCGAGGGGATCCCCTATTTTTGTTAACCAGCCAAGATATGCAGACTGCTGTGGCCTGGTATTATCAGGCTGGCAAGGTCCATGGATCTTGGCTCCTTACCAGCCTGAAAAACCAGGCCTCAGCAGTCTGCTTCATCTGGCTGGTTAACAAAAATGGGGGGGGACCCCACGCCAATTTTTTTTCGAGGCGATCCCCTATTTTTGTTAACCAGCCAAGATATGCAGACTGCTGTGGCCTGGTATTATCAGGCTGGCAAGGTCCATGGATCTTGGCTCCTTACCAGCCTGAAAAACCAGGCCTCAGCAGTCTGCTTCATCTGGCTGGTTAACAAAAATAGGGGGGACCCCACGCCAAATTTTTTCGACGGGATCCCCTATTTTTGTTAACCAGCAAAGATAAGCAGACTGCTGTGGCCTGTATTATCAGGCTGGCAAGCAGGGTCGGACTGAGCCACCGGAGAAACCTCCGGTGGGCCCCAGCTCCTGCGTGAGGGCCCTGATTTGAAAGGATAGGTCGTGGGGCAGAGGGGGCGGTGGCCCCGGGCCCCGCGCTCTGAGGGGGCCCACCCGGAGCTACGCTACAGTAACTGTATCGGCGTGCACAGCACGCCGATACAGTTACATTCTGCGGCAGAGCAGGGAGAATCGATCTTCCTGCTCTGCCGCCCAGAAGCTATGGGGCCTGAACAGGCATTGGGGGGGCCCGGTGCCAGCAGTGGGCCCCCCACCCGTCATCGGAGGGTCAGCTGTATCGGCATCCAGCCGATACAGCTGACCGCATAAAGAGAGAAGGAGCGAGCGCTCCTTCTCTCCCATAATCCCCCTCTCAGCGTCTGACAGCGGGCGCGATGACATCACCTGCCGGCGCCCGCTGTCAGACGCTGAGAGGGAGAACAGTGAGCAGCACAGGAGCCGGGAGGTGAGTATTGTTTTTTTTTTTTTTTAATGGGGGTGCATTATACTACAGAGGCTGTATATGGGGGGTGCATTATACTACAGAGGCTGTATATGGGGGCTGCATTATACTACAGAGGCTCCATATTGGGGTGCATTATACTACAGAGACTCCCTATGGGGATGCATTATACTACAGAGGCTGCCTATGGGGGTGCATTATAATATAGCGGCTGCCTATGGTGGTGCATTATATTATAGACTCTGCCTATGGGGGTTTATTATAATATAGAGGCTGCCTATGGGGGTGCATTATACTATATTGAGGACTATCTGGTGTATTATGCTGTATGGATGCTATCTAGGGGCCATCATACAGTGTTGGACCCATTAAATAGTTTGGGGACATTAAGGGGTCAGTATATATCCAGTGAGGGCATTATTCTGTGTATAGGGGAGATGTACAGGGGAAGACTTGGGACATTATTAAATGTAAAGTGGACACTTATTGTTATAGGGGAACTCGGGTTACTGTGACTGTCAAAGGGGCACACAGGGCATTATTACAGTCTAGGGGACAAAATGTGGTCACTGTTTTCTAGGGCACTTGCACCCGGCATTACTATATTCTAGAGGGGTGCTTTAAAATTTAGAGGTCACACAGAACCACACAGCAGGTGCAGTAATAGGGACACATACGGCAGCAGCAGCAGCAGCTCAGTATTGGGGTATCACGTGCAGTAATAGGGACACATACGGCAGCAGCGGCTCAGTATTGGGGTATCAGGTGCAGTAATAGGGACACATACGGCAGCAGCGGCTCAGTATTGGGGTATCAGGTGCAGTAATAGGGACACATATGGCAGCAGCGGCTCAGTATTGGGGTATCAGGTGCAGAAATAGGGACACATATGGCAGCAGCGGCTCAGTATTGGGGTATCAGCAGGATGAGGAGTTTGTGCAGGTTGAGAATAGTCCAATTGGTGACCAAGACAGTGCTAAAAATATGAGAAGTGAAATGTGTCTTTGTTGTAATCTCTGCAGTCGAGTCCTGGCTGGAGAAGTCGTCATGTCGGTCTGGGCCAGATGGAAAAGAAATGAAAAGTGAACAATTCCATTAGAAAGAACATCAGCGGTAAGTCATTATCTGTACCTGTGCTGTAATCTATTATATGTTCTGTAGGACTGGTATTATTTACCACAGACCATATGGCGGTAATATCAATATTGGTCTTTTTATATATAGATTATTTTTGGCAACAGCGCGGTCATTTGCTGAGGTTCTCTGATTAGGGGCCCACTCAGAAGTTTCGCCCCCACTAAACCAAAACCCTAGCTACGCCTCTGGCTCTCTCTCTAGTCTTTCTTTCTCTCTCTAGTCTTTCTCGCTCTCTGTTCTTTCTTTCTCGCTCTCTGTTCTTTTTTCTCTCTGTTCTTTCTTTCTCTCTCTCTTTTCTTTCTTTCCTCTCTTTCTTTCTCTGTTTGTTCTTTCTCTCTCGCTGCTCTTTCTTTCTTTTCCTCAGTACCAGCCACTGTGCCCTCATTACCAGTCAGTGTGATCAGCAGTGCTAAATGGGTACGCTTGGGGCCAGGATATGGGTGTGATTAGCTGTTAAATGGGTGTGGTCGGGGCGTGGCCTAAAATTTGCAGCGACGCCCTACGTGCGCCGCAGCCTTTAACCCTCTTTCCTGTCTTCAAAATTTGGAAGGTATGCTGTATGACCTCACTACAACTTCTGGCCATGCTCCTGATGAGCGCGACGGATGGTCTCCTGAGGGATCTCCTCCCACACCTGGACTAAAGCATCCACCAACTCCTGGACAGTCTGTGGTGCAACGTGGCATGGCCTAAAATTTGCTGCAGCAGGCACAGCGTGCCACAGCCTTTGTCCCTCTTTCCCTTCTTCAAAGGTTGGGAAGTATGATGGTGGGCCCCAAGAATAATTTTTCTCTGGTGGGCCCAAGGTACTCCAGTCCGACGCTGCTGGCAAGGTCCATGGATATTGGCTCCTTAACAGCCTTAAATACCATGCCTCAGCAGCAGCAGGGGCGTACATAGAAATCATGGGGCCCCATAGCAAAAGTCTGAATGGGCCCCCCCAAAAAAAAAAAAACCCAGAGCCATTGTAAATGTAAAGTGCCAGCACAGTGAGGGGACACATTAAACAAAAAATGTATTATGCCCCCATAGATTGTGCCCCCATAGATGCTCCATAGTATAGGCCCTTATGCTGCCGCAGCTGCTGCAACCAAAAAAAAAAAAAGACATACTCACCTTTTGTCGCTGGGGGCCAGGTGCCGGTGTCCTGAGCAGGGGGTGACACCAGGTGCCGATGTCACCGCTCGCTCAGGGCCCCGGCACCTGAGATATTTACCTGTCCTCTCTCCACTGCTGAGTGCCGCTGTCTTCGGGGTCCTCCAGCAGTGAATGATCAGGCAGAGGGCGCGGCGCGCACTAACGACGTCATCGCGCCCTCTGACCTGAACATTGCAGCAAGAGGACGCGAGCAACGGTGGAACGGGACAGGTAAATATCCCTTATACTCACCCTTCCGCCGGCGCGGTCTGTGCAGCCCCTGCTCTTCTCCCAGGTCTCCGCCGCCAGTGTTCAGCGGTCACGCGGGACAGCTCATTAAAGTCATGAATATGTGCATATTCATGACTGTAATGAGCGGTACCACCTGACCGCTGAACACAGGCGTCGGAGACCGTGGGAGAAGAGCAGGGGCTGCAGAGACCGCACCAGGAGGGGTGAGTATATAGAAGAGCTGTGCTCCCCCTCCCCCGCCGACCCCCTGGTAGTACTGTGTCAGCACAGCTACCCGACCGTCGAGGGCCCCCTCACCTGTCCGGGCCCCATAGCAGCTGCTTGGTCTGCTTCATTCACGGTACGCCACTGCTCAGCAGTCTGCTTCATCAGGCTGGTTAACAAAAATAGGGGGGACCTGACGCCATTTTTTTTTCGAAGGGAACCCCTATTTTTGTTAATCAGTTCCCTCTGACATCACTGATTGTGTCCCTGGCTGACCTGAAGTGAAAGTGGAAAGCAATCAATTAAGCTTTCCACTTCCTCTCCTGTCAGCCAGGAGAGGAACTCATTCATTTGGGGGTTTACTGTGAGGCTGCAGCATTAGCTGCGGTCCCTGCAGTAAACATTAACCCTTTCTGAAGGATTACACCGTGGGACCTGACTGTGCATGGGATAGGTAAGAATAATTTTGCTTTTTTATTTTATTTTTATTACAGGAAATGGTTTTTGCAGTCAAATAAAAGATGGTCAAAAACATGTGTCTTTATTTCATTAAAATGATTTTTAATTAAAGTGTGTGTGTTTTATTTTTATTTCATACAATAGGATTAATAATTGATAGTCTAATTGACAGCTCTCAATTATTAACCTGGCTTAAGGTCACCTTTCAATTGCAAGGTGGCTTTAACCCCATATTAACCCATTCGCCACCGCTACAGGGCAATGGGAATAGACGGGCAAAGTGCCAGAAAGGGCGAATCTAATTATAGATTTGTCTTTTCTGGGGTGTCTGGGGCAGATGTTAGTAGCCAGGGGGGGCCAAAAATAATGGTCCCTCTCTGGGCTATTATTATCTGCCCCCATTTGCTGGCTTTGTCTGTCTGGTTGCGAAAATAGGGCGGGAGCCCACGCATTTTTTTTAAACAATTTTACACTTCATATATATATATATATATATACATGTCATTGAATTTGTGACACATATATATATATATATATATATTTATATTTATAGTTCAGACACTTCTACATAGTATAATAGCCGCTAATTCAATTGCCGGCTTTTGTGAAAATGCAGAACCCGACATGAAATGACACTTGGTGTACATAGGGTTAACCATGTCCTTTGCTATCTGATTTGCACAAACAATTACATCAGTCTATGTGTGCAAAATTTCACACCTGTAGGGGTTAATTAAAGGTGTAAATTCGTAGCAAAAAAGTCCGTTTTTTTACAACGAATTTACACCTTTAATTAACCCCTACAGGTGTGAAATTTTGCACACATAGACTGATGTAATTGTTTGTGCAAATCAGATAGCAAACGACATGAAAAGACATGGTTAACCCTATGTACACCAAGTGTCATTTCATGTCGGGTGCTTCTGTCTTTTCACAGAAGCCGCTTTACCCGGCAATTGAATCAGAGGCTATTTTACTATGTAGAAGTGTATAAACTATACATATATGTATATATATATATATATGTCACAATGACATGTATATATATATATATATATGTATTCTATGTGTGTATACTTTGTGTTTACAACGAAAGAAAGGGTTTTTTTTAGTTGCGATATTTTGTTCCCATAGACTTACATGGGACTTCCGGTATCGGTATCGGGTATCGCCGATATTTTAGTGATATCGGCGATATTTTTGGGTATCGGAAAGTATCGCTCAACACTAATAGGGAATATTTTACATAACATCTCTGAGCATTTTACATAATCTCTGAGTGACGTGATTCAGATGAAACCCCAGAAGGATCCATTTATAATAATAAGGCAGCAGAGTTACTCTGAAATCCATCTGGCCTCTGTTTAGCGTTGTCCTCTTTTTGGAAGTGAACAAAACTGTGGCAGGCCGTGCTTTTTGCATGCTTAAAATGAAAGACACTGCCGGATCATAGGCCAGACAGTGTCCACAGTGCATCCATGTGACTCATTATAGGGAATCTTCTGCCTGGGGTTCTGCCTGAATCACGTATTTCAGAGATTTATATGGAAACCCCGGTGTAAGTGGTCAACGCAGAGAACAGAATAAATGTGAGCCAAGCCTTAATGCAATCTTTGGAAGGTAGAAAGAACAAATCAGCATCAGGTGAAGAATTGGTTTTATTTATTTTTACGCCATTCCTCGTGCGGTATAAGCGATTAGATGTTGGGGTCGATGCGATTACAGCAATACCAGATTTATATAGTTTTTATGTTTGGCTGCTGTCACACACGAAAAAACACTTTTTTTTACAAAAACAAGTTTTTGCATGGCCATGTTTTGAGCGGTACAATTTTTCTATAATTTTTGTCAACAGAGTCATGATGGATTGTTTTTTGGGGGACAAGTTGACGTTTTTATTTGTACCATTTTTGGGTACATGATATTTTTGATCGCTTTCTATTCAGATTGAACAAAATGAACAAAAAACAACAATTCAGGAATTATTTTTTTGAGCTTTTTTATATTGCCGTTCCAGGTGTGCTAAAATTGATAAGTCAGCTTTATTTTTCAGGTCAGTACGATTACAGCGATACCACATTTATAAAGTTTTCCACTTTTCCACAATAAAAACTATTTTGTAGAAAACAGAATTGTTTTTGCCTTGCTTTTTTCTGAGAGCTATAACTGTTATTTTATCACTGTATGGCAGCTTGTTTTTTGAGGGACAAGATGATGTTTTCATCAGTACCATTTTTGTTTTACTTTTTTATCATGTTTTATTCCACTTGTTGATCAATAGTTTTTTGGGATTTTTTACAGGTATGCAAAAAATAAGTTAACTAGTTTAACAGCTTGATAGGTCAGGTTGTTCCAGACGTAGCGATACCAAATATGTGTACTTTTTTGTTTTTTTCATAAATATACGTATTTATTGGTTTAACCTCTTTACCCACCATGGTGGTTTGCACTTTAATGACCAGGCCTATTTTTACAATTCTGATCAGTGTCACTTTATTATAGGGTAATAACTCTGAAACGCTTCAATGGATCCCACTGATTCTGAGAATGTTTTTTTGTGACATATCGCACTTCATGATAGTGGTTAAATTTCTTCGATATCACTTACGTTTGTGAAATAAATGGAAATTTGGTTAAAATTTGGAAAATTTGCAATTTTCAAACTTTGAATTCTTCTGCCCTTAAATCAGAGAGATATGTCACACAAAAAAAGTTAATAAATAACATTTCCCACATGTCTACTTTACATCAGCACAATTTTTAAACCATGTTTTTTTTGTTAGGAAAAAAAAACATCATGTCTTGTTTGGAGAGCTCCTGATGTGCCTAAACAGTGAAAATAACCCACAAGTGACACCGTTTTGGAAACTAGACCCCTTAGAGAACTGCTCTAGATGTGTGATGACCACATTGAAATTTTCCCCAAAATTTCTCCTGAGTATGCCGATACCTCATATAAGGGAGAAAACTTCTGTTTGGGCACACAGCAGGGCTCAGAAGGGAAGGAGCATCATTTGACTTTTTGAATGCAAATTTTCCTTGAATCATTACACCATGTCCCATTTGGAGAGTCCTAATGTGCCTAAACAGGAGAAACCCCCCACAAGTGGCCCCATTTTGGAAACTAAACCTCTCAAGGAATATATTTAGATGTGTGGTGAGCACCTAGAACCCCGAGGTGCTTTACAGAAGTTTAGAACGTTGAACCGTGAAAATAATAAAATCACATTTTCCCCATAAAAATGTTATGTTAGCCCCAATTTTTTTAAATTATTTTCACAAGGGTGTCAGGATGAATTGCACCATACAATTTGTAGTGTACACAAATGTGGGGGAATACTACTTTTGAGGCACAGTGCAAAGCTCAGAAGGGAATGCCATATTGGAGTTCAGGTTTGGGGTGCCATGTCCCATTGGCAAAGCCCCTGAGGTGTCAGAACAACAGAAAACCCCAAATGTGAATTCATTTTGCAAACTACACTCCCCAATGAATTCATCTAGTGGTGCAGTGATCATATTGACACCACATGTGCAGCACAGAATTTTATACCATTGAGTAGTGAAGAAAGATTAAATTACATTTTTACCACTAAAATGTTGTTTTAGCACCAAGTTTTTAGTTTTTCTAAGAGCTAATATGAAATTTTTTTTACACCAAACTGAGGTGCGCCAACACCCTAATTGTAATCGCGAAATATTTTTCAGGCACAGTGCAAAGCTCAGAAGGAAAGGAGTGCCATACTAGAGTGCAGATTTTACTGTTTTGTTTTCTGGGTGCCATGACCCACTGGGAGAGCCCTTGAATTGCCAGAACAGCAGAACCCCCATAAGTGACCCCATTTTATAAACTACACCTCTCAACTAATTCATCTAAGGGTGCAGTGATCATATTGACACTACGGATGTGTCACAGAATTGTATACCATTGGGCAGTGAAGAAAAAATAACTACATTTTTACCACCAAAATTTTATTTTAGCCGAAGATTTTATATTTTCACACAAGTGGGTAAAAATGGTACCAAAATTTGTCCCACTATTTCTACTGAACGTAACAATACCCCATATATGACTGCATAGTACTGCTTAGCCATACATAGGGACTCGGGATGGATGGAGCGCTATTTTTTAACCTTTTTTTAACTTTCTTTAACTTTTTTACTTAGTCCCTCTATGGGACTTTCATTTCTTGCAGGCTGATCGCTTGATAGCATGGGTATGCAGCAGCATCATGACATGACAACATCGGGTCACCATGTCAACAATCGGGACCCCACAATGACGTCACGGGCTCTCTGAACCAAGGTCAGAGGGACTGTCTTCCCTCTGCCTGCTCCTGGAATGCTAAACTTGATCACAGTAGTTAGGGGATTAAAGTGCCTAGAGCGGTGCAGGACCACTCCTGGCACTGAATGCTGGATGTCAGCTATCAGAATCAGTTGACACCCAGCTGCAATTGTGCGGGCACAGCTTGTGTGCGAGCAACATGGCTTCTACGTAGCTATAAATCAATAAGACCCAGGTTACAGGGACATATGGATACGTCTCAGGTGAGAAATATTTTTTCTTCTTTTTTTAATTTATTTTGTGATTCCTTTTAATAGTTTTAAAACATTTGTTTACTTTTTAACTTTTTACTTAGTCCCCGTATGAGACTTAAATTTTTATTTTTCTGATCACTAGTCTCATGGATTGCAATACACATGTACTGTATTGCATGAGACCTGTCAATTTTACACTGACAGATTGCCTGTTAGACTTAGCTTCTAGCTGAGTCTAACAGACCACTGTAGCTGGCAGACTCAGAGGTCATCATGTGACCTCCGTCTGCCATGACAACCCTCTGCTCCTCCGTGATGTGATTGTCAGGCTACTGCAGTGTAGCGCAACCTCCCCCAGAGGGAGCTAGGGAGGAACGTGAGACTGCGTACACAGAGTAGCTCTCCAGAGCAGAAGCACAGGCGCCACCAAGTGGCAGGAGTGTGGTCAGACAAGCCGAGTCAAAACAATTCAGAGGCAGCAGTACAAAAGGAATAAGCAATACACGTGGTCAGGAGAAAGCCAGGTGGTCAGCAATGGTCAGAAGCAGATAAGACAAAGACAGAAAGCAGAAGCGAGTCCGAATACAAGCCAAGTCAAAAACCAGAGAATCAAACCGACAAACAGAGAAATGTAGGGAACAGGGCAGACAGAGGGTGACAACAGACACGGGGCAAGTCAGGTATGACAGCAGGACAAATCAAGGGTTACCAGAGTCAGGTTCACACGCCGAAGGTAGCAGTATAGCTCACACCGCTAGCAGGATATATGTGAGCTAATTAGCAAACCTGAACCCAGAATGAGGCAGAGCAAAGTTAACCCTTGACATAATCCGCCCAGACCAAGGGCAGACAGGATTAAAACCTGGAACGGATCATGACAGTACCCTCTTCTCAAGGGGGGCCATCGGACCCCCAGGCTTCCCAGGATAACGTGCGTGAAATGCCCTAACCAATCGATCAGCATGTACAGATCGCGCCGGGAGGCAAGATCGATCCTCTGGACCATAACCCCTCCAATGGACCAAATACTGAAGTGAACTACGGACCCTACGAGAATCCACAATCCGTTCCACTTCAAGCTCGGTCTGACCATCCACAGAGACAGGAGGCGGAGGGGATGGAGGCCCTGCGGAAAATGGTACAAATGACTTAAGAAGGGATTTATTAAACATATTGGGGATCCAAAGCAATGGGGGAAAGCGTAACTGAAAGGCAACAGGATTGACTACCTCAATAAATCTCGTAAGGACCAATAAACCTGGGACCTTGCTTAGCAGATGAATGTTCTTGGTAGACAACCATACTTTATCTCCCACCAGGAACATAGGCCCTACAGACCGTCGCCTATCCGCAAAAAGTTTATGTTTGCCCTGAGCCTCCCCAATGTTCTTCTGGACCTCCCTTCACACCTCCCTCAATCTTTGTACTGCTGTATCAGCCCCTGGACATCCTGAATCCAGCCTAGAAAATTCGCCAAAATGGGGGTGAAAACCATAGTTACAGAATAATGGAGAGGTGCAAGTGGACTGGTTAATCCGATTATTGAATGCAAATTCAGTCACAGGAAATGAAGAACACCAATCATCCTGCTGAGACGTAGCAAGACACCTCAAAATCTGTTCGAGTGACTGATTGGTCCTCTCCGTCTGACCGTTGGTCTCAGGATGGTAAGCAGAGGAGAAGGTCAAGCAAATACCCAGTCTTTTACAAAATGCCCTCCAAAATTTGGACACAAATTGTACCCCTCTATCAGAAACCACACTCAAAGGCACGCCATGCAGCCATACAATGTGCTCAACAAACAACCTAGATAGTGTCTCAGCATTAGACAATCCTGCCAGAAGTACAAAATGCGCCTGTTTACTGAATCTGTCAACCACTACCCAGATTACAGTTTTGCCATTAGAAGGAGGGAGATCAGTGATAAAATCTATGAACAAATGAGTCTAAGGTCTATCTGGAATTGGCAATGGCACCAATTCCCCAGCCGGTTATGTGAGCTCTTAGCACGGGCATAGGTATCACAAGCAGACAAAAACACAGTGATATCAGAGTTCATGGAGGACCACCAAAATAGCCTAGCAATGGCTTTCCGAGTGGTTGAGATCCCCGGGTGTTCACTGAGAGCAGAATCGTGGAATTCCTGGAGAACCCTCAACCGGTACTGAACTGGGAAAAAGAGCTTATTATGGGGCAAAGAGGGAGGAGCAAGAGACTGAGCCTTCCAAATTTCCTGTTTCAATTCAGAGGATACCCCCGCAACAACCACCCCATGCTGAAGAATGGAGGGAGGAGGTTCGGGGGTGATATTGAATCAAAATTGCGAGATAAGGCATCAGCCTTGACATTCTTGGAACCAGGCCGAAAAGTGATTGAAAAATGAAAACGAGAAAAAAAAGCGACCACCTAGCCTGCCTAGGAGTCAACCGTTTAGCAGATTCAAGATAAGACATATTTTTGTGGTCCGTGATCACCGTGATCCGATGAACCGCCCCCTCCAAAAATGCCTCCATTCTTCAAAAGCCAATTTTATGGCCAATAACTCCTGGTTACCAACGTCATAGTTCCTCTCAGCAGAAGAAAACTTCCTGGAGAAAAAGGCACATGGTCTTAAATTAGTCAAGGTAACGGGTCCCTGCGACAACACCGCCCCACTCCCACCTCAGATACGTCCACCTCTACAATGAACGGTTCAGATGGATCTTAGCACGGGCATAGGATCACAAGCTGTCAGGAGTCGAACCCAGTGCCTCTTGTCTACTGGCCAGCAGCTCTACCATCTGAGCTATTCTGCTGGCTGCAAAGTTCCTTGCTGAACCCAGATACCATTGACTGTTCTTCCTGATTGGCTACACCTAGTGCTCTCTTGATTGGGCCTCTGATTGCCAATTACACACCCTATATAAACCTGGCCCTGTGGGTGTGTCATTGCGAGATTATTGAGCTCCAAGCCTTTAGTCAAGCGTTTCCTGCTGATCCATTGCTACAAACACTTCTCTCCTGTGAACCGACCTCGGCCTGCCTTCTGACTACGCTCTCCGCCTGATCCATTGCTACAAACACTGCTCTCCTGTGAACCGACCTCAGCCTGCCTTCTGACTACGCTCTCCGCCTGATCCATTGCTACAAACACTGCTTTCCTGTGTACCGACCTCCGGCTGCCACCTGACTACGTAATCTGCCTGCTCCTCTGTTACCTAACTGCCTTTCCTGTGTACCGACCTCCGGCTGCCACCTGACTACGTTATCCGCCTGATCCATTGCTACAAACACTGCTTTCCTGTGTACCGACCTCCGGCTGCCACCTGACTACGCTACCTGCCTCTGCTTCCCCTAGTGTTTGCAGTAACATCGGCTCCAACCCAGACGGGATCTTGACAGAATAATCTCGCGCCAAAATGGAGTCCGCTGTGAACACCCTGAGGCGGCAAGTTACGGAGCTTCAAAGTTTTTGTACTGACTCTCAAGGAAAATATGCCAAGTTACAAACTGATTTCACGGCAATACAACAGGAAGTAATTGAGCTACAAAAACAACTTCTGGACGTGCGCAATTCAGGGTCCGAATCAAACGCGCGGCTGCCGCTGCCTGCAAAGTTCAGTGGGGATCGCAAGCAGTACCGAGGATTCCTCAATCAATGCCGCATATACTTCCAGATGCAACCTGCTCCCTTTACCACTGAGAGGAAGAAAGTTTTTTTCATGATAAATCTCCTGACGGATGAAGCTCTTGCTTGGGCTTCACCTTATGTAGAAAAGGACTATGCCCTCCTTAATGACCTGGAAGCTTTCATCGCAGCTATGAATCAAGTTTTTGATGACCCAAACCGCTGTGCCACAGCAGAAACCAAATTACATAATTTGCGCCAAGGACGTCGCTCTGTTGCGGAATATACATCGGAGTTCCGTCGCTGGGTGGCCGACACCACCTGGAATCCAGCGGCCCAGAGAAGTCAATTTCGACGAGGGTTATCAGAACCAGTGAAAGACGAGCTTGCCAGGGTTGAGACCCCTGACCAGTTGGAGGACTTTATTCAACTATGTATCCGGATTGACCAGAGACTTACTGAAAGGAGAAAGGAGAGACTGCGAGCACTTGGGAATAGCCCTGGCTTCTCATTTTCAGCATCGGACCACCAAGAAAAGACGCAAGGCGTGTCTGAACCGATGCAGATCGACGTCATCCGAAGACCACTCTCTGCACAGGAGAAGGAGAGGCGACGTGCAGAACATCTCTGCCTCTATTGTGGGGACCCTGGACACTATGCCATCAACTGTCCTAACAAAAGGACTATAGCCTTTACCAACAACAGGTCTGCCAGCAATATGGACCTTTCTCAGCAGTCGGATTCCATCTTGCAGACTATCTCATCAGTAACGCCAGAAATAGACAAAATACATTCTACATCATCTCATTTTGTAATCCCCATTCAGGTTGTAATGGGCACCCAAAAAATACAATGCTCTGCCCTGTTGGATTCGGGAGCAGGAGGAAATTTTATGGACTTAAAATTTACACGTGATAATAATATTTCCAGTAGGACCAAATCCACACCAATTGAAATGGAAACTGTGGATGGATCACCCTTGTCTTCTGGACCTGTCACGCATGAGACAATCGAACTGGAGATTTGTATCGAACCGGATCATCATGAAGCTGTCAGTTTCCACCTTATTTCATCTCCGAAATTTCCGGTTATTCTAGGGATCCCCTGGTTTTCAGTCCATAACCCTTCTATCAACTGGGCATCAAGGACCATCACCTTTCCATCTGACTACTGTAAGAATAATTGTCATAAGGAACCCCCTGTTCTCCAACAAGTCCAAATCTCTGAGATTTCGCATGAGAAGGAAGAGAAACTACCACCTCAATATCAGCAGTTCTCTGATGTCTGCAGTAAGAAGAAAGCAGATCAATTACCTCCTCACCGTCCTTACGACTGTCCCATTGAATTGCTGCCAGGAGCAACCATTCCATTTGGACGGATTTACAATCTTTCCGAACCTGAATTGAAGGTATTAAGAAAGTTCCTGGATGAAAATTTAGAGAAAGGCTTTATTCGACCTTCCACATCTCCAGCTGGGGCACCCCTGTTCTTTGTTGAAAAGAAAGACTCCACTCTGCGGCCATGTATTGACTACAGAGAGATGAATAATATCACTGTCAAGAATCGCTACCCGCTACCCTTGATTCCTGAACTATTTGAGAGACTCCGTTCTGCGAAAATCTTTACGAAGCTGGATCTTAGAGGGGCTTACAACCTCATACGGATTCGCCCAGGAGATGAGTGGAAGACAGCCTTCAGAACGAGATATGGACATTTTGAATCTCTGGTTATGACCTTTGGTCTTAGCAATGCCCCAGCCACCTTTCAACATTTTATTAATGATGTATTTCGAGATTTCTTGGACCAATTCGTTGTGGCTTATCTCGATGACATTCTTTATTTTCAGACACCTTGGAAGAGCATCGCAGGCACGTCCAGTTAGTCTTGGAACGACTACAGGAGAACCATCTTTACATTAAACTTGAAAAATGTGAGTTTGAACAAACCAGTATCCAATTTCTGGGATATATCATCTCCCCAGAAGGTCTGAGCATGGATCCCGGCAAAATCAATGCTGTAGTGGACTGGCCTGTTCCAAGAAATTTAAAAGACGTCCAGCGTTTCATAGGATTTGCAAATTTTTACCGAAAATTTATAAAGAACTTTTCACGGATCATTCTACCAATTACTACACTAACAAAAAAGACCAAAGCATTTTTCTGGTCTCCGGAGGCACAGGAGGCTTTTGACAAATTGAAAACTCTTTTTACGTCTGCTCCATTGTTAGTACACCCAAATCCTGAATTGCCATTTACTGTCGAAGTGGACGCCTCGGACTCTGCAGTGGGAGCCATTCTGTCTCAGCGAGTTGGGGACAAAATGCAACTTCACCCATGTGCGTTTCTTTCCCACACCATGTCATCTGCAGAAAAGAACTACGACATTGGTAATAAAGAACTGTTAGCCATTAAAGTTGCCTTCTCCGAATGGAGACATCTTTTGGAAGGTGCCAATCACCCTGTGACTGTCCTCACGGACCACAAGAATCTTGAATTCCTCCGTACAGCAAAAAGATTGTCTGCAAGACAAGCACGATGGGCCTTATTTTTCTCAAGATTCAATTTTATAATTTCTTACCGGCCTGGTTCAAGAAATGGCAAGGCTGACGCCCTGTCCAGGATGTGTTCGGAACCTCAGGAGAGGTCTAGTAATGACGATACAATTCTAGGCCCTAAAAATTTTTTGGGAATATTGCACTCTAGAGGACTATGTAATAGAATTAAAGATGGATATCAAGAGGACTCTTTCCTTAACCATCCTTCGGAAGACGTCGATCTTTCATTCAAAGAGGGGTTTTGGATGCAGAAACACAAAATATATGTACCTGAATCTTCTCGCCTTGAAGTCCTCAAAAGTGTCCATGATTCTAAACTGGCAGGACATCCTGGAGTTGCAAAAACACAAGACTTACTACTTCGTTTCTTTTGGTGGCCTAATTGTAGGAAGGACGTGAGGAAATATGTTTCAACCTGTTTAACATGCGCACGAAACAAGACCCCACGATCGTCTCCTCTAGGACTCTTGCAACCACTTCCAGTTCCATCCAGGCCTTGGGGATCTATTTCCATGGATTTTATTGTGGAACTACCCCCTTCCAAACAGATGACCGTCATCCTTGTCATAGTGGACCGACTCACAAAAATGGCCCACTTTATTCCAACTGAAGGAATTCCTACTGCTGAAAAAACTGCAGAACTGATAATCAAAGAGGTATTCAGGTTACATGGAATTCCTGACAGCGTGGTGTCTGACAGAGGCGTTCAGTTTACGTCAAAATTTTGGAAGAGTTTCTGTACAGCCTTGGGAGTCACGGTGAATCTTTCTACCGCTTTCCATCCTCAGTCCAATGGCCAGACGGAGAGAACGAACCAGACTTTGGAGCAATACCTCCGTTGCTTCATTTCCTATCTTCAGGATGACTGGGTGGACTATTTACCAACAGCAGAGTTTGCCTACAACAACTCCATACATAGCGCTACATCTCAAACCCCATTTTTTGCTAATTATGGAGTACATCCAGTATTTATCCCTAATCTGCCAGTGAACACTCCCATTCCTGCTGTAAATGACAGGCTTGCAAAATTACAGGAATCCCAGAAGGAATTATCAGAGATATTACTCAAGACCCAGGAAGTATATAAGGAAGCAGCAGATAAACATCGGAGAGTGCCCCCTGCTCTTCAGGTTGGAACAAAGTTTGGCTGTCCACTAAAAACCTTAAGACACATGTGCCATCCTCCAAATTGGGTCAGAAATTCATTGGACCTTTTCAAATTTCTGCAAAAATTAACCAGGTTGCTTTTCGTTTAAAACTTCCCAACAATCTAAAGATTCATCCAGTGTTTCACATATCCTTGCTCAAACCCTTCTGTGAAAACCCGTTTCCAGGAAGAATTCAGCCACCTCCTCCACCAGAAAGGATCCGTGGTGAAGAAGAATACATTGTGGATAAGATTCTGGACTCCCGAAAATTCAGAGGTAAACTGCAGTATCTGGTGCAGTGGAAGGGTTACGGACCAGAGGAAAATTCATGGGAACCAAGGGACAACGTCCATGCTCCTAGACTAACAAGAGCCTTTCATCAGAGGTACCCGGATAAGCCAGCTCCTGAGATGTCCAGAGGCCATCCTGGAAGGAGGGGAGTACTGTCAGGAGTCGAACCCAGTGCCTCTTGTCTACTGGCCAGCAGCTCTACCATCTGAGCTATTCTGCTGGCTGCAAAGTTCCTTGCTGAACCCAGATACCATTGACTGTTCTTCCTGATTGGCTACACCTAGTGCTCTCTTGATTGGGCCTCTGATTGCCAATTACACACCCTATATAAACCTGGCCCTGTGGGTGTGTCATTGCGAGATTATTGAGCTCCAAGCCTTTAGTCAAGCGTTTCCTGCTGATCCATTGCTACAAACACTGCTCTCCTGTGAACCGACCTCGGCCTGCCTTCTGACTACGCTCTCCGCCTGATCCATTGCTACAAACACTGCTCTCCTGTGAACCGACCTCAGCCTGCCTTCTGACTACGCTCTCCGCCTGATCCATTGCTACAAACACTGCTTTCCTGTGTACCGACCTCCGGCTGCCACCTGACTACGTAATCTGCCTGCTCCTCTGTTACCTAACTGCCTTTCCTGTGTACCGACCTCCGGCTGCCACCTGACTACGTTATCCGCCTGATCCATTGCTACAAACACTGCTTTCCTGTGTACCGACCTCCGGCTGCCACCTGACTACGCTACCTGCCTCTGCTTCCCCTAGTGTTTGCAGTAACATCGGCTCCAACCCAGACGGGATCTTGACACAAGCAGACACAAACACAGTGATATCAGAGTTCATGAAGGACCACCAAAATAGCCTAGCAATGGCTTTCCGAGTGGCTGAGATCCCCAGGTGTTCACTGAGAGCAGAATCGTGGATTTCCTGGAGAACCCTCAACCGGTACTGAAGTGGGAAAAAGAGCTTATTATGGGGCAAAGAGGGAGGAGCAAGAGACTGAGCCTTCCAAATTTCCTGTTTTAATTCAGAGGATACCCCCGCAACAACCACCCCGTGCTGAAGAATGGAGGGAGGAGGTTCGGGGGTGATATCGAATCAAAACTGCGAGATAAGGCATCAGCCTTGACATTCTTGGAACCAGGCCGAAAAGTGATTGAAAAACGAAAACGAGAAAAAAAAGCGACCACCTAGCCTGTCTAGGAGTCAACCGTTTAGCAGATTCAAGATAAGACATATTTTTGTGGTCCGTGATCACCGTGATCCAATGAACCGCCTCCTCCAAAAATGCCTCCATTCTTCAAAAGCCAATTTTATGGCCAATAACTCTTGGTTACCAACGTCATAGTTCCTCTCAGCAGAAGAAAACTTCCTGGAGAAAAAGGCACATGGTCTTAAATTAGTCAAGGTAACGGGTCCCTGCGACAACACCGCCCCACTCCCACCTCAGATGCATCCACCTCTACAATGAACGGTTCAGATGGATCGGGCTGAACCAATACAGGAGCAGACAAAAAACACTTCTTTAATGTAACAAATGCTTCAACTGCCATGGTTGACCAAACTTTGAGATCAGCCCCCTTGCGAGTGAGATCAGTGAGTGGCTTGACCACCTGAGAAAACCCCTTGATGAATTTTCGATAATAGTTGGCGAAACCCAGAAAACGCTGCAACCCCTTGAGGTCTCTGGGTTGTACCCAATCAACAATGGCCTGTACCTTTCCGGGATCTATCCGAAACCCGTTGGCCGAAAGGATGATCCCGAGAAAGGAAAGCTCCTGGACACAAAACAAACATTTCTTGGGTTTAGCAAACAGAGAATTACCCTGTAACCTGTGAATAACAGCACATAAATGACCAATATGGGATTCCTTGTCAGGCGAGAAAACAAGGATATCATCCAAGTATACAACCATAAAGCGCCCAATAAAATCAGAGAAAACATCATTCATGAAGTTCTGCAAGACAGCGAGTGCATTCGTGAGACCAAAGGGCATGACCAAATTTTCAAACAGACCTTCAGAGGTCAGAAATGCTGTTTTTCACTCATCCCCTTCCTGAATACGGATAAGGTTATATGCTCCCCTGAAATCAAGTTTTGAAAACCACTTAGCCCCAGACACTTGGTTATAAAGATCAGGAATGAGTGGGAGAGGGTAGGTATTTTTCACCGTAATTTTATTTAGTTCTCGGAAATCGAGGCACGGGCGTTAACCACCATCTTTTTTCTTAACAAAAAAGAATCCCGCGGCCACAGTTGAGACAGAGGGATAGATGTGACCTTTGCGTAGGCTATCAGAGATATAGTTTTTCATAGCACTACGTTCTGGGCCAGAAAGATTGTACAAGCAGGCTTTGGGCAGTTTAGAACCTGGAATAAGATTAATGATACAATCATAAGGACAATGGGGTAGCAAAACCTCAGCTTCTTTTTCGGAGAACACGTCCCCAAAGTCCTTAAGGTACTCCGGAATACCCTCCGGACTAATGGCAGACACAAAAACAGCAGAAAGACAACCACTGAAACAATTAGGACCCCATTTAACAATATCACGAGATCCCCAGTCTATAACTGGATTATGCCTCTGCAACCAGGGGAACCCCAACACCAGTCCTGCAGGAAGATTATTCAGAACATAACATGAAGTTCGTTCCTGGTGCAAGGAACCCACCTTGAAGAGGATCAAACTTAAGGACATTTTGAGCCAACGGTGTCTTATCAATGGCAACGATATAGATGGGAGTCTGTAGCCTAACTGTCCCTAATTTTAACTTGGACACCATACTAGAGACAATGAAGTTCATGAAAGATCCACAGTCCACAAACGCTGAAGTGGAAGCAAAACCACCTCCATAACACAGTTCCACCTCTGACAAAATTTTTTGAAAGGACGAAAATGGTACCTGAGAGTCTGGATGACCTCCTAGACCATCACCCAGACACGGCAGCCTGTTACTTGATGGACAAGAGGGGCAGTCCTTCTTCCAAAGTCTCGGATCTCCACACTGTCTCCTTGAATGACACCACCTCAGACTTGGCAGGCAGTACAGGAATTTCACGCTGGATAATTCCTCTTTCCCGTAACTTCCGGTCCATACGAACGGCCTGGGTCATGGCCTCTTCCAGGGAACTGGGTGACGCATGAAGGGCCAGCGTGTCCTTGAGATGGTCCGATAATCCTCTCTCAAACAGTCGTCTTAGAGCAGAGTCATTCCAAGAATCCTCAGCAGACCACCTCCTAAACTCAGAACAATACTGTTCAGCAGTGAGTTCATTCTGGGAGAGACCCATGATCATGTCCTCTGCTACCCTGACCCGGTCTGGTTCGTCATAAATCAGTCCCAAAGCCTCAAAGAATCTGTCCACAGACACACGTTCAGGGGCAGAAGCAAGTAGAGAGAAAGCCCACGACTGAGGTCCCTCCCGCAGTAAGGAAATGATTATCCATCTGCTGACTCTCATCACCAGAAGATAGGGGTTTAAGAGAAAGCAATAGTTTGCAACTCTCCCTGAAAGTACAGAGTTTCTCCCTCTCACCGGAGAAGGTACCTGGGAGCTTTACCGTAGGTTCAGGAGAGTGCAATGAAACATCAACACTGTTAGAGTGCTTACAGTCAGTCTGCAATGATACTACTGTGTTTGAAAACTCCCTTTGCAGGTGGTTCTGAGTTGAGGCCAAAGCCATCTGTTCCACAAATAGGTCTTATATCATCACTGTCAAGCTGTTCATTTGATCCGCCAAGGTATGGAAAGGATCCATAGCAAACAGAGCAGAGAAAAAAAAATTCAGAAATCCCTTCAAATGTAGGAGTGAACTATAATGTCAGGCTATTGCAGTGTAGCGCAACCTCCCCCAGAGAGAGCTAGGGACTGACGTGAGACTGCGTACACAGAGTAACTCTCCAGAGCAGAAGAACAGGCGCCACCAAGTGGCGGGAGCGTGGTCAGACAAGCTGAGTCAAAACCGTTCAGAGGCAGCAGTACAAAAGAATAAGCAATACACGTGGTCAGGAGAAAGCCAAGAGGTCAGCAACAGTCAGAAGCAGATAAGACAAAGACAGAAAGCAGAAGCGAGTCCAAATACAGGCCAAGTCAAAAACCAGAGAATCAAACCGACAAGCAGAGAAACAGGGCAGACAGAGGGAGACAACAGACATGGGGCAAGTCAGGGATAACAGCAGGACAAATCAAGGGTTACCAGTCAGGTTCACACGCCGAAGGTAGCAGTATAGCTCACACCGCTTGCAGGATGTATGTGAGCTAAATAGCAAACCTGAACCCAGAATGAGGCAGAGCAAAGTTAACCCTTGACATGATCCGCCCGGACCAAGGGCAGACAGGATTAAACCCTGGAACGGATCATGACAGTGATCACATCACATTATGTGGGAGTCAGAGAGGTGAGTGAAGAAATGCTCTCCCTCTCACTATCTTCTAAATGCCACGATCTCGGCATCTATAAGATAGCAAAGGATTAACACCATTGTTACCTGTCAGAGCTATCACTCTGCACTGGAATTGCAGCACTTGCAGGATCCTTCGAGACCACCTACCATAGAGTAATGGCGCTGTACAAAGTCCGGCAAGTGTCAATGTTTATCTATAGTGGGTGGTTGTGAAGCAGTTAAGGACTAAGGAATTTTTTGTTCTTGTGCTTTCATTTCTTCCCTCCAATTCTTCCAAGAGCCATAACTTTTTTATTATTTTTTTAACATAGATTTTTAAGGTCTTCTTTTTTATTTTGAATAGCATCATGTACCATAAACATAAAGAAAAAGTTTGAAAAAAATCTAAGTGGGATGAAATAGTGAAAAAAAAAATGAAATTATGCTATTTTTTGGTTTTGTTTTCACGGCATTGATAGTGTGTTTAAAATGAACTGGAAGCATAATTATCCAAGTCAGTCCAATTATGATAATACTAAATAAGCATTGACTTTTTTTCTGTTTAAGTGATGAAAAAAAATTCAGAGTATTCTGAAAAAAAAAATTTCCTTTCTGTTGCCATTTTCGAAAAATTGTAACATTTTTATTTTTCTGCGAATGGAGTTAAATGAGGGCTTTATTAAATGACCAAAAAAACACAATAGTGTTTTTGATTTAATTTATCTTTACATCATCACTGATTAGGTTAATTTATTCCATATTTTTAATAATAGAGCTTTTCTAGACTCGATTATACCTAGTATGAAAGTAGGGTTAGTTTTATCTTTTAGAGATTTTAGTTTCACCAAATTGAACATGGTTGTTTTAATCACAGCAGTTGTTGTCATTGGTGCTGAAAATAATATACAAGTACATTATATATATATATATATATATATATATATATATATATATATATATGTAATTCAGACCAAAAGTTTGGACGCACCTTCTTATTTAAAGATTTTTCTGTATTTTCATGACTATGAAAATTGTACATTCACACTGAAGGCATCAAAACTATGAATTAACACATGTGGAATTGTATACTTAACAAAAAAGTGTGAAACAATTGAAAATATGTCTTATATTCTAGGTTCTTCAAAGTAGTCACCTTTTACTTTGATTAGTGCTTTGCACACTCTTGGCATTCTCTTGATGCGTTTCAAGAGGTAGTCACCGGAAATGATCTTCCAACAATCTTGAAGGAGTTCCCAGAGATGATTAGCACTTGTTGGCCCTTTTGCCTTCACTCTGCGGTCCAGCTCACCCCAAACAATCTCGATTGGGTTCAGGTCTGGTGACTGGAGGCCAGGTCATCTGGCGTAGCACCCCATCACTCTCCTTCTTGGTCAAATAGCCCTTACACAGCCTGGAGGTGTGTTTGGGGTCATTGTCCTGATGAAAAATAAATGATGGTCCAACTAAACGCAAACCGGATGGAATAGCATGCCGCTGCAGGATGCTGTGGTAGCCATGCTGGTTCAGTATGCCTTCAATTTTGAATAAATCCCTAACAGTGTCACCAGCAAAGCACACCCACATCATCACACCTCCTCCTCCATGCTTCACGGTGGGAACCAGGCATGTAGAGTCCATCCGTTCACCTTTTCTGTGTCGCACAAAGACACAGTAGTTGGAACCAAAGATCTCAAATTTGGACTCATCAGACCAAAGCACAGATTTCCACTGGTCTAATGTCCATTCCTTGCGTTCTTTAGCCCATACAAGTCTCTTCTGCTTGTTGCCTGTCCTTAGCAGTGGTTTCCTAGCAGCTATTTTACCATGAAGGCCTGCTGCACAAAGTCTCCTCTTAAGGCCGGGGTCACACTGGCGACAAAATCAAACAATGAAATATCGCATTGCAGTCGGACCAATGTTAATCTATGGAGCAGCTCCCAGTATCAGATTTTTTGTGGTCCGTTTTAAACGAGCGAGTGCAATCGCAGCATGCTGCGATTGTCACCGATTGTGGGTTGACTATCGCCAATGCAAGTCTATGGGTGCGATGAAAAATCGGATTACAAACGGACCACATGTGTTACTTGCGATTAAATCGCACCGGTGTCCTTTAGAAAGGCCGGCAATTCATCCCCGGCTATACTGTAAAATCACACTGACAGGTTTAATAAAGAATAGAAACAATACATATACACACATAGAATACATATATATATATATATATATATATGTCATTGTGACATATATATATATACATACATTTATAGTTCATACACTTCTACATACTGTAATAGCCGCTAATTCAATAGCCGGCTTTTGTGAAATTACAGACCCGACATGAAATGACACATGGTTTACATACAGTTAACCATGTCATTTCATGTAGTTTGATATATGGTTTTCACTAATAATTACATGAGTGTATGTGTGCAAAATTGCAGACATGTAGGGGTTAATTAAAGGTGTAAATTCGTTGAAAAAAAATGCGTGGACTCCCGCGCTATTTTCTCAACCAGACAGACAAAGCCAGTGAGTGGGGGCAGATAATAATAGCCGAGGGAGGGTGCATTTATTTTGTGCCCCCACTGGCTACTAACATCTGCCCCCTGGCATCCCATAAAAGGCAAATCTATAATTAGATTCGGCCTTTCTGGCACTTTGCCCGTCTATTCCCATTGCCCTGTAGCAGTGGCGAATGGGTTAATAATGGGTTAAAGCCACCTTGCTATTGAAAGGTGATTTTAAGCCAGGTTAATAATTGAGAGTTGTCAATTAGACAACTCTCAATTATTAATCCTATTGTATGAAAGGAAAAAAAAAAAACTAAATCGCATCATTCCCAGAAAATCGGATGCCAGACGGATGACTGTTCATGACATTTTGCTGCGATAATCGACCGACTGAAACGGTCAGATTTTTTAGTCGGTGTGTGTGACCCGGACTAACAGTTGTTGTTGAGATGTGTCTGCTGCTAGAACTCTGTGTGGCATTGACCTGGTCTCTAATCTGAGCTGCTGTAAACCTGCAATTTCTGAGGCTGGTGACTCGGATAAACTTATCCTCAGAAGCAGAGGTGACTCTTGGTCTTCCTTTCCTGGGGCGGTCCTCATGTGAGCCAGTTTCTTTGTAGCGCTTGATGGTTTTTGCAACTGCACTTGGGGACACTTTCAAAGTTATCCCAATTTTTCAGACTGACTGACCTTCATTTCTTAAAGTAATGATGGCCACTCATTTTTCTTTACTTGGCTGCTTTTTTCTTGCCATAATACAAATTCTAACAGTCTATTCAGTGGGACTATCAGCTGTGTATCCACCAGACTTCTGCACAACACAACTGATGGTCCCAACCCCATTTATAAGGCCAAAATTCCACTTCTTAAAACGGACAGGGCACACCTGTGAAGTAAAAACCATTTCGGTGATTACCTCTTGAAGCTCATCAAGAGAATGCCAAGAGTGTGCAAAGCAGTCATCAAAGCAAAAGGTGGCTACTTTGAAGAACCTAGATTATAAGACATAATTTCAGTTGTTACACACTTTTTTGTTAAGTATATAATTCCACATGTGTTAATTCATAGTTTTGATGCCTTCAGTGTGAATGTATATATATATATATATATATATATATATACACTTCTCAAGAAATAAAGGGAACACTTAAATACAGTAACACATCCTAGATCTGAATGAATGAGATATTCTCATTGAATACTTTGTTCTGTACAAAGTTGAATGTGCTGACAACAAAATCACACAAAAATCATCAATGGAGATCAAAATTAAATTTATTAACCAATGGAGGTCTGGATTTGGAGTCACCCACAAATTTAAAGTGGAATGTAATGTCCTTAAAACATTGACTTGTTTTAAGGACATTACATTCCACTTTAATTTTGTGCTCAGTAGTGTGTGTGTCCTCCACGTGCCTGTATGACCTGCCTCCAATGCCTGGGCATGCTCCTGATGAGGTTGCATATGGTCTCCTGAGGGATTCCTTGGAGTTATATTCTGTTGTTTAAGTGTTCCCTTGTACAGTATATATATATACAGCTCTGGCAAAAATTAAGAGACCACTTTCAAATGTTCAGTTTGTCTGATTTCTCTATTTATAGGTATATTTTTAAGTAAAATGTAAATTATTATTTTAGTCTATAAACTTCTGACAACATGTCACCGAATTTCCAAACAATAAATTTTGTATTTTTTTTTCTGACAAAGAAAAATGGTCAAAATTAAAAAAAACAAACAGTGCTTTCAGACCTCAAATAATGCAGAGAAAACAAGTTCATAATTATTTAGAAACAACAATACTAATGTTTTAAGTCAGGAAGAGTTCTGAAATCAATATTTTGTGGAATGACCATGATTTTTAAAAACAGCTTTCATGCGTCTTGGCATGCTTGCCATCAAGCAGTTCTTTGTTTGATGGCTTGTGACTATCCATCATCCTCTTGATCACATTCCAGAGGTTTTCAATGGGGTTCAGGTCTGGAGAATGGGCTGCCCATGACAGGGTTTTGATGTGGTGGTCTCTTAATTTTTGCCGGAGCTGTATATATATAATAGCAAGAAATGATCCAAGCTTAATTTTACTTTTGCGGATATCATTGAGGAATTGGTTCAGTGAAGCCACAAATTTTATCCTGGGTGAAATGTGCTCTTATTTCCACACCATCAATTAACATGCTGTGAATCTCAAATCCGCAACTCTTGTCAGTTTACGCTGAAGAAATATTTGGCTGCGTGTGGATGAGATTTCTTAGGGTATGTGCACACGTTGAAGATTGGCCTGCGGAATTTTCTACACAGAATCCGCACCTCTTGTCAGAAAACGCAGGTGCGTTTTTTATACGTTTTTCATGTGGATTTGTATGCATTTTTGTAACCTAAATAAGGGTATGTGCACATGTTGCGGATTTCCTAGTGATTTACAGTACAATGTAAATCTATGGGGTAAAAAACCCGCTGTGCAGATGCTGCGGAAAAATCCATGCGGAAACGCAGCGGTTTATTTTCCACAGCACGTCAATTCTTTGGGCGGATTCCGCAGCGTTTTTACTCCCATTCCATTATAGGAATCTGCAGGTGTAAAACGCATACCAAATCCACAGGAAATCTGCAGGAAAAACGCGCAGATTTTGACCTGCGGCCAAATATAGCAGATTCCGCGCGGAAAATTCCGCACACGAATCCACAAAGTGTGCACATACCCTTAAGAAATGTTATTTAACAAAAAAAAGATTTGTGATGTCATTTCTTGTCCAATCTCCTCTTTTACATTTGTCCAACCCATACTCCATTACACACAGATAGATAGATGATAACAGATAGATAGATAGATAGATAGATAGATAGATAGATAGATAAGATAGATAGATAGATAGATAGATAGATAGATAGATATAGTATAGATAGATAGGGAAACATAGATAAAATGGTACATAAATAGTTGAAGACACACACACAAAATCTTCAAGCAATATCTTTAATTAAAAAAAATGGGAAAAAAATGGCATGGGCTCCAGCGCAATTTTGTGCGCCAGCAGGGTAAAGCCGACGGCCGGGGTCAATATTTCTAGCCTGGGAAGGGGTTAATACCCATGGAGCTTCCCAGGCTATGAATATCACCCCGCAACTAGCCTTCACTGGCTCTTAAATTAGGGGGACACCAACAAAAAAATGATGTGGGGTACTCCTATAATTTATAGCCAGAAAGGCTACGCAGACAGCTGTGGGCTGATATTCATTGTCTAGGAAGGAGCCATGGATATTGACGCCCCCCCTGGCTAAAAATACCAGCACCCAGCCGCCCCAGAATTGGTGTATCTGTATGATGCACCAATTCCGGCACTTAGCTCCTCTCTTCCTATTGCCATGTAGCGATGGCATATTGGGTAATTAGGGGTTAATGTCACTTTGCTATTGTAAGGTAACATTAAGCCAGGTTAATAATGGAGAGGCATTTAAAAAGACGCCTATCCATTATTAATCTTAAAGTTTGAAAGGGTTAAAAAATACACACTCACATAAGAATAAAGTATTTTAATTAAATGAAACACGACATGGTTTTTCTTGATTTTTTATTGTACGCCTAAATCCATTTGAATCCATCGATCACCTGCAAAAAATTAAAAAAAAAAAAACAACAGTTTACTCCCTGTCCGACACAGTCCCTCTTTAAAACGCATGTCCCACGACGATCTCCCCTATAGAGCAGTCATATCAGCAGATGTGACCGCTCTATAGGCCACCGATGACACGCTGACCGGAGATAACCCTCCCGCAGTGTATCATCGGAGTTAACTTTACGGCACTACAGCCGTGAGAAAATTCTCATGGCTCTAGTGCCACAAATGACAGGTGAACTCCGGTGACCTGCCAGCGGCGGAGTGATACAGTGCGGAGGATTATCTCCGTCACTGTATATCGGGGCTCCTGGTGAGCGGTCGCATCTGCTGATAAGACAGCTCTCCACGTGAGATCGTCGTGGGACAATCGTTATTTATGGGATTACGTCGGACACAGGGAGTATATTGGTTGTTTGTTTTTTTTTATTTTTTTTTCAAGTGAGCGAGGGCTTCGGGGATTAGCAGTATAGTGAGTATGGACTATATATGTGTGTATGTTTTTTTTTTTTTTTACATTCAACACATTAGCCGGATGATGGGACTACTACTGTCCAATCATTGGCTAATGGTCTCACTGTAGCAGGCATAGCCGGATGGGACTAGTAGTCCCATTGGATGATGCCTGCAAACACACACATAGACAGGCCCACAGACCCCCACACAGCCCCGCAGATCCCTGCACATACAGATCACACAGACACCGACACACACCATACACGCACACAGTCACCGTCCACACACTATACACGCACACGGTCAACGCTCACACTCCGCCCACACATTCCCCTTCTCCCGATCTGCAGCGTTTCATCCGCAGCAAATCCGCAGATCTTTTTTAGAACCTGCTGCTTTGCTGCGGATGTGCCCGACTTAATACAAGTCAATGGGTGCAGAAACACTGCAGTTGCGCACAAAGAATTGACATGCTGCGGAAAATAAAACGCTCCAAATCTGCGCATTTTTTTCCGCAGCATGTGCACAACAAACCTGCGTTTCCCATAGATTTACATTGGCTGTGCACTATACTGTGGATCTGATGCGTTTCCGTGCGTCCAAAAACGCTGCGAAAACGCATCTAAATCCACAACGTGTGCTCATGCCCTTAAACTCTCATGCACTTTCATGGCACAGCAAAATGCTGCAGACTTTTTTTAAAAGCAAATATGCAATGGAAAATCCACTGTGTTTTTGCACCGTGAGAACCTGGCTTTAACATTTTTTAGAAGAAGGTCTGGAATGCCTATGTTTTGCATTATGAGGTTCTGTTGCAGGTAGGGAGGCTAGAAACAAGCTTATGAGGAATCATCCCAGTTTCCCTTTAGTTTATGTGTGATATCCCCGTGACATCCATGTGACATCGGTGTATGATCAGTTTTCATACAACTGTATTAAAAAATATACATGATTAAATACAGTTTCCTAGGTTTAGAATAGAAATGTAAGTTTAGGCTGTGTGCCCACATTGCAGAAATGCTCCCTAATTGTACGGAGCATTTGCGCAACTCTCCGCGGCGGGTATAACCCCGCGGCGGGTCAAGCAAAGTGCTGCACAAGTGTGACCAAATTTGTACAACTGATGAATGTTAAAAATAATAAAAAAATATGTATATACTTACCCTATGTTGGCCCCCGGAGTCCCCCGCTCCTCAGCTGGCAAGTTCCATTCCCAGGGATGCATTGCGCGACTGACCTCTGATGACGTAGCTGTCACGTAGCTGACCAACAGAGGGTGAGTATATCCATTATCCATATTTTTTATTTTAATTCTATTTTTTACAGGAATATGGTACCTAGGGCCTGGAGGAGAGTCTCCTCTCCTCCAGACCCTGGGTAACAACCGCACATGAAGCGCTCACTTCATACATGGTGGGCATAGCCACATGCGTAAAGTAAGCATTTCAATGCAATCCTAAGGCGGCGTAATCGCCGGGATTGCGCAAAAAGAATGAACATGCTGCTTATTTTTCCGTGATGCGATTACGATCTATAAAAATACACAGCATGGGCACTGCAATTGCGCAATCCCATAGGATTGCATGGGATGCATTTTTTTAGCGTTTTTATAAGCGTTTACGCCGTGGAAACGCTTAAAAAACGCAACGTGTGCACATAGCCTAAGTCTTGATCACAGATTGATTTGAGAAAGTCTAATTGCTAATGTTTAGATTATTTATGAATATAATGTAATATTCAAACATAAACCATGCATATTGGTCGCAAAATAACACAAGGTTTTATATTGCAGCATCCAGGGCAATGCATAAAACAGTATTGTGTAGTATTATGTATGTATACTTCAGAAGTAAAATTATGGTCAGTACTCCTGATAAATAATGATAGGTAGAAACTCGCGCGAGTCTCTCGCATCAACATCCGGCACTGCGGTCGGAACTCGGACCGGAGCATGAGGCTGCATGTGTTTCTATGCAGCCGCACACTCCTGTCCGAGCGCCGGCGGCAGTGCCGGGTGTTGATGTGAGAGACTCGCGTGAGTTTCTCGCATCACACTCGCAAGTGTGACCCCGGCCTATCAATGATTCTGTCAGCCACATTATTGGGTGGTCTCCCACACTGTATAGGACTATAACAATGTCTACACATACAGAAACATTGGCCAGCCTGTAAAATGTGCTTTTTCTTATCCTGTTATGCTGATACAGCAATAAATGTGATCCTCTTCACTGCAGTAAGGCGTGAGGTTGTATTTTATATATTATATTATACCTTAGTAGTATATTATACTGTATCCTACTATACATTTGTTTTGGTTGAGGTCATTAGTGGCTTCATTCCATTGAATCCCTGTTTTAACCCCTTAGTGAACCGAGCCAATTTTGACCTTAATGACCAAGCCAAATTTACAATCCTGACCAATGTCACTTCATGAGGTTATAACACTGAACACGCTTTAACGGATCCCACCGATTCTGAGAAGGTTTTTTCATGACATATTTTACTTCATGATAGTGGTAAAATTTATTCAATATGACTTGCGTTTTTTGTTAAAAAAATTGAAATTTGGTGAAAATTTTCTAATTTTCAAACTTTTAATACTTATGCCCTTAAATCAGAGAGTTACCTCACATAAAATTGTTAATAGATAATAATAAATTTACCACATGTCTACTTTACATCAGTACAATTTTCGAAACATAACTTTTTTTGATAGGAAGTTATAAGGGTTAAAAATTGACCAGTGATTTCTCATTTTTCCAACAAAATTTAGAAAACCATTTTTTAGGTGCCACACCATACACGCAAAAAAAATGCGGCCACCGCCATCAGGGGCTTATCTACAGCATTCTGTAATGATGTAGATAAGACCCCGATGTCACCTGAAAGTGAAGAAAAACGAGTTATATTATACTCACCCAGGGGCGTTCCACCGTCCGGTCCGATGGCCGTCGCGGTCTGATTCGACGTTTCCCCATCTTGTAGCGAACCCGGCCTCTTCTTTCCGTCTCATCGCGGCTCCTGCGCAGGCGCACTGCTCCGCCCTTGTGAGGGCAGAAAAGAGTACTGCAGTGCACAGGTGCAGGGAAAGGTCAGAGAGGTCCGGCGCCTGCGCAGTGCAGTACTCTGCTGTGCCCTCACCAGGGTAGAGAAGTGCGCCTGCGCAGGAGCAGCAACGGGACGGAAAGAAGAGGCAACTTTCGCTACAAGATGGGAGGCGCCGAACCGGACGGTGACATCCATCGGACCGGACGGCGGAACGCCCCTGGGTGAGAATAACATAACTCGTTTTTCTTCTCTTTCAGGTGACATCGGGGGCATTATCTACAGCATTACAGAATGCTGTAGATAAGCCCCTGATGGCGGTGGCCCTATCTCATAGGGCAAAAATGGGGTGACAGATTCCCTTTAAGTATTCCCTTTATTTTTTTGAGCAGTGTATTTGAAGTGACTTTGAGGGGTCTATATGACAGAAAGTACCTAAAAGTGACACGATTCTACAAACTGCACCCCCAAGGAGCTCAAAACCACATTCAAGAAGTTTATTAAGCCTTCAGGTGCTTCACAAGAATTGAAGCAATGTGGAAGGAAAAAAAATGAACATTTAATTTTTTTCACCAAAATTTTACTTTAGCTCCAATTTTTTTCATTTTCACAAGTGTAACAGGAGAAAATGTGCGCTAAAAGATATGTTGTGCAATTTCTCCTGAGTATGCGATACCCCATGTGTACGAGAAAACGACTGTTTGAGCGCATGGCAGGGCTCGGAAGGGAAGGAGCACTTCTGTAAGACGTGAATAGAATTGATGACGGCGCTGCCTGGGACAGAAGCAGAGGAGTCATGGGTGTACCCAGGATCAAAACTAGGGGGGGGCAAGCCAATGTCGCATCTTATACAGGTCACATCATATACACTGTACATTATACTGCATATTAGGTATGGAGCATTAGAACTGTTGTATATTGTATAATACAGCAGTGTATGCGACACTACGCTGTATATACCATATATTATACATGGCACACTAACCTCTATACAAAGAATAAGAGGCATTATATCCTGTATGAAAAGTATAATACAGCAGTGTATATACACTCTATATACCGCACACAATGTGTATGACCCTGTATACACCATATACTACACTCTTATTTTGAAGTAAAAAAAAAAACAAAATAGGAACAAATACAATACTTAAAATAAAGAACAAGTAAAGTTAAAAATCAACAAACTTACTGGTATTTCAATGGGAACTATGGGCCTGCTTTTGGCTAATGAGATGGTCAATGTTCGGTTCCATATTTGTCACTGCTAGTCGTAACAAGTGAAGCAATTTTTCTCTTTCTTGATATCATTATTTCCTAGGGATTCCAAATTGCTATTAGTAAAATACCAATATATATACAGCGCTACAAAAACAATATACCAGCAATAAAACTGCCCACACAGAGACATACAGCCTGCACTGCCCATAACTGCAGCCTTGCCAATCCATATCATTTCATCCTCATCAGTGCACATATTGGCGCAACTCCTCTTTTACCTCAGGCTCAGACTGGTGTGGTGCGAGAGTCCCTAATAGGCAGGTAAATGTCCCCAATAGGCAGCATTGGTCTCCAATAGGCAGGTAAATGTCCCAATAGGCAGCATTGGTCCCCAGTAGGCAGAATATGTCCTCAATAGGCAGCATAGGTCCCCAATAGGCACCATAGGTCCCCAATACGAAGCATATGTCCTCAATAGGCAGGTTTAATGTCCCAATAGGCAGCATAGTCCCCAATAGCCTGCATAGTCCCCAATAGGCAGCATAGGTCCCCAATAGGCAGGTAAATGTCCCAATAGGCAGCATAGGTCCCCAATACGCAGAATATGTTCTCAATAGGCAAGTAAATGTCCTCAATCGGCAGGTAAATGTCCCAATAGGCAGCATAGTCCCCAATAGGCAGCATAGTAATTTCCCCCCGGGATCAATAAAGTGTATCGTATCGTAGTAGTCCCCCATAGGCAGCATAATCCCCATAGGCAGCATAGTAATCCCCAATAGGCAGCATAATCACCCATAGGCAGCATAATCCCCCACAGGCAGCGTAGTAGTCCCCAATAGGCAGCATAGTCCCCCATAGGCAGTATAATCCTCCATAGGCAGCATAGTCCCCCATAGGCAGCATAGTCCCCCATAGGCAGCATAGTCCCAATAGGCAGCATAGTAGTCCCCAATAGGCAGCATAATCCCCATAGCCAGCATAATCCCCATAAGCAGCATAGTCCCCAATAGGCAGCATAATCCCCCATAGTCAGCATAGTCCCCCATAGGCAACATAATCCCCCATAAGCAGCATAGTCCTCAATAGGCAGCATAATCCCCATAGCCAGCATAGTCCCCCATAACCAGCATAATCCCCAATAGGGAGCATAATCCCCCATAAGCAGCATAATCCCCCATAGGCAGCATAATCCCCCATAAGCAGCATAATCCCCCATAGGCAGCATAATCCCCCATAGCCATCATAATCCCCATAGGCAGCATAATCTCCCATAAGCAGCATAGGCCCAATAGGCAGCAGAATCCCCCATAGCCAGCAAAATCCCTCATAGCCAGCATAATCCCCCATAGGCAGCAGAATCCCCCATAGCCAGCATAGTCCCCCATAAGCAGCATAATCCCCCATAGCCAGCATAGTCCCCCATAGGCAGCATAATCCCCCATAAGCAGCATAGGCCCCAATAGGCAGCAAAATCCCCCATAGTCAGCATAATCCCCCATAGGCAGCAGAATCCCTCATAGCCAGCAGAATCCCCCATAGCCAGCAGAATCCCCCATAGCCAGCATAGTCCCCCATAAGCAGTATAATCCCCCATAGCCAGCATAGTCCCCCATAGGCAGCATAATCCCTCATAGCCAGCAGAATCCCCTATAGCCAGCATAATCCCCCATAGCCAGCATAATCCCCCATAGGCAGCATAATCCCCAATAGCCAGCAGAATCCCCCATAGGCAGCAGAATCCCCATAGCCAGCAGTATCCCCCATAGCCAGCAGAATCCCCCATAGCCAGCATAGTCCCCCATAAGCCGGGCCCGGCGTTAAAAGAAAAAAAAAAATGTCAGTACTCACCTATCTCCCCCGCTGCTCTGAAGAAGCGCGTTCTGGACTCCGTCTTCTCCTGGCATAGGCGGCGTGACGTCATCAGGGCGCGCAGGCGGCGTGATGACAATCATGTCGTCTGTGCTGCATATGGAAGGCCGCAAGGCCTTCCTCACTCACCCGTGATTAAAGGGCCCGACGGCACTAAACTGTCAGTTCAATGTCGGTGGGGCCAGTTCTTTAACTGTGCGCCCCTGCTTCTAGGGGGGGCAGCTGCCCCTCACTGCCCCACGGTGGGTACGCCCATGAGAGGAGTTGAAATCAACCCTTGCCCCGCTGCAAACCCCAGCAGAAAGCAGGCCACTTCTCTACACCGAAAGAGACAATGCACCCTGGTGATGCCGCATGGCATGGTGCAGTGATATCATCGTGCCATCCAGCGTCCACTGCTGCACTTCATAGAAGAGGAAATGGTGTCTGTGCTGGATGGAGAGATGGGATTACGTGAGTATAAGCTTTCTTGTTTTTCTTATATTATTTAACTATTGAATTGCGACCATCACAAGAGGAGTTGTGGAGATATTATACTGGGAGATGCTGGCTGTGGGGGCCTATCATACTATGGGATACATATTATACTGGTGACATGTATAGTGTACAGTTCCTATAGCGTCTTGTGCTTGGGTGCGAGGAAAACACAGGAGACATAGGTTGAAATGAAATGACTTGTATTACTTCATACAAGCATGCTGAAAAGTTCACACAGTTTGCAGGAACAGCGACAGGAGACACAGCAGGCCAGAGTAACTTCAAGCACTACAATAAATCTCCAAAGCAGGTTCAGGATCTCTTCTCTGTACCGTAATTCCTCTGCAAACATGGATTCACCAAACAGCAGGTTTCCAGAGTCCAAAAGTGTTCCAAGGTTCCTCAGTAGGGAATAGCTGGAGTACAAGTCCAAGGCTTCCAGGAGTCAGGTCACAGACTGACTGAGGCTTGATTCAGGAGCACTGATTGTTCAGCTGAGGCTGCTTAAGAAGCAAGAGGGAAGAATCAGGGCGGGAACATGAAAACTGGAAACTCCATATTAACTGAGGGCAAGAGCTGCAGAAAGACAGAAAGCAAAATGGCCGACGGAAAACTGAGTTTCAAGGAACATGTCAACAGAGACAAAGAACCTTACATTACTCCCCCCTTAGGGACAACCTCCGGATGACCTCAGACCAGGCTTGTCAGGGTACCTCTGATGAAACTGGCGGAGCAGGCGAAGAGCATTTACATTATTGACTGGTTCCCATGAGTTGTCCTCCACTGGGTAGCCCTGCCATTTAATCAAATATTGCAACTGATTTCTGTACAACCTGGAATCTAGAATCCTTTCCACATAAATTCTTCCTGACCATCGACCAGCACTGGGTCAGGGCAAGGAGAAGAACGTCCAGGAAACGTATTGGGTGTTGCAGCCTTTAGTAGGGATACATGAAAGACAGGGTGGATTCTCATAGTTCTGGGCAGTTGAAGACGACAAGCAACAGCACTTATAATCTTATTGATCTTATAAGGTCCAATGTACTTATGTCCCAATTTAGACGATGGAATCTTTAATTTAAGATTTCTGGTTGACAGCCAGACCAAATCTCCTACCTTGAAAGCTGGTGCAGGTTTACGAAATTTATCTGCTGCTTTCTTGTACCTTTCCTGAGCCAATTCTAGATTTTCCTTTAGAAGATCCATATTCTTTTGTAAAGAAGTGATTCTTTCAGCCACTGCCGGCAAGGGCGTATCTATGGGAAATCGAGGAAGAATGTTAGGATGATAACCTAGATTGGAGTAAAAAGGAGACTGCTTAGTGGAGGCGCTCTGAGAGTTCTTATAAGAGAACTCAGCCAGTGGAAGTAGATCCACCCAATCATCCTGTAGGTGGCAGATAAAACAGCGGAGATACTGCTCCAGGGTCTGATTGGTTCGTTCTGTCTGTCCATTAGTCTGGGGATGAAAAGCAGAAGAAAGGTTTACTTTAATGTCCAATGCTGCACAGAAATTTTGCCAAAACCTTGAAGTGAATTGCACCCCTCGATCCGAAATGACCTCATCCGGTACTCCATGTAAGCGAAACACATTCTTAATCATCAAGTCTGATGTCTGTTTTGCAGTGGGTAAGCCGACACAAGGGATAAAATGAGCTGCCTTTGTTAGACGGTCAACCACCACTAGAATGGTGTTCTTCCCTTGAGAGGTTGGTAACTCCACAATGAAGTCCATAGAAATGGATCCCCACGGGCGGGACGGGGTGGGAAGAGGTTGCAACAGACCAGTTGGTGAGGAGCGAGGTGTTTTGCATCTTGCACAGACTTCACATGAAGTGACATAGTTTAAGACATCTTTCCTGTAAGTGGGCCACCAAAAGAAACAAGAAAGAAATTCTTGTGTCTTTAGAATTCCCCTATGCCCGGCTATCTTGGAATCGTGGATGAGTTGCAATACTCTCAATCTGACTGTTTCAGGTATATACAGACGTTGTCCCTGAATCCACACACCATTCTTAAAGACAAGACTTACGTCCCTTGGGGGTTGAGCCAACAAAGAATCCGCATGGTATGCTTCCTTGATGTCCTTAAGTAGGTCTTGATTATGAATCACTCCCAGGAATCTAGAGTCAGGAAGAATAGTCTCAGGAGGAGTAAGTGGACGTGTCTCTGCTGAATGAATCCTAGAGAGTGCATCAGCCTTTCCATTGCGCGATCCTGGTCTATAAGAAATGACAAAATTAAATTGGTTTAGGAAAAGATTCCAGCGAGCCTGGCGAGGAGTCAGGCACTTAGCCGACCTGATAAATTCAAGGTTACGATGGTCTGTCAGGACGACTATTTGCTGTGCAGCTCCCTGAAGAAGGTGTCTCCATTCCTTGAAGGCGGCAATAATGGCCAACAATTCTCTATTGCCCACATCGTAGTTCCTCTCAGCCGAAGACAACTGCTGGGAAAAGAAGGCACAGGGATGCAAGACATTCTTCTCACCTGTTGTCTGAGAGAGTATAGCTCCAACGGCACAGTCTGAAGCATCCACCTCTATTATGAAGGCAAGCTCGGGGTTGGGATGTACTAAGATAGGTGCGGTGGTAAATTTATCCTTTAAACAGGAAAATGCTTCCTGAGCTTGCGGGGTCCAGGAGAACCTAGACTGTTTCCGGGTAAGTTGGGTGATAGGTGACACTACCTCAGAAAAATTCTTAATGAAACGTCTATAGAAGTTGGCAAACCCGATGAAACGCTGCACCTCCTTCACATTTCTAGGAATTGGCCAATCCTTGATGGCTTGGGTCTTGCTTCCATCCATACTAATCCCTTGCTAGATAGTACATACCCCAGAAATTGAATTTCGGTCCTATGGAATTCACATTTTTCAAGCTTGATGTAGAGATGGTTTTGTCTTAGGCGTTCTAAGACCATTCTCACATGTCCATGATGTTCCTCTGTGGAGTTAGAAAAAATTAGAATATCATCCAGATAAATCACCACAAATGTATCTAGGAGATCCCTGAAGATATCATTCACGAAGTGTTGGAAAGTGGCTGGGGCGGTACTCAGACCAAAAGGCATAACTAGATATTCAAAGTGTCCATAGCGTGACCTGAAAGCAGTCTTCCATTCATCCCCAGGTCTAATACGGACCAAGTTATAGGCCCCACGGAGATCCAGTTTAGAGAAAATTTTGGCATGCCGCACTCTCTCCAACAACTCAGGGATTAAAGGCAATGGATAACGGTTTCTAATAGTAACCTTATTGAGTTCCCTATAGTCTATGCAGGGTCTCAGAGATCCATCTTTCTTCTTCACAAAGAAGATGGGTGCACCTGCGGGAGATGAAGAGGGGCGTATGAAGCCCTTGGCTAAATTTTCGTCTATATAATCCTTCAAAGCTTTTAGCTCGGGCCCCGCTAGGGGGTAGATCTTACCAAAAGGTATCTCGGCTCCGGGCAATAATTCAATTGGACAATCATATGGACGGTGAGGAGGAAGCTGATCAGCGTTCTTCTTGTCACATAAATCCACATAGTCCTGGTATACAGCTGGTAGTTCAGGGACTGACATGGTTCCTTTAGGAACAGAGCAAGCTGAAACTCCTTGACTCATCTGTTTCTCCGGAAAGTGTAATTCCTTGGTCTCCCAGTTAATCGTAGGATTCTGCGCCTGCAGCCATGGTAGCCCTAGAATGATGGGAAAGTGGGGAGAAGAGATAAGCAAAAAAGACATTTTCTCCTGATGATCTTTACCCATAAGGACCCTCAAAGGCTCTGTTTCTTGATCCACTGGTCCAGAAGTCAGTAGAGAGCCATCCACAGTCTCCATCTGTACTGGAGTAGCCTTCTTCACTGAACGTATCCCCTGTTTCAGAGCAAAGGAGATATCCATAAAATTTCCACTTGCTCCTGAGTCGATCATAGCAGAGCTAGACACCCAGACTGAGTCAACCCAGAGTTTGATGGAAAGGAAGCAATGAGAATTGTTTCTTTTACAACTCAGCTGGGACACCGCTGAGGAAACTTGAAAAATTGCAGCGTTTATACCGTCATCGTCCCCAGAACTAACAGAGTTTAAGTCCGAGAAATCAAGATCTCTTGCAGCAGATCTCTCTGGAGCCTGAGGCTCGGACATGACAGAGTTCCTCTCGCAACACTCACAGTGAATGACTGCTGCAGTAGTCTTACGAGAACGGCTGGGGCAGTTTATAATGAAGTGCCCTGACTTACCACAGTAGAAACATAGATTTTCCTTTATACGATGTTCTTTGCGTGCATCACTAACCCGTCTTTGTAAAGAGTCCACCTGCATGGGTTCAGGTTCTGGTTCCCTTGTGATCCTACTCAAAGGTTCCTTAGCTGAGGAGGGAGGTAGTAAAAGGTTAGTGCGATTATTTTCGAACCATCTCTCTTGTCTGCGTTCAGTCAGACGAGCATCAATACGGATACAATAGTTAATAAAGTCACCTAACGCAGTGGGAGGGTCGGCACGAGCAAGTTCATCCTTAATCAGTGGAGACAACCCTTTCCGAAAAATAGATTTTTTAGCGGAAGTGTCCCAAGTGGTATCAAGAGCCCATCTCCTGAAATCCAGGGCATATTCGGCTACTGAACGCTTACCTTGGCGCAAAGTTAACATGGCTGCTTCAGCTGTTGCACCTCGATTGGGGTTATCAAACACCTCCCCCATGGCTGAAATAAAAGCATCAAGGTGATTCAAACAATCATCCTCAGTCTCAATCAGAGGGTTTGCCCACATCAAAGCCTTATTGGTAAGCAACATGATTATAGTAAGCACTTTGGATCGTTCAGTGGGAAATTGTGAAGCATGTGCAGAGAAAAATAAATTGCATTGATTAATAAATCCCCTGAATTTCTCACGTTCACCGCCAAAACGAAAAGGAGGTAATTTGGGGATCCCAGAACTTGGGGTTATGGCAGGAGCCTGGGCTCGTTCCTCTAGAGCCTCAATCCTGGCTCGCAATTCCTGGGTAGTCTGTCCAAACACTTGCAAATTATGATTAGTGAGGTCCTGTAGGCTTGCAAAACGGGTTTTTAAAGTCTGTACATCTGAAAGGATTGTATCAGTCACTCCGCAAAGTTCCTTTATGCGGGCCTCCATCTTCCAGATCTTTTAAGGCAGAGGTGCTGGAAGGAGAAGAGGAAAGGAAAAAAAAACAAAAAACAATAGTGTTTACCTGTGGTAACACTCCAGAGTAAAATTTTAAGGGAATGTGCTCACCTGGAATGGTTGTGAGAAGTCACAACCACTGTCATCACATAAGGTATTAAACGGACATCTGATATCCACAGTCACAGCAGACACGGCTTTCCCAGACCCAGCAGACACTAAACATTGGCTCCTGAATCTTGTCATGTATAGTGTACAGTTCCTATAGCGTCTTGTGCTTGGGTGCGAGGAAAACACAGGAGACATAGGTTGAAATGAAATGACTTGTATTACTTCATACAAGCATGCTGAAAAGTTCACACAGTTTGCAGGAACAGCGACAGGAGACACAGCAGGCCAGAGTAACTTCAAGCACTACAATAAATCTCCAAAGCAGGTTCAGGATCTCTTCTCTGTACCGTAATTCCTCTGCAAACATGGATTCACCAAACAGCAGGTTTCCAGAGTCCAAAAGTGTTCCAAGGTTCCTCAGTAGGGAATAGCTGGAGTACAAGTCCAAGGCTTCCAGGAGTCAGGTCACAGACTGACTGAGGCTTGATTCAGGAGCACTGATTGTTCAGCTGAGGCTGCTTAAGAAGCAAGAGGGAAGAATCAGGGCGGGAACATGAAAACTGGAAACTCCATATTAACTGAGGGCAAGAGCTGCAGAAAGACAGAAAGCAAAATGGCCGACGGAAAACTGAGTTTCAAGGAACATGTCAACAGAGACAAAGAACCTTACAACTGGGGTGAACATGTGGGGAACATTATACTGGTGGCTGGCTGTGGGGAACATTATACTGGGGCCTATCACACTATGGGGT
The DNA here is from genome assembly GCA_033576555.1 of Oophaga sylvatica. Lineage (NCBI taxonomy): Eukaryota > Metazoa > Chordata > Amphibia > Anura > Dendrobatidae > Oophaga > Oophaga sylvatica. Next base: position 192,836,590 of record JARQOD010000005.1, read on the forward strand.
ATGTATTATATTGGGGGCTCACTGTGGGGAACATTATATTAAGGGCTGGCTGTGGGGAACATTATACTGGGGGCAGACTGTGTGGGACATTATATCCTGGGGGCTAGCTATGGGGGACTATCATACTGTAGGGACATTATACAAGGGGTTGAATTTGGAGAACATTATACTGGGGACTGGCTGTGGGGAACATTCTACTTGGGCTGTAGGGGCATCATACTGTATATTGGGGGATTGTGGTGGATATCATACAGTGTGGGGTATTATACTGTACTTAAGAGTCTGTGGGGGCCATTACATAATATTGGTGAATGGGGGAGCTATGATAGTGTATGGGGTGCTGTAGGGGTCATCACACAGTATATAGATGATGTAGTTGTGACCATACTATATAACGGGGGGCTGTAGTGGACATCATACTGTATAGGAGCTATGGTGACCATATTGTATAGGGGGCTGTGGTGGAGATAATACTGTATATTGGGGCAGTGGTGGACATCATACTGCATAGGGACTGTGAAGGACATTATAGCACATATTAGGGGTCTGTTCTGGACATCATACTGTATGGGTGGCTGTAGTGACAATCATAATTTGTAGGGGGACAGTGTGAGGAGGGGGTACAGTTTGGAGAGGAAAATGTGGTGGGTAGAGTTGAGCGATACTTTCCGATATCCTAAAGTATCGGAATCGGAATGGTATCGCCGATATCACTAAAATATCGGCGATACCCGATATCGATACCGGAAGTCCCATGTAAGTCTATGGGAACAAAATATCGAAATTAAAAAAAACCCATTCTTGCCTTGTTGGTTAATTGTACATGAAGGAAAACAAGAAAGAGTAATGTAGAATGTATTGGGGAAGGTTGAGGAGACATTAAAGGCATAGATGTTTAACCCAATCAAATGGAATAGCATAAATATTTTTTTTTTAAAGATGTTCGGATTGACGAAGAAATTGACAATGTTAACGTTTTTTATATTTTGGCAAATATGTATATTACACAACTTCCATGCTCTTCATCTTCACCTTTTTAACTTTTCACACACTTTCTCCTTCATAATCTTCTGCAGCATCATCTTTTTCATCAAATTATTCTTCATCTTCACCTTCTTTATCTTCTTCTTAAACTTCTTGCTATTCATCTTTGTTAACATTACTCATATTCTTCTTATTAAACTATTATTCTTATTCATATTCTGCTTCATCTTCTTCATCATATTCTTATTTGTGACAGAGAATCCTGTACTTGTAATCTGTCAAAGTATGAATTTTTCATCCTTCCGTTCTTGCTGTCACAAAAGATTTAAATTACAACAGTATTTGTCCGTGTTCAGTTTAGCCTGCAGCAGCAGGCATTTTCCAGGGGCACCACGAGGAGGAACGGACTCACCCCCATACACTGCTTAGTCTTCTTCTGCTTAGAATTTAGAGCATATATTTTGCTCTTCATTTGGTCTTATACTTCATGTTCTTCTGCTTTTAGATCTTCTGCTTATTGTTCTTGTGTCTCTTGTTCCGTATCTTGTATTTGTAGCACAATCTTGTACCAGCTGATGTTACGGGACACGGTTACTAAGCAGGAGGTACCTGTGCTCCAAAGCACTACCAAGGACCAGCAGACGTTGCTGGAACTCGGATACCAAGATGGAGGCACCTAGGCCAAAGGCACTGCGGAGAACCAGCTGACGGTACTGGAACCCGGAGGGGCAGCAGAAGGAAAAGAGCCAATGGCACAACCGAGGACCAGCTGACGTTACTGGGACACGGTTACTAAGCAGGAGGTACCTGTGCTCCAAAGCACTACCAAGGACCAGCAGACGTTGCTGGAACTCGGATACCAAGATGGAGGCACCTAGGCCAAAGGCACTGCGGAGAACCAGCTGACGGTACTGGAACCCGGAGGGGCAGCAGAAGGAAAAGAGCCAATGGCACAACCGAGGACCAGCTGACGTTACTGAACCCCAGTAACACAGGAGCAAGTGTTGACTGTGCTAACAGCACTTCCGAGCAACAACTGGCGGTGTTGGAGCCCAGGGTCAAGGAGGATGTTTAAATACTAGATCAAGTAATTTCCTTGTTACCTGTCAATTTTAAATGTCTATACTTCAAACAAGAGAAAGATAACCTTTACTACCATAAGATGATGATTTCATTTAAACTAATATCTAGATAAATAAAGAATTGACAAACATAAACACATACATTAACATGTTGAACAGCAATGCAAACCACAAAATAAATTAGTTAAGGAATCTGCTATACGGTTGTACATAAAAGCATACAAGTACATATCTGAATCCATTAATGATGGATAAGTAACAGTATGTACACCATTTTTATTGTATAGACAATGAATGTCTGACTTCAAAACATCATCAGCATTACAAGTTATCTGTGACATTACTAAAATGTTACATTTGCTGAATAATGTCACTAAACAGTTTATACAAAATTATACAATTTCCATCATGTAATACTCATAATATGTGGCAATAATCATGTTTATTAACAAACATAACCTTTAAAAAGTGCATAGTGCATAGTGAAAATTGCTATTTATGCCTGACTGTCGACTTGCAAGCATGACAACGGATAGATAAGGTATATATAGATGAGACTGCATAGCCACAGATGGTGAATGGCGATGTAATACTGTACCTCAATAAAGTGTGCGTCACTACTACATAATTTTTTTTATATAGCTTTATAAACAGGGTACGTGGATGTATGCTTGCGCCTTTGTTTTGACGCACAGACTGCCTTCCTGCTGAGACGCGTTGGGTAGTGAACAGTTGTGTGCAGTGTTCACTGTAGTCTGAGGTTTTCCTTTTTGGAGTGCAGATCACGCTCCAGTTAGTTCTTCAACCACTGCTGGTTGTAGTCTGCTGAGCGTGTGTCACTGGCACATCCTTGAAATTTTTCTCTAATTGTTGCTGCTCCACTGTATTACAAATAAATAAAATCTATTAGTGTGACGCGCTTCCATCCGTATACAATACATTGGTTGCAAACACTATAGAAGTACACAAAGGGGCCTTTCACACCTACTGAACAGTTGTGTGCAGTGTTCACTGCAGTCTCTGCGGAATAACCACACTTAGGCCTTATAACTTTTCAGACTTTCTTTATCAATCTACCAAGATGAAGAAGGCAGGGAGTAAGGCACGTGGTCGTGGAGTTTCTTCAGGGAGAGGACGTGGGGATTCTGTGGCTGCTGCGGCCCCCAGTGACACAGCATCCACCAGTTTTCCCCGGGCCGTGAGCGTTCCTTTATGCGCACTTTTGTAGGAGCTCGGAGTACCCCCCTGCTGCGGGAAGAACAAATTGAAGCCGTTGTTGTTTGGATCTCAGCCAATGCATCGACTTCAATTGCTTCCACCTCCTCTCAGGACCACAGCACTGTTGGGCAACCATCTGTCTCTTCACCGCCTGGCAAATTGCCCAGGCAGTCAGAGAGTTCTGTACAGGAGCCAGCTGAGTGTCTGCTTCTGTTCTCAGAATCTATTGGCTTGCAAACAGGGGCCCAGCCAAGCAGCATTCTGTAATGTGAAGAAGAGGGAGTATGCAGTGATGCGCAACAGCTGTGTCTCTCTGAATCTGAAGAGGCGGGTGAGACAGTGCCGATGGTCAGCACACCGCAGAACGCATCTGATGATGATGATGAGACCCAGGTGCCAGTTTCTGTTGAGCATGGTGCTGGCCAGACCACCCAACAGCAGGTGTTGGAAGAGGGTAGTGGAGATGATGAGGTCCAATACCCAACATGGCATGAAGAACAGGAAGGTGGTGGGAGCAGCTCAGAGGAATAATAATAATATTTATTTATATAGCGCCATCATATTCCGCAGCGCTTTACAGTTTAGCAGTTTCAGAACACAAGTCATAAGTAACAACGTTAACAATACAATAATTTAAGCTAAAAAGTCGCCCCTGCTCGTGACAGCTTACAATGTACAATGAGATGGGGGAGATACAAAGTATAGGTGTTTATATACAATGGTGCATTTACAATGATGTTCCAGCCATCTTAAGGGACTGAGGGATGGAGATAGTGAATGGGCTAGAGACACACACACACTTACACAGAATACATAGAATGACTTTGATTAGTGAATGTGATAGGCCGCTCTGAACAAATGTGTTTTGAGGGAGCGCCTGAAACCATGCAAATTGTGGATAGTCCTAATTTCTTGGGGTACAGCATTCCAGAGGATTGGCGTAGAGCAGGAGAAGTCTTGGAGTCGGGAGTGGGAGGTACGTATTAGTGCAGAGGTTAGTCGAAAGTCGTTTGCAGAGCGCAGCAGTCGGTTAGGCCGATAGATAGAAATGAGGGAGGAGATGTAGGAGGGGTGCTGCACTGTGAGAGCTTTGTGGGTGAGAACCAGTACTTTGGTTGAAAGCTGGGAGAGGCCTAGAGAAATGGTTAGTGATAGAAGGAAGATAGAGGAAGACATTGCCCCAACGGTACAAACAGGAGGGAGAGTTAGGCTGCAGACTCGGTTGCCTGTAGCCTCCAGTTTGGCACCTGTTCGGAGCAGTTGTCTTCCAAAAGTCAAAACGTGCGCTCCAGGACTTGCACTGCGTGGTCCTTTTTTCACACACTTGCACATGATATTTGCTATGTGAAATGCAAGCTGTGTAATCAAAAATTAAAAATAGCTAAAAGTGTCAGTCACCTCAATACCACAAATATGTGGAAACATGTGCGGACAAAGCACGTAGTTGAGTTACAAAGACACACTGGAGATGTAGGCCAACCTACAGCAGCACCTACATCTTCAGGTTGTGTTGAAGCCTCTTCATCGAGCTCACACACAGCTGGTTATGCTTCCTCACAGGATCGCCATGGAAGAACCTCGGCCACTGTTGTCCAGAGACAAACTGTTATTCCACACACAGCAGCAAGTTCCCTGTCATCCTCACACTCCCAGGCCACAAAACAGCCAGCGGTAGCACAGGCATGGATAAAAGACGGCCATACTCCGCAAACCATGCACGAGCACAGGCTCTGAATGCTGGCATTGCAAAACTCCTGTCCCTTGAAATGCTGTGATTCAGGCTGGTGGAGACAGACAGTTTCCGTAACTGAATATCATTGTCAATCCCACAATACAATGTGCCAAGCCGATTTCATTTCAGCAGGCAAGCCGTCCCTGGTCTGCAAAAGCATGTTGAGGGAAAAATTAAACATGCGCTACTAAAAGCCCTCAGTAGCAAGGTCCACCTGCCACCGATGCGTGGACCAGTACCCATTGTTATGATCTGCTACAACCAGTAAGGAAAGAAGGGAATTCTGTCCCTACAATACAACTAAGCTGAATCCCTACGATGTAACGGGGAACCTGATCCTGCGACCAGACCCGCTAAAGTCCTCATCTAGTGTGAACGAAGACCTATAGTTGCGAGGGAGTAATCCCTACAAGATCTAGGGACTGGGAGAAAAGGTGGACACCTCCTAACATAAATTGTAGCATGGATAATTAAACAGAAAAATAAATACTTTGTGATCCTAACATCAAGCAAAACTGACAGATTAAGGCACCTAAGCACCCGGCTAGCTTAACAGTAGATAATACAATGAAGTCAAGCAAAGCCAGAAGGCGGAGCCAGACTAAATAGGGAAAAAAGGTCATGTGACCAGCAAACTGAAACAAAACCTAACAAGAGGGTTCTAACACCCATGGCCAGGGACAATACCTTTCCCTCACTGGCCATTGGGTCAATGTTGTGCAGCCGGGTACTGATCTTGCGAGTGGCGCTGTACGTGTTCTGCCAACTCCAAGGATTGCAGGAATCAAGTCTGTACACATTGATTCCTCCTCCTATTCCAGTTCCTCAGAATCATCGCTGCAGGAGCCGTCACGGTCTACCTCCACATGGACCCGTGAACGTTTACCTGTTGCGACCGATATGAGCACAGCCGTGTCCAAATGTCAACAGGCCATCCTGAAATTAATTTCCATGGGGAATCTTAGCCACACAGCGCAGGAGCTCTGTAATGCCATAAAGCAGGAGAGCGACGTGTGGTTTTTGGAAGAGAATCTACAGGCAGGCTTGGTAGTGTGTGACAATGGCCGAAATCTGGTGTCAGCTCTGGGCCTTGGCAACCTCACTCACATACCATGTCTGTCATATGTGCTCAACTTGGTCGTGCAGAGTTTTTTGAGGGACTATCCGATCTTGATGCACTGCTGCACAAGGTCCGCCTAGAGTGCGCTCACTTGCGACGTTCCAGCATGGCCAGATCGCTGATTGCAGCTCTGCAACGCAGATTTCACCTTCATGAACATCGCATTATATGTGACGTACCCACCAGGTGGAATTCCTCGTTACATATGTTGGAGCGGTTGTGTGAGCAGCAGCCAACAGTAATGGAGTATCAGCTGCATCAGGCGCAGTCAACTCGCAATTTGCGGCGTTCACCTTCACCACTACTGAGTGGGCCTCTATAATAAGAATAATAATATTATTTATTTATATAGCGCCATAATATTCCGCAGTGCTTTACAGTTTAACAGTTTCAAAACACGAGTCATAAGTAACAACGTTAACAATACAATAATTAAGCAAAATCAGCCGCCCCTGCTGGTGAAAGCTTACAATCTACAATGAGGTGTGGGAGATACAAAGTACAGGTGTTTATATACAATGGTGTTTTTACAATGATGGTCCAGCCATTTTAAGGAAGTGAGGGATGCATGGAGATAGTGAATGGGCTACACACACAGAATTACACATAGAATGACTTTGATTAGTGAATGTGATAGGCCACTGTGAACAAATGTGTTTTGAGGGAGCGCCTGAACCATCCAAAATTGCGGATAGTCCTAATTTCTTGGGGTAGAGCATTCCAGAGGATTGGCGCAGCGCGGGTGAAGTATTGGAGTTGGGAGTGGGAGGTACGGATTAGTGCAGAGGTTAGTCGAAGGTCGTTTGCAGAGTGCAGCAGTCGGTTAGGCCGATAAATATAAATAAGGGAGGAGATGTAGGGGGGTGCTGCGCTGTGGAGAGCTATGTTGGTGAGAACCAGTAATTAGAATTGGATCCTATAATGAATGGGCAGCCACTGCCAGTGTAATGAGTGGCGAATAACTCTATGAAGGATATCTGCCACGTTTTGCGTGCGTTTGATGAGTCAACGCGGATGGCGAGTGCAGATGATGCACTAGTCAGCTGACTGTCCCCCTTATCTGCCTGCTTCAAAAAACACTGCAAGCACTAAGGCATGAGGTTTTGGAAGAGGTGGAGGATGAGGAGTCACAAATTCCATCACCTTCTGGACAGTCAGGCGCAACGTGGTTCCTCACAAAGGGCTGGAGGACT
>JARQOD010000005.1:192844018-193055857 GCA_033576555.1 Oophaga sylvatica
ATAAGACATAATTTCAGTTGTTACACACTTTTTTGTTAAGTATATAATTCCACATGTGTTAATTCATAGTTTTGATGCCTTCAGTGTGAGTGTACAAATTTCATAGTCATGAAAATACAGAAAAATCTTTAAATGAGGTGTGTCCAAACTTTTGGTCTGTACTGTATGTATCTATATATAATATATATATATAGATATATACACACTGCGAGTGAAATAAGTATTGAACACGGCACCAATTTTCTCAGTACATTTACATATACATGCTTATTTACAGTATTAACATAGCTGGGAATGACAGGTGTTGTGAATGTTTTGGAAATGAATTCTGAGCAGAAGCTTCCTTTGGTGGTTACAAACAGTACTGAACCATTCAATGAGGATTGGCAATCAGGATTCACAGACTGGCTTGATATAAGGGAGGTTCCCTCCCATCATGGTTGCCGGTGATCAATTGTTCTTGTCTCAACTGTGGTTCCTGGTTCACTTGGAAGCTTGCTGAGTCTTGCCTCTTCTTCTGCTTTCAGATAAGATATTTTCTGTTTTTGTGCTTACCATTTGCATATTTCTCTGCATTTCTGTGAGGTTAGCCAGGTTCCCCCCCCCCCCCTGGGGTGCTTGGGCTCCTCTCGGTTCCGCTGGAGCCACTGTTGTTTGTTCATTTGCCTTTTCAGTTTTTTCAGTGGCTGCGGCTTAGTTTTGTTACACGAGAGAACTGATTTAGGTGGTAGAGGTCGTGTGATCTCAGGTGTTTTTGCAATTAGTAGCGTTGGCATTTTTTAGGGGTTTTTTTGGATTGCAGTGAGTATCCTTTCTATCCTTTTCTGTCTAGGCAGATTGGGCCCCAGCGTTTGCTCATACTATTTTCTGTCTGTGTCTGTATTTCCTCTGTCTAACCGCCATTACATGTTTGGGGGCTTCCTATGTTCTTTGGGGATCTGCTCCGGGGCAGATAGCTTTCCTCTTTCTATCTTTAGGTGTAGTTAATCTCTCAGGCTGTGACGAGGCGTCTAGGACCACGGCTGCCTTTAGTTGTGGTGGTTAGTCAGGGTACTGCAATCCAATAGATTCCAACCTCTCTGGTGTATTGCCATTTTTGCCTGCTCTCCTCAGCTATCAAAACATAACAGACAGGGGTATATCTCTGTTTTACAGTGTTTGTGTGATGCTAGTCACTTCTCACAGCCCTTCTCACGGTCAAGCCGTGAGTCAGAGTTGTCAAGGAGTCCAAGGTCAGAAGCCAGGAGGATACATCATAAAAAGAAGGAACAGACAAATGCGTAGCTAGGTAAAGTTCTGAAGTCAGAGTACTGGGAGGATAACGGATCAGAGCTGAAGGCGTTAAACAGGCAGATGGTCAGAATGAAGTCCAAGGTCAGGCAACAGATCAGGCAAATAGAACTCTAGGCACAGGAAAGCACAAACCTCATAGGCTGAATGTACATCTGGCAGTGTTCTGGGAGACACAGCTTAGTTCAGAAGCATGGCCATTAACTAGAATAATGAACACATGGAGACAGCTAACTCCTCACAGTCTCAGATTGGATAGTCGAGCTGTCAATCAACACATTGACAGCTCAGCATGCCCTTGTACCAAAGTGGATGGCCAAGTTGTCAATTAAAGTACTGACAGCTTCACCACACTTCTCTATCAGATTGGACGGCCCAGCTGTCAGTAACTGCATCCCAGACACACTGAGAGGTTGAACTGTGACACGTTGATTAGAAGCATCCTCTAATAAGCAGGAAGTAGTTTCATTTTATAGCAGTCTGCTGAGGGAGCATCCATCATGGAGCAGAGGCGAATGTGTTAGCTGGTGAATGCACAGGCCACGTGTACCAGTCTTGTTGTGTCTTGGAGCTGAAGAGAGAAACAGCACAGAATCCCTCTCTGAGAATAGCCTGCACAAGTCATGTTCAGATAACTGCAAGCATCAGTGGCTGCCTAATACCTGCCGGAGATATAACAAATTATTTCAAATATCACATAAAAATCCTTACAGGAAATGCTCATACACAGAGATAGCGCAAAATGACACACAAGTGTTCTGATTGGCTATAAGCCAATTGGCTATAAGCCACGAAACTTTGTTGACAAGAGACATGCGCAGTTGAATAGCGTGCCGGCTTATTATGGCGTTCTTAGCGTCCTCCATGTGCGGCATAGTTCCACCTGATATGTGAGTACCTCTATGCACAATTCATAATTGTGGTCACAGCTGAATGTACTTTTTCTATATAAAGCAATCAGGGGAATATATGAAAATTTATATATGTGTAAGCAAGTATATTGATAAAAAATGATATATAAAGTGGACATGAGGTAACTTATGGCGCTATCTCTGTGTATGAGCATTTCCTGTAAGTATTTTTATGTGATATTTGAAATAATTTGTTAATTGGATATGAAAGGGTTGTGAGATACTGATCCTATAAAAACCTACACTTGAGTGTTTAACACTGCTTGAGGAAGGCTCAGGGAGCCGAAACGTTGCCATAACATGTGGGTTTAATAAATATCCACTGAATTCTACTGACCTGTGGAGTGCTGCCTGCTTTTTGTATATTGAAGTTGGCAAGTATTGGATTATTGCTAAAGAGGATTTGCACCCTATGTATCTGAATATCTATGCTGCTCCAGTTTTTCTTTAAATATATATATATATATATATATATAATATATATATATATAAATAAATCTCTATGAAACTTAATTTTACCCTTTTTTAAGGTGAACATATACCTATTTACTTTTCTCCATTGTAACGTGTCTCCACTATCTGTGGACAGGGGTACTCATTTGGCTGGTTATTGAGGAATACGCTGGGACTCTCAGGGTTAAAAAGTCCATTTAGTTTATTAAGACACAGCATAAACCGAATCTCAGGTACTTGGTAACATGCAGCACCCCGTGCATCATCCGGCAACCGTTCAGCTCTACAGTACCCATGGTCCTCACTGAGCTCTGGTGTGCCTAATATGGATTAGTGTCCGTTCACTGTCCGTGCCGACTGCACAAGTTTCCGGATACCTCTTATCCTCAGAGGCGTCTGCTCCAAAGGTAAATCACAGGCCTCCTCACTCTGGCTCACACTAGCCAGCACTGCCGACCCGTGCACAAATACACAGGCTCCATCTTGGGTGTTCAGACACACCCCCTGGGGTGGGATATGTAGGTGACTGGACCCACCCATCTCTCCAAGTCTCCAAGAAGCCTTCACAATGTATAGTAAACCTCAGCAGTAGATCTGCGGAGCCAAAACAAGCCCAAGCTTCCATCACAGGGCCAGCCTCTGTGATACATACATCCCATTAACCACATGGGCAGTCGCCATACATCACCATACATAGAAGAACTAAATAAAAGGACATATTTTTCCTTGACTACCCTTGATTTTGACATGTTTGGGAGCCCTCTGTTTCTGGCTGACACCTTGGACTGGATTTCAAATCCTGCTTTGTACTGTTTTCATCAATGTATTTAAAATCCCAGCAGTCTGAAAGAGGCTATCTCAAGTTCTTCGCAATAGTCTAATCTTCCCTACAGATTTCACAGAAAGAGACCCGAGCTTTTTTTTTTTTGCTTGTACTTTATATGACAAAAGCTTAAAAATAGTCTTTAGCAGAAAAATATCATTAATTGTGTTGCAGTAAAAATAACCAGCAAGTTATGTATGCAATGTGTACCTTTTTATTAGCCATTACTGATTTCCAGACATAGAGAATAAATATTTTGTGGTCTGCTCACCTCACTGACTCATTCCTTTACAGTAAATGGAAACATGGTAGGTACATCACTTGGAAGGACTTTAGGGCTTTTTTCTGTTTCTCTTGTAAATGTTGCGTATTATAGAAAGTTATTTCCATTAAACTAGTTTCCCAAATGTTCCATTTGTTTAGCTGTTGCAAAATTATCAATAAATTATAATAAGGACTTATTGAAAGATGATCCTAAATATTTTATACCAAATGGTAATGTTTAACTTGAAAAATTTAAAAAATATGCAAAAAAGTTTAATAAGTTTTGTAAGTAGTAGCATCAGCTTGATCTTTCAAAAATAATAGAATATTCATACACATAGCACAACTTCTTAGGAGTAGGTACATCTTTGTGTTGTTAAAATGAGTAAAACATATTGTCCGAGATACATACACTGTCAACTAATATCTCTCCTGACCATGAGCACAAGCATGAACATATGGCTGAGAATGCATGTTCACTTTCATAGAGTCGGTCAAAGCCAGATTCATATACAATTATCTGCAACAGTGGTAGAAGATTTCAGTTTCAGTAGTTCCCAAACTAGTTCTCCATGTAAAAGTTAAAAGCGAAAATTTACTCTATGGTATTCATTTTTTTAATGATAGGTCATACCTAAAAGGTGAAGCAGATTGGTGGGGTGTGGAGTCACTCAAAAATGTTGAGCTTCTGCCTGAGTGTTTGCACTTTGTGGGGTATTAGTTCATTATAAAATCTCTGAGCTTGTACTCCACTCTGTGTACAGGCCCATATACATTCTAATGACCTTTCTATTGAACTCAATAATGATCTTTATATGCTCATTCAGATAGGAGATCTGAGCATATTTGTCAGATGAACAGCACACTGCAGAGCAGCTATTAAGTAATCTGTAGGGGCCTCAGGTCCTGCACCCCACCAATCTTCTACACATGTTAGGTAGTACCTATTATTTAAAAAAAAGAAATGATAGGTACTCCTCAAGCATCCTATTTATACTACTTAAGAAGATTTTTTTTATATTTGAATATTTGAAGTATGAACCTTTGTGAAATATTAAAAAAAAAATGAGTTCTTGTTAAGGAAAAGGAAGTTTTTTGGAAACAGGGAAGAGATCAGTAAAAGGTTTGCATTGTTTAAAACCTATACCATTTTGTGACGTCCTTAAAGGGTAATCATACATTCAAGTACTTTTCAAAATAAACTGTCTGGTGTGAGTACATGAGGAATAATATTATATCGGGCCATTATATGACTTATAACCTATATTTTTATCAGTTTTCTCTCTTGCAGGTTCTTTTTCTATTGTGTAATTCACTTTGAGCTAGTGGGTATAGAATAACAGCTATGTTGACTGCCATACACAGCACATAGACAAAAATTATTGCTCTTCATTCCTTTATTAGTACACATAGCAGCAGAAGCATTAAAAAATGCACAGCAGTACTGATCAATGTATATAATAATTAAACTTTGGTTAGAGGTAAAAGGCTTGTTAGAAAGCTCAACACTATTTTCTGTGTTTGACTTTGTGCTTGTATTCTCACTCTGCTCCTTTCTCTTCCTTCCTCCTCCCCTATGTATAGAGTAAAACGAGCTGTGGCTCATCATACCACCGTGAGAAGGTAATCTGTCTTGTCTGAGAAATTCAAATTTGAGCTATTCTTTTAGGTCAAAGACAGACTGCTGTATAACTGGAGATAAATGCATCGCAGTGCACATACTGGCCCACACTTCTCCTGACCTTAGCATGACAGATTGTCAGGATTCAAACCTAGCAGCTCCTGTGCACCAGACGGCTGCTCTTCCTTCTGAGCTATTCAGCTCACTGGACTGTTCTGTGCTAACCTAAATACTTGTACCTATGTGGTTGCGGATGTCACCACCCTGAGTTTCTGTTTGGCTCATCCTGATTGCACACCCTATTTAAACCTGGCCCTGCTTTCCTTTCCTTGCGTGATTATTGAGCTACCTGCCTCTAGTTAAGTTTCCTTCCACCCCCTGCTTAATCCTTTAAATGACACTGCTGGCTTCCTTGACTACGATTCCTGCTTACTCCTTCAAATGACACTGTTGCTCCTGGTAACGACCGCTGACTTCCTTGACTACAATTCCTGCTTATTCCTTCAAACTACATTGCTGTTCCCGTGTACTGACTCCTTGGTTATACCAGACTATGCTACCTTCCGGTGCTGCCCCTAGTGGTTGCAATATCACTGCTCCAAAACAGGTCAGTCCATAACACAGAGTGATGTATTTCTATGCAGCTGTCAAGCTCAGGTCAGGAGAACAGACAGCCAGTACGAGGTTTACAATGCGACCCTTGCAGGAGAAATACGTCTTTTTTTCTTCAGATGTTAACATCTTCATCCTTGAGAATCCTATAAAATCTAACTATGCCTGTTCTACTGCATATTAAAATAATAAAATTTTGATATCACAATCAGGCTTCCATATTTTATTAATAACATCAAATCCTTTTACAGTGCTGTTATTTATCTTGAAATTCATATTTATTCTGTCTTGCTATGGAAGAAGTATGTAGCACAGTCTGTTTCTTAATGATTCTGTTTTAGTTGGAAAAGCAACAAAGGTTTAACACATTGTAAATGATGATTAGGAGGACAGATCCATAAATGGCTTTCCTTTTAACAGGATCATATAATCAAGTGTAATATACACAGGGCAAAATTCTGTAATATAAAGCGACTTGTAGCGTTCTCTGAGAAATCAAGTTCGTTTGAAAATTATGCCTTTTATGCTGCATCTAGTTATATTTATATGCCCCAAATTAATAAATTATACTTAATAGAAAACATAGATATAATTAGCATTTTTGTCGGATCAAATGCACTAAGACTTTAACTGGAGGCTCAAGGCTCAGATTGACAAAATGATGAGATTCCTAAGAGATTTCGTTTGAGTCAAATCTTAATTTTCAGTACAACCATTTTACCAGTCATATTGTCACAAATGAATGATGTGAACTAGACCCAAATCAGGCTGGACTTCTTTATAGTCAATGTAATCTACACTGTTTGCTAAAGTTCTGGAGAACTTCTTGTCTGAGCAGCAAATTGCAAAAAGCAAAGAGCTAATACATTCCTCCATCTGAAGTCAGAAGAGGTCACAAGGTAGGATCTCCCCAAAAATCCTAAAATAGCCTCAAAGTCCTAAAATATTTTTCCCCTAAATCACCTGTAACCTCAGCATTTTGTTTTGGGCGCCAGGGTGAGGAAAAGGGAGGCAGCAAATGATACCACTTCCAAATTCTACACGAGTCTAATTTCAACCACTTAATCAAGTGTCTTTTGTAAGGCAGGTGCTATGGTTTATTTTCGTTAGTATAACATATTCTATTTTTGGAAATTCAGTCTTTTGGATGAATAAACCCAAGCAAGCACATTAAGCCATATTAAATGTCTGTATTTAGGCAGCCTGTTTATTTTTATATCCTCACGTCCAAATAATCAGGATGTGGTCATTGAAGGGACGATAGAGTCTCTTTATACTTCTGCATGCATACAGACATATTATAAAGCTATTCATGGTTTCTCTATTGTAAGAGGAAAGAAAGCATTTGTAAGAATCAGACACACCAAAGCTAAATACATAGTAAAGGCATGATTTAATGTGGAATTCCTAATGATCGTTCACATGCTGGTTAATATTTGGTTATTAGTACACAACGTGAGCTATATAAGAAGCCAAGCAGTTACTTTATTTTAAAAAAATATATATAATTAACCCCTTAGTGACAGAGCCAATTTGCAGCTTAATGAACGGACCAATTTTTACAATTCTGACCACTGTCACTTTATGAGGTTATAACTCTGGAACGCTTTAACGAATCCCGCTGATTCTGAGAATATTTTTTTCGTGACATATTGTACTTCATGTTAGTGGTAAAAATTTTTATATAACTTGCTTTTATTTATGAAAAAAACGGAAATATGGCGAAAATTTTGAAAATTTTGCAATTTTCAAACTTTAAGTTTTTATGCCCTTAAATCAGAGAGATATGTCACAGAAATTTCTTAATAAATAACATTTCCCACATGTCTACTTTTTTGTTACGAATTTATAAGGGTTAAAAGTTAACCAGCAATTTCTCATTTTTACAACACCATTTTTTTTTTAGGGACCACATCACATTTGAAGTCACTTTGAGGGATCTATATGATAGAAAATACCCAAAAGTGACACCATTCTAAAAACTTCACCCCTCAAGGTGCTCAAAACTACATTCAAGAAGTTTATTAACCCTTTATGTGCTTCACAGGAACTGAAGCAATGTGGAAGGAAAAAATTAACATTTAACTTTTTTTGCAAAAACTTTACTTCGGAACCAATTTTTTTTATTTTTACAAGTGTTAAAAGAAAAAATGAACCATATAATTTGTTGTGCAATTTCTTCTGAATACGCCGATACCCCATATGTGGGGTTTAACCACTTTTTGAGCGCACAGCAGAGGTCGCAAGGGAAGGAGCGCTGTTTGACTTTTTCAACGCAGAATTGGCTGGACGCCATGTCGCGTTTAGAGAGCCCCTGATGTGCCTAAACAGTGGAAACCCTCAACAAGTGACCCCATTTTGGAAACTAGACCCCTTAAGGAACTTATCTAGATGTGTGGTGAGCACTTGAACCTCCAAGTGCTTCACAGAAGTTTATAACGTAGAGCCGTGAAAATAAAAAATCATATTTTTTCCACAAAAAATGATCTTTTCACCCCAATTATTATTTTCCCAAGGATAACAAGACCCCAAAAGTTTTTGTGCAATTTGTCCTGAGCATGCTGATACCCCATATGTGGGGGTAAACCACTGTTTGGGTGCATGGCAGAGCTTGGAAGTGAAGGAGCGCCGATTTACTTTTTCAACGCAGAATTGGCTGGGCGCCATGTCGCGTTTGTAGAGGCCCTGATGTGTCTAAACAGTGGAAACCCCCCACAAGTGACCCCATTTTGGAAACTAGACCCCATAAGGAACTTATCTAGATGTGTGATGAGCACTTTGAACCCCCAAGTGCTTCACAGAAGTTTATAACGTAGAGCCGTGAAAATAAAAAATCATTTATTCCTCAAAAAAGATTCTTTAGCCCGCTATTTTTTTCCCAAGGGTAACAGGAGAAATTGGACCCCAAAAGTTGTTGTACAATTTTTCCTGAGTACGCTGATACCCCATATGTGGGGTGGAACCACTGTTTGGGCGCATGAGAGAGCTTGGAAGGGAAGGAGCGCCATTTTGTAATGCAGACTTTGATGGAATATTCTGCGGGCGTCATGTTGTATTAGCAGAGCCCTTGATGTGCCTAAATAGGAGAAACCCCATGCAAGTGACACAATTTTGGAAACTAGACCCCCCAAGGAGCTTATCTAGATGTGTGCTGAGCACTTTGAACCCCCAAGCGCTTCACAGAAATTTATAAACGAAGAGCCGTGAAAATAAAAAATCATTTTTTTCCTCAAAAATGTTGCGATCACATCAGAGGGAAAAGGAAATACAGGCAGGATCGCGGCTTTGTTTTTCTTTTGCGATCGCCGTTATATGGTTAATAACGGCGATCGCAAAAGAGTGGGGACAGCGGGGGACCCTTATTATGTTCTCTGGGGTCTCGGCTACCCCAGGCAGCTGGGACCACAGAGAAAATCGCCCAACCCCCCCGGCACTTCGCGGCGGGCGCACTATGCATGCGCCCGCTATTTTCTCGCCATTGGAGCATGGCGGCGGCACCGGGGGACACAGGAGGGCCCATAGACAACCAGGGGCCACAAAGAGGGATCGGGGACCCTATTTCTCTCTCTTCTGATTTCCGATCACATCAGAGGAGAGAGAAATTAAATGGCACATCAGACTTTTTTTTTTGTTGCAATCGCCGTTATAGGGTTAATAACGGTGAACGCAACACCGGGGTCGGTAAAAAACCGATCCGATTCATGTTCTCTGGGGGTAGCCGAGACACTGGAGAAACTCCGACTGTGGGGGGGTGCTATAAACTGTGGGGGGCGCTGTGGTTTAAGTACCCTTAATGACCGCCGTTAAAAGGCGTATCGGAGGTCATTAAAGGGTTAAAGTGAATCTTTTATTTTAAAGGAATCAACCATCCTAAGCTGCCAACGTGGGCATGCATATAAATAGAACACATATACTTGGTATTGTCATGTCAGTCACAACCGGAACTATAAAAGTCTCATTCTACTGAACCTGTACAGTAAACACTGTAAAATATATTTTAAAAACAAGCCAAAACAGTAGTTGTTTTCATTGTATGATGCTAAAAGTGGAAAAAACAAAACAAAATGTAAAATATAAAGAAAAATGTATAACTGAAAATCACATCTCGTCCTACAAACATCAAGAGCCCAGTTGGCAGAAAAAGAAAGACATTATTATAGCTCTTGGAATATGGTAAATCTAAAACAAATAATTTTGCATAAAAAAAAGTTTAGTATAAAAATGTAGCAAAAAAATACAAAACCCCCAATGGAAACATTCACAGTATTGACTCCATCTGACCTGTTTCCTATCTCTTTTTAGGCATGTAGAAAAGAGCGGTTGACACGCTTTTGTGCCGCTCTAAAAAAGACAGACACCAACAGAGCAGAGGTCATATGGAGTCCAAAGTGTCTCTGTCAGCCTCCTTATAGTGAAATGATCTGTCAAGGTTCTGTATGAATCAAGTATTTTGGGGAAGGTATAAATCTTTGTACCGTGTTACCAAGTGGATAGAAAAATGTTAACGTTTGAGAGTCCTCAGCGGTTGATGCCTTTCAATGGTTAACTGAAAAGATGGTAACAAATTGCAAGCTTTCGAGACTACTCAGGTCTCCTCATCAGGCATAGAATAATGCAAAACCTGAAGATTTTGCTCTGCTTCACATCACTTGCTTTATCTATTGCATTATTTCTGTGCCCTGTTGTGCATAAATATGTGATTCTTCAGATTTTGTGTTATTCTATGCCTAATGAGTAGTCTCGAAAGCTTGGAATTTGTTACTATCTTTTCAGTTAGGCCGGCGTCACACTGCCGAGTTTGATGCGAGTTAGTCGCACGACTTTCTCGCATCAACACCCGGCACGGCCGCCCGCTCTCGGACCCGAGTGTATGGCTGCATGTATTTCTATGCCGCCGCGCACTCGGGTCCGAGAGCCGTGCCGGGTGTTGATGCGAGAAAGTCGTGCAACTAACTCGCATCACACTCGCCAGTATGACGCCGGCCTTAGCCATTAAAAGGTATCAACCACTGAGTAGTCACAGTAGTATTTTGGGGATTAAGCCATGACATGATTGCTCAACATAGAGCACAGTATAAATGGGAACCTAACCTTAACCCCTTCACCACCTTGGGATTTTCCATTTTTACATTTTGGTTTTTTTTCTCCCCTTCTTCTCAGAGCCATAACTTTTTATTTGCCTGTCAATATGAACGTTTAGAGGGCTTGTTTTTTGCAGAATCAGTTGTACTTTTGAACAACAACGTTGGTTTTACCATAAAGTGTACTGAAAAACGGGAAAAAAATTCCAAGTGCGGTAAAATTGCAAAAAAGTTTTTTTGGGATTTTCTTTTACCATGTTCATTAAACCCTAAAACTGACCTGCTATTATGATTCTCCAGGTCATTATGAGTTTGACCATACCAAACATGTATAAGTGTCACGCTGTCTAATGATATGTATACAATGTCAGTAAACTATTAATACAGGAACAACACTCTATACAACAACTAGTATAGCAACATCAGCATGTAAGTATAGAATAGATTTACCTGACACGATATCTGCTGAACTCAGGGTTAATCTTGAGGACTTGATGAGCTGAAACAGGAAAGAGGTGGACCGGGATCTAACCTGACCCTAAACTGGGTCCTAACTAATCCCTCACTTTGGAGGTACTGATAATGGTTCAGAGGTCCAAGTCTCCAACCTAACCCTGTCTCCTATCAGACCCTGAACCCTGTAATCAGTCCTAAGAAGGATCCTGACTACCACCAAAGGGATATGGGCTGATCTCAGCTAAATACACAGATTAGACATATAAGACAGACAGGATAACACTCGCTTGCATACACACTCTAACACCAAAGGAACATAAATGGTCTGGGAAATAAACTCTAACCAAGTTGAGCTTAGAACAACTAAGGAGCTCACAACTAAAGTCTATACAGATTCATTCCTATCTGTGGTCTGCATGAAGGTTTCACTGGCAACTCCCCAAGCAGACAACCAGGAATTTAAAGGAAACCAATCAACAAATAATCAATTGCAGCCGGGAGAAACTGCACCCAGTCCCAGCACCGAGCACAGACAGAATTAACTCCCTAGCTGCCAAACACAAAGAAACAGCAGATCAGCTGTGAGAAGTCAAAATGTGCAACCGCGACGATCTTCGTGGCAATGCACACATGACAGTACCCCCCCTTCTACGAGGGGCCTCTGGACCCTCAGGGCCAGGCCTGCCCGGGTGAGTTCTGTGGAAGGTCCGAACCAAACGATCCGCGTTAACATCAGACGCAGGGACCCACGTCCTCTCCTCTGGACCATACCCCTTCCAATGCACCAAGTACTGAAGGGACCGGCGATTCAGACGTAGTCAATGATCTTTGATACTTGAAATTCCAAGTTACCATTGATCTGCGGATGAAAAGCCGAGGAAAATGACAATTGCATCCCCCGACGTAAACAAAATGCCCTCCAAAATTTGGACACAAACTGAGACCCCCTATCTGACACCACATCAGAAGGCAACCCATGAAGTCTAACGATCTCCCTAATGAACACCTGCGCCAGAGTTTTAGCATTAGGGAGTGCAGGAAGAGCAACGAAATGTGCCATCTTACTGAACCTGTCAACAACCACCAGTATGACAGTATTCCCTGACGACGGAGGAAGGTCCGTAATGAAGTCCATAGATAAATGAGTCCATGGACGCTCCGGAAGTTTCAAGGGTAAAAGGGTCCCAGACGGACGGGTATGAGGGGTTTTAGAGCGAGCACACACCCCACATGACGCGACAAAAGTTATAACATCTTTATTAGCATTAGGCCACCAAAACCAGCGAGAAAGGAGATCTAAAGTAGCCTTACTCCCTGGATGTCCTGCTAGAGCAGAATTATGATGTGCCTCAATAACCTTTTGTCTCAACAGATTTGGGACAAACAGTCTCCCTGGAGGTCCTGCAGGGGCGTCCCCCTGAGCCTCTAACACCTCCTCCTCAAGCTCAGAAAATACAGCCGACACTACCACCCCCTCCTGAAGGATAGGACTCGGGTCATCCGTTTTCCCGGCCCCTGGGAAACTGCGAGACAAGGCATCAGCCTTTACATTCTTAGACCCCGGGCGATAAGTGACGACAAAATTAAACCTGGTAAAAAACAACGACCATCGAGCTTGTCTGGAATTCAGACGCTTAGCGGATTCCAAATACAACAGGTTCTTGTGATCAGTAATAACGGTAACCGGGTGGACTGCCCCCTCCAAAAAGTGACGCCATTCTTCAAAAGCTAACTTAATGGCCAAAAGTTCCCTATTGCCGATATCATAATTCCTTTCGGCGGACGACAATTTCTTAGAAAAGAAAGCGCACGGATGCCATTTACCAGGGGACGGACCCTGGGACAATATAGCACCCACCCCTACGTCAGACGCATCCACCTCCACAATGAACGGCTGAGATGCATCTGGTTGGATGAGAACGGGTGCCGAAGCAAAACATTTCTTCAAAGAGGAAAAGGCTTGGCAAGCTTTGTCCGACCATTTAGAAAAATCCGTCCCTTTTCTTGTCATGTCAGTGAGAGGTTTGACGACAGATGAGAAATTACAAATAAATTTCTGGTAGTAGTTAGCAAACCCCAAAAAACGCTGCAGAGCCTTAAGATCCCCTGGCTGATCCCATTCAAGCACTGCTCTCACCTTTTCAGGGTCCATACGGAAACCGGAGGCTGACACCAAAAAACCCAAAAACTGAAGTTCCTGTACGGCAAATACACACTTCTCCAGTTTGGCGTATAGTTTATTGTCTCGCAAGATCTGCAACACCTGTCTCACATGCTCCTGATGAGACACAAGATCTGGCGAGTAAATTAAAATGTCGTCCAAATATACAAACACAAACAGCCCCACAAGGTGACGAAAAATGTCATTAACAAAATGTTGGAATACTGCTGGTGCAGTAGTCAGACCAAAAGGCATGACAAGGTTCTCATAATGTCCCTCCGGCGTGTTAAACGCCGTTTTCCACTCATCCCCCTCTTTTATCCTAATCAGATTATACGGCCCCCTGAGATCCAATTTAGAGAACCATTTGGCGCCAACAATTTGATTGAAGAGATCAGGAATAAGAGGGAGTGGATACGGATCTCGAACAGTAATCCGATTAAGTTCGCGGAAATCCAAGCAAGGGCGTAGGCCTCCATCTTTCTTCTTCACAAAGAAGAACCCAGCGGCTACTGGGGAAGATGAAGGTCTAATATGCCCTTTGGCCAGACTTTCAGAATTATAATCTTTCATAGCCTGCCTCTCAGGACCAGAAAGATTATACAACCTAGCTTTAGGCAACTTAGCATCAGGAAGGAGATTAATAGAGCAGTCATACACGCGATGAGGAGGCAACTCCTGACACCCCTCCTCAGAGAAAACATCCCCAAAATCCTCCAAAAAAGGAGGCAATGTACTAGGCACGACCGCACTGATGACTGTGTTCATGCAGTTGCTTTTGCAAAACTCACCCATTGGCTTATTTCTCTGGACTGCCAATTAATCACAGGGTTATGTTTAACCAACCAAGGAAGTCCCAACACAATGGGAGTAGGTAGACCCTCCAACACATAACAAGATAATTGTTCCCTATGTATTGCCCCTACCCGAAGGTCAATGTTATGAACCTCATGAACAAAGCTACCTTGGCCGAGAGGCCTGGCGTCAATGGAGAATATAGGGATCGGTTTGACCAATACACTCAGATGCATACCTTGAGCCTGAGCAAACTGAGCGTCAACCAGATTAGCCCCGGAACCACTATCAAGAAGAACAGACAATCTCTCCACTCTCGTACCAACTACCACCTCCACTGGTACAAGGAACTGAGAAGAACTGGCGGATGAAATACATACTCCCAGGTTGTCGTCCACCACACAACCTGGGATTAACAGTTTTCCGGCGACTTTTGGCTCAACAAGGCACGGGGTGGACATTCTCCAACAAAATGTCCCTCTTTCCCGCAGAAAAAACATCTTCTAGTCCTGCGGCGTACCGCCAATCCCGTCCTACGAAATGATGTCCCTCCCAACTGCATAGGCTCATCCGAACAGACAAGCGGAACCTCAACATAAGGGACTTTAGTGGTAGGTGGAGAAACAACAGGGAGTGGGGTTACCTCACCCCTCTCCCGAAGCCGTCTATCAGTACGGATAGCTAAGGCCATAGCAGCCTCCAGTGAATGAGGAGACTCATACTGAGCCAAAACGTCTTTTAATTTATCAGAAAGCCCATGACAAAACTGGCTCCTAAGAGCTGGGTCATTCCACTGAGTATCTGTGGCCCATCTACGAAACTCAGAAGCAAATTCCTCTGCAGGACGATCTCCCTGCTGTATCTTACGTAATTTTGTCTCAGCAAGAGAGACCCGATCTGGGTCATCATATACCAATCCCAGGGCAGTAAAAAATTGATCTACAGACAGTAGAGCCGGGATCCCGGAGGAAGGGAAAATGCCCAGGATTGAGGGTCCCCTTGCAGAAGTGAGATAACAATTCCCACTCTCTGCTCATCACTCCCTGATGATCGAAGGCCGAAGCCAAAAATACAATTTACATGCCTCCCGGAAGGTGAAAAATTTGTCTCGCCCACCAGTGAACCTGTCCGGGAGAGCTACTTTAGGTTCAACTCTGGTTTGCTCCAGGGGAGACAAAACTTTGGACTTAATGTCCGTCAGCTCCATGGATAATCCCTGCAACTGCAGAGCCAGCTGGGCTACTGGATCCATGGTAACTGGAGATAATTTTTATGGCCAGTGAAAATGACACGCTGTCTAATGATATGTATACAATGTCAGTAAACTATTAATACAGGAACAACACTCTATACAACAACTAGTATAGCAACATCAGCATGTAAGTATAGAATAGATTTACCTGACACGATATCTGCTGAACTCAGGGTTAATCTTGAGGACTTGATGAGCTGAAACAGGAAAGAGGTGGACCGGGATCTAACCTGACCCTAAACTGGGGTCCTAACTAATCCCTCACCTTGGAGGTACTGATAATGGTTCAGAGGTCCAAGTCTCCAACCTAACCCTGTCTCCTATCAGACCCTGAACCCTGTAATCAGTCCTAAGAAGGATCCTGACTACCACCAAAGGGATATGGGCTGATCTCAGCTAAATACACAGATTAGACATATAAGACAGACAGGATAACACTCGCTTGCATACACACTCTAACACCAAAGGAACATAAATGGTCTGGGAAATAAACTCTAACCAAGTTGAGCTTAGAACAACTAAGGAGCTCACAACTAAAGTCTATACAGATTCATTCCTATCTGTGGTCTGCATGAAGGTTTCACTGGCAACTCCCCAAGCAGACAACCAGGAATTTAAAGGAAACCAATCAACAAATAATCAATTGCAGCCGGGAGAAACTGCACCCAGTCCCAGCACCGAGCACAGACAGAATTAACTCCCTAGCTGCCAAACACAAAGAAACAGCAGATCAGCTGTGAGAAGTCAAAATGTGCAACCGCGACGATCTTCGTGGCAATGCACACATGACAATAAGTTCTTTTTTATTTAAGTGGTAAAAAAATCCAAAGTTTGAAAAAAAAGGCACCATTTTCCGAAAGCCATAGCGTTTGCATTTTTGAGATGTAGGGCTTTGTGAGGATTATTTATTGCTTGATGAGCTGATGTTTTTATCTATACCATTTTAGGGTAGATATGATCTTTTGATTGCCTGGAAAAAAATTTTAGTGAAAAAAATTAATTTTTTTTTATTTTCACAGTTCAATGTTATAAAATTCCACATTTGAGTTCAAAATTCTCACTCCACCCTGAGGTAAATTCCTCGAGAGGTGCAGTTTCCAAAGTGAGGTTACTTATAGGGGTTTTTGCTGTCATTTTTATCCTAGGAGCTCTTCAAATGTAATCTGGGGCCCACGATCTATTACATCCAAATTTGCACTCCAAAAATCAAATAGCACTCCTTCCCTTTGAGACCTGCGGATTCCTATAATGGAGCATGTCTCAAAACGCTGCGGAACTGCACAAAAGAAGTGACATGCTGCAGTTTTAAATCTGCAGCAAATCCGCAGCATGTGCACTGCGTTTTTTGATTTCCATTTAATGGTACTGTACATCACTTGCGGATCCGCAGCAGATTCTGCAACGTGTGCACATACCCTCATGATTGGGGCTTAGTTGCACAAACCACTATCACCCTCTACTTTAAGAGACAGCTACTGTGCAAACCATCATCCTCCACATTACCTGTTCTGATGTGCGCAGGTTTGGGGTTCACCATCAGCCCTATATCCAGGAGCCTGTCTCAAACACATCCACAGTGACAAACTATCTCCCACTGTTATATCCCCTGTCCTCTGCCATACAACACATGAGGTTGCCACAACAGTGGCATCATAGCCAGGATTTGAACCTGTGTGGGGAAACCCCTTTTTATTTTAAATCCAAAGCCTTAACTACTCGGCCACCGTGTAGCCACTTTTGTGGCAACCTCATGTGACATACAGCAGAGGGTTGTACTACTGACAATTTATAATGTGCCTCACAATGGCCAAGCTTTCTATCATGATGAGATTATTTCCTTCTTCATTTACATGCACACAAAGTTCTACAATATATAAAAGGACACGGAATATAACAGTGGGAGATAGTTGTTGATACGCCAGATGTGTATCAGACTGTTTGAGATGGGCTCCTAGATGTAGGAATGATTGTGAATCTCAAATCGGCGCACATCCAAATGGGTAATGCTGTTAGGCACCAGGATTCTCCCGCTGCACAGGGTAGATCTCAAGCCTTGTCTGCCTCTGCGGTCTCCCATTCAGCTTCAGCTGTAGTGGTTGCTGCTGAGCAAAGTTATTGGTGCCAGCATTTTGCTCAGGATCGTGCTGATGGCTTGGTTACTGCTGGAGTTCCAGCCAAGTCTATGGTAACCACCGATAGGCAGCGGCAAACAGACGCTCTGGAGGCTAAGTCCAGAAATCACCCTACAGACCATGCTCGTGATGTGGCAACATCTCATTGGTGGTCAGTCATCAGCTGCTCTTGTGATGTGGCAGCTTTGAATTGGTCCACAGGCAAGATCCTGTCCAACTGGACATGAGCGGAACATATAAAAGGTTCTCGGATGCAAGCCGTCACGCTAGTATCATTTGTGATGGTGTGTGTGAGTGGATACGCTACCACTCTGTGGGCACGTGAGCCGCTCTTATAACGGCGACTGTGTGTTTAGGCAGGCAGTGTAGGGTGGGAACTTCCGCTTGGCTTAGCATCTGTCTCCGGTCGTGTGTGTGGTTAGCACAGCTGAGTTTCAGTGCAAGCACAATCACCAGCCTAGACTTCCCTGGGGGGAGCGATAGGGACCCCACTTAGCATCATATTTTGCTTTATCCTTGTGACCTTTAACAGGGTATTGCACTAAGTGCTCTTTTGTTCAGTACCGCTCTGTGAAGTAATGGAGCAAGGTACTCTGTGTATTGTTCACACGGTGTGGCATTTAACACAATGTGATCTAGCAAATGTTCGCTGTCTAGGTTCCGTTATTACTCTTTAGCAGTAGTTTTACATCTCTGCACAGTGGACCCCAGGTTGCAATTGCACTTTATCATTATTTATATTTAGTGCGATCCGCAAACCCTAACAGTATACTAGCACCAGGGTCTGGCTAGTAATGGCAGATGAGCAGCGTTTACAGCGGTACATCCGGCAGCCGGAGGGCAGGTTGTCCGCTCTTGAGCGGGCAACTTCAGCAGTGGATGTTACTGCAGTAGCGGCACAAGCTGCCAGCGAGGCCACTACCAAGGTGTCTGCTGCAACCCCTGTTCCGTCTTTCTCACATTTCCCCCTACCCGATAAGTTCTCGGGGGACAGCAAGGCTTGAAGGGGATTCGTAAACCAGTGTGCTATTCAGTTGGAGCTACTGGCGTCACGTTTCCCAGCTAAGTGGGCCAAGGTTGGATTTGTGGTCTCCTTATTGACGGACAGTGCATTGGAGTGGGCTACGCCGCTGTGGGAGCGTAATGACCAGGTGTTTCAGAGCTTCTCTCACTTTCTTAGCACCCTGAAACAGGTATTTTTAGGACCTCAAGTTACCCATGACGCCGGACTTCAACTCATGGAGTTAACCCAGGGCTCTTCCATGGTCAGCCAGTTTGTCATCCAATTTCGGACTATAGCAATCGAGTTGTAGTGGCCGGATAAGGTCCTGATCCCCGTATTCTGGAGGGGCCTTGCTGACTATGTAAAGAATGCTCTGGCCACTAGGGAGATTCCTACTACACTGGAGGACTTAATATTGGTGTCCACTCGCATCGATCTTCGGCATGCCGAACGAAGATTGGAGCGAGGCCAATTTTACCAATCCTTTGGAAACTTCGGCTCAGACTAGTAAGCCTGTGGAGGCCATGGAGGCATCTCGAGCAGAACCTAGGTCCTGTTTCATTCGTCCACACCCGACCTGCCATGTTTCTAGGCGGGCAGGTCATTACACCAACAAGTATGAAATGAACTCGGCACTCAACTTATGTGTATGAGATATAAGGTTTTTATTCACAGTAGTAGCGAAACGTTTCGGTCCTATATCATGGACCTTCATCAGTCACACATACTACTGCATAAAGAGTTAATCCACAATGGGAAAAGCCAAATGTCTCTATTTGATATCCTGTGGGATAAAGTCCGGCGGTGAATGTGATCTCTGCGTGTGACGCGGTGTCCACCGCAAGTGGCGCTCAGACTTGCGGTGGACACCGCGTCACACGCAGAGATCACATTCACCGCCGGACTTTATCCCACAGGATATCGGCTCAAATAGAGACATTTGGCTTCATTCTTATCTACCACCACTGGCTGCATCCAGCTTCTCCTTTTCCCATTGTGGATTAACCCTTTATGCAGTAGTATGTGTGACTGATGAAGGTCCATGATATAGGACCGAAACGTTTCTCTACTACTGTGAATAAAAACCTTATATCTCATACACATAAGTTGAGTGCTGAGTTCATTTCATATTTAGTTACGGTGTGGGAACCTACTCGGGTACCTCTCTCTTTGACTGTGCACACGGTTACCTTTTCACATTACGCCAACAAGTGTCCCAAGCGGCAGGGAAACAACCGCGTCTAGTGGCTATCAGAGGAGGCTCACTAGACACAGTGGATATGTCCTCCAAATTAACCTTCAAGGCGACTCTGTCTTACAGGTCGACCACTCACACTATGGAGGTTTGCGTGGTTTCCAGGGCTGAGGGTAATTTTATGTCTTCCGCCATCGCTCAATACCTCTAGTGATGCTCCCAAAGCTGATCACCGTCCAGGTGGTTAATGGGTCCGCGCTATCCTCTCAAATCACTCATCAGACCATCCAGCTTATGCTCGTAATTTCTCCAAGACATCAGGAGATAATTTCTTTGTTAGTCATCCCAGAGGGTATTGACGAGGTACTGTTAGGCATACCTTGGTTGTGCCGCCATTCACCTCACATTGACTGGGCTACTGGGAGCATACTGGGATGGAGTAGGTCATGTGAGGGACAGTGTCTTAGGGCCCAAGTTCTGGTTGGGTCGCCTGAGGTCACTGCAGATCTAACCTCTCTTCCTAAGCACTACTGGTAATATGCAGATGTGTTTTCTAAAAAGGCCACGGAGACTCTTCCTCCCCATCACCTTCATGATTGTCCTACAGATCTCATTCTGGTGGGGCAGATCCTCCTCGTGGGCGTGTCTACCCTTAATCTCTCCCGGAGACTGAGGCTATGTTGGAGTACATCAATGAGAATCTGGCGAGAGGGTTTATTAGGAAATCAGTGTCTCCTGCTGGGGCTTGGTTCTTCTTTGTCTAAAAGAAGAACAGGGAACTTCATCCATGCATTGACTATAGGGGTTTGAATGCCATCACCATCAAAAACAAATACCCTTTGCCACTCATCTCGGAGCTCTTCGATAGACTGTGGGGTGCTAGGATATTTTCTTAGTTGGATCTGCGTGGTGCCTATAATTTAATATGCATTCGAGAAGGGGAGAAATGAAAGACTGCATTTAATACTCAGGACGGTCACTATGAGTACCTGGTAATGCCGTTCGGTCTCTGTAACGATCCTGCCATCTTCCAGGACTTCATTAATGTCATCTTTCGGGAGTTATCCACCTCGGTAGTGGTATATTTGGATGATATACTTATCTACTCTCCGAATTCTCACCGAAGAGATGTCTGTAGAGTCATCGAAATTCTACGTGCCAATTCCCTTTTCGCTAAGTTGGAGAAGTGCGTGTTTGAGCAGGAGTCTCTACCTTTTCTGGGGTATGTTTTCTCAGCCAAGGGGTTGGCCATGGACCCTGCTAAACTGGAGTCTGTGATGAACTGGCAAGAACCGTATTCCCTTAAAGTGGTGTAGCGTTTTATGGGGTTTATCAACTATTACCGCCAGTTCATCCCCCACTTCTCTACCCTAGCAGCTCCCTTGGTAGTCCTCACCAAGAAGGGAGCTAACCCCAAGCAGTGGTCTGAGGAGGTCTCTAAGGCCTTTACTTCCTTGAAGTCCCACTTCCCTTGGGCTCCTGTGCTACATCGGCTCGATGTGGATAAGCCCTTCATCCTGGAGGTGGATGCCTCCTCCTCTGTCGGTGTGGGAGCAGTCCTATATCAGAAGGATGCTCACGGTAGGAAACAACCTTGCTTTTTTTTCTCTAAGACCTTCACACCGGCAGAGAGGAATTATTCTATTGGAGACAGGGAGTTATTGGCAATGAAGTTGGCCTTCTCAGAGTGAAGACACCTCCTAGAAGGAGCTCGGTATCCCTTCCGAGTATTTATGGACCACAAAAATCTGCTCTATTTGCAGACAGCCCAATAGCTGAATTCTCGCCAGGCCAGGTGGTCCTTATTCTTCTCCCGGTTTAGTTTCACCCTCAATTTTCTCTCTGGGGAGAAGAATTTACGTGCCAATGCCCTATCCCGTTCTGTAGTCTCATCGAGGAGGGGGACAAGCTATGGCTTATTGTCCCCTCGGAAAGTCTTCGAACAGTGTCTCCGGTGGCACTTGAGCAGGTGCCTCTGGGCAAGTCTTATGTTCCACCTAACCTGCTGCTGGAGATCCTTTCTTGGGCTCACATTTTCAAGTAAGGAGGGCATTTCAGCATTAAGAGGACCACTGAGCTTTTGGCGAGGACTTATTGGTGGCCTCGGATGGCGCATGGCATGCTGGACTACATTCAGGCTTGCATTTCATGTGCCAGGAATCGGCCTTCCCGGCAGAGACACGCGGGTTTGCTTCATCCTTTGCCGGTGGCAGATAGGCCCTGGGAGATGGTTGGTATGGATTTTATTGTGGACTTGCTCAAGTCCCTTAACAACAGGGTTATTTGGTTAGTCACCGACCATTTCTCCAAGATGGTACAAACTGGTCCCCCTTCCGCTCGTACCTTCGATAAGGGCCTTGGCTCTACTTTTCATGAATCATATTTTCCGCCTTCATGGAATGCGTGACAAGATTGTCAGTGACCGGGGTCCCCTATTCGTGACTCGGTTCTGGAGAGAGCTTTGTTGGGTGCTCAGGATAAAGCTCAATATCTCTTCTGCATACCATCCCAAGACGAATGGGCTGGTGGAGAAGGCCAATCAGACTCTGGTCACGTACCTATGGCATTTTGTTTCTGCCAGCCATGACGACTGGTCATGCTTACTGCCTTGGGTGGAGTTTGCTCTAAATAATGCCATCTCCGATTCCACAGGGCAGACGTCGTTTCTTCTTAATTACAGTCAGCATCCTCGTGTTTCCGTGCCCATGCCCATCTCCTCTGACCCTAGGGTGGTGGACTGGGCAGTGGAGGCTCATGACATCTGAAATCGCACACAGGATGCCATTAAGGCTTTTAAGGAGAGAATGAGGGTCTCTGCCGACGCACATCATCGTCCCGCTCTGATTTTCGCTCCTGGAGATTTAGTGTGGCTCTCTGCTCATAACCTCAGGCTCCTTGTAGAATACACTAAATTTGCTCCCCGCTACCTAGGTCCTATCAAGGTCCTGGAAAAGGTGAATCCTGTAGTATATCGCCTCAGCCTTCCACCACATCAGAACATCGTCGACATCTTCCATGTCTGTTGAAACCCATAGATATGACCCAGTCTTCTGGGACTCCTGCCGGTAGCTCGGATACATCCTCGGACAATTTTGAGGTAAATGCCATTGTCTGGTCCAACGTGGTACGTGGCAACATTTTTTTTGGGTGGACTGGAAGTGTCATGGGCCTGAGGATAGGACCTGGGAGCCTATAGAGCACATTCGTGCCCACCAGCTTATTGCGGCTTTCGAGCTTGGCAAACATTGCCGGGGGGATGCTAATCGGGGGTAATGTTAGGTGCTGGGATTCTCCTGCTGCACAGGGTAGATCCCAAGCCTTGTCTGCCTCTGCGGTCTCCCATTCAGCTTCAGCCGCAGTGGGTGCTGCTGATCAAAGAAGTTGGTCCCTGCGTCTTGCTCAGGCTCGTGCTGTTTGCTTAGTTAATGCTGGTGTTCCAGCCAAGTCTATGGTAACCAGCGATAGGCAGCGGCAAACAGACGCTCTGGAGGCTAAGTCCAGAAATCACCCTACTGAGCATGCTCGTGATGAGGTGACGGCTCATTGGTGGTCAGTCGTCAGCTGTTCTGGTGATGTGGCAGCTTCGGATTGGTCCACAGGCAAGGTCCTGTCTGACTGGACATGAGCGGAACATATAAAAGGTTCTCAGGGGCGCAACGCCAGTGCTCTAGTATTTGTAATGGTGTGTGTGAGTGGATACACTACCACTCTGTGTGCACGTAGGTCACTCTTATAACGGCAACTGTGTGTCTAGGCAGGCAGTGTAGGGTGGGAACTTCCGCTTGGCTTAGCATCTGTCTCCGGTCGTGTGTGCGGTTAACACAGCTGAGTTTCAGAACAAGCACAACCACCAGCCTAGACTTCCCTGGGGGGAGCGATAGGGACCCCACCTAGCATCATATTTTGCTTTATCCCTGTGTCCTTTAACAGGGTATTGCACTAAGTGCTCCTTAGTTCAGTACTGCTCTGTGAAGTAACGGAGCAGGGTACTCTGTGTATCGTTCACACGGTGTGGAATTTAACGCAGGGTGATCTAGCAATCGTTCGCTGTCTAGGTTCCTTCATTACTCTTTAGCAGCAGTTTTACATCTCTGCGCGGTGGACCCTGGGTTGCAATCGCACTTTATCATTATTTATATCTAGTGCAATCTGCAAACCCTAACAAATGTGTAGGATGACAGTCGTGACCGCTACAGTCACGACTGTCATCCTCCACTTTTTTTTTTCTTTTTCTACAAACTTTGGATTTTTTTTGCACTTAAATTAAACATACACTGTATATGTTTGGAATCTGCAAACTCGTAATGTCCTGGAGAACTATAGTGGCAGGTCATTTTCAGCATTTAGTTATCATGTTAAAAAAAACAGTTGTAGAATGGCGGGACAAGACCTATGACATATCTATATGTTTTAGGTCATGAAGAGTTTAATAGATATTAATAGAGATAGCTGGGGTGCGAATAGACCACAGTCTACCTTTTAGGTTAAAAATCATAGATTGTCAAGTACATAATACTTAACTTTTATTAAATAATTAAAATAGTGAATAATGTGTGTAAAACAAAGAACAGTTGAGTCTAGCGCCTTGCGGATGATGTTTGATTGCCACTCCTAGCTTGAGTGTTGTCAATGTCAACCCCATATCTTAGTATAAACTATGGTTGGTTCTACAACTATCCATGGGAAGCTTAAACCATAGATGGTACTTGGAATTATGTATCCCGAGAAGAACAGTTGAATAGGTACCCCTAATTCAAACATTTGATCACTTTGTCCTTAAGGAGTATCTCCAACTCTCGGTTCAAGTAAGGACAAGATAGCCATTTGGTTCTAAATCAATAGTTGTAACACATGGAACAAAGGCATGGAACAACATAGCGAACAGTGTAAAATTTAAAACACGTAAAAACAGTGGCAAAACTGTTTTTTTGTTTATATTCCTTCCCATAAAGAGGTAATAAACTTTAGTCAATAAGTAATATGTACCCCAAAATGATGCCCCTGACAAATACAACTCATTCTATGATATTTTATTTATTATTTAATAAGTCAAAACTTTGCATTTGTAAATCCAAATATTTTACATTCTTATTCCAGACCTAAAGTGTAAGCCAGTGCCACTGTATGCTATGAAAGTTTGAAGATGTGTGATTATGCTTGTAAAATTATGCTTGTATTACAGCAAACTCATTCCTCACATGTGAGACTATAATTTCACTTAATGTGGATTTGGAGTCAGTAACGAAAAAAATGTGTTACCAGACATTATTTTTCCAACATTAACAACATGTAGAAAAAAACCATAGGCCCCAATTCTTTTTTTTCTAGAATAAAAAGGGATGTAGCAGTGACCTATTTTTATTTGCACTTGATTTATTATTTAATTTGCATGTTTAACCTGACTTTGTTTTTTTCATTTGTTCAACAATGTGGCCATGGTTTTCCTCATCTCGATGTTTTATCCTAATTCATCACTTGTGTCTTTTTGAATTGCATAACATTTTTGTACAATTGTACTGCTGTACTGAAGTAGAGTGAAAATGTATTTTTGCATACTTGAAAAAGATTGTGTGACATTTTAAAGGATTATGCTAGTTTATGTTCTAAAAGGTACAAAAAAGTAAAAAGCAAGAAGAAAAAGCAGCTTTGATTTTGCACAAATTTTATCAACACACGTACTCCATTTTGAAGAAATTGGCATGAAAATCATCAACGAATACAACAAGGAAAAAACGTTAAGTCTCTTAAAAAAAATGCAAATGATGAATTACGGCCATGGTTTCCTTAGTTATGGACTGGGAGGAATCTTTTATGTAATATTTAGACTAGCATCTCCGCAAGAGAAATTGACGTGCTGCGGTCCTGAAAGAAGCGCTGCATGTTAGTTTCTGCGGGTGATCCGTAGTTGCACCCATAGTGGACATGGGATGTCTAGAAATCCCATCCACTATGCTGCAACATTTTGCCGCTGCGGTTTTGACGCTGCATAAATACACAGCATCAAAACGCAGGAATTCCTGATAGCGTTCACATGCCCTAATAGTTTTTGCAATCATAGCTAGCTCTGATCTCTTCAGATTAGCCTCTTAGATGCAGCTAACAATTGTGACAGCATAATTTCATAGATTTGCATTTTGGAGGGCATTCCTTTTCACGACCATTTTACCCCTGCATAGTGCATTGACATCATCGTAGCTAGAGACCCACTCATGGTACCGGTGCATGACATGTTTGTACACTTATGAAGTCT
This sequence comes from Oophaga sylvatica, assembly GCA_033576555.1. NCBI lineage: Eukaryota > Metazoa > Chordata > Amphibia > Anura > Dendrobatidae > Oophaga > Oophaga sylvatica. The sequence goes on from JARQOD010000005.1 coordinate 192,870,318, forward strand.
ATCCTGTGGCAGGGCTTCATATGAGATCAGTAATTCATCAATAGATTAGTAGTTAGTCAAAAGACTGCAATACTTCAATGTGACTGTGTTTTATATAAGCAGATTCAAAAGTAAAAAATGTTAAAACATTAAAAAAAAGAATTCTCATCGGCGAGAAGAACAGACAAGTGCAATCCTTTAAAAAAAATCGGATTGCACTTAGACCAATGTTAATCTATGACTTCCTGCTCATTTGCAATTTTTTTTATTTAGTTCAGATGGGCTGAGAAAAAAGTCGCAGCATGCTGCGATTGTCCTCGTATATCGAATGAGACTCGTTAACGCAAGTCAAAGGTTGTGATTAAAAAAAATTTTTTACACACCCATGTATTTGAAAACCCTACATTTCAGCAGCCGCAAATAGTAAAATCACAGCTTGACCTGACAAAATAGAATAGATAAAATACATATATTAACAAGATAGATAGATAAAAAGATGTCAGTCACATATATAATTAGTACAGTGCTTGTGTAGCTTACTGTACATGTATTTAAGTAATAAATAAATTAATCTCTGAAAAAAATGGCGTTGGATACCCCAACATTTTATTGGGAAAGCGAACAGCTGGGGTCAAATTTTTATAGCCTGGAAAGGGATAATACCCATGGAGCTTCAGCTCACAGCTCTATACGTAGCCATTACTGATTGTTAAAATGGAGACCACTCAAAAAAAGATGTAGGTTCCCCTATAATTAGTAACAAGCAAAGGCTAGGAAGACAGCTGTGGGCTGAAATTAATAGGCTAAGAAGGTGCCATGGATATTGGCCCCCTTCCAGGCTAAAAACACCAGCTCTCAGACACTCCAGAAATGGCGCCTCCATAAGATGCGCCAAATCTGGCACTTAGCCGCACTCTTCCCACTTGCCCTGGTATGGTGGCAAGTGAGTTAATAGTATTGGGGTTGATGTCACCTTTGTGTTGTCAGTTGACATCAAGCCCAGGGGTTAGTAATGGAGAGGCATCTGTAAGATACCCCCACTCCTAATCAACTCATTACCCGCATTATAGACAGTTGTCTTATATAATCACCTTTATAAAAGACTCCTGTCCACAGACTCAATCAGTCAGACTCTAACCTCTACAACATGGGCAAGACCAAAGTGCTTTTTAAGGATGTCAGGGACAAGATCATAGACCTGCACAAAGCTTAAATGGGCTACAAAACCATACATAAGGTGCAGGGTGAGAAGGAGACAACTGTTTGTGCAATAGTAAGAAAATGGAAGAAATACAAAATGACAGTCAATCGACATTGATCTGGGGCACCATGCAAAATCTCCACTTGTGGGCTATCCTTGATCATGAGGAAGGTGAGAGATCAGCAGCTGGGACCACAGTCACCAAGAAAACCATTGGTAACACATTACGCCGTAAAGGTTTAAAATCCTGTAGTGCCCGCAAGGTCTCCCTGCTCAAGAAGGAACATGTGCAGGCCCATCTGAAGTTTGCCAATGAACACCTGGATTATTCTGTGAGTAATTGGGAGAAGGTGCTGTGGTCAGATGAGACAAAAACTGAACTCTTTAGCATTAACTCAACTTGCCGTGTTTGGAGGAAGAGAAATGCGGCCTATGACCCAAAAAACACCACCCCCACTGTCAAGCATGGAGGTGGAAACATAATGTTTTGGGGGTGTTTCTCTGCTAAAGGCACAGGACTATTTCACCGCATCAATAGGAGAATGGATAGAGCCATGTACCGTAAAATCAGTGACAACCTCCATCCCTCCACCAGGACATTAAAAATGGGTCATGGCTGGGTCTTCCAGCAAGACAATGACCAAAAACATACAGCCAAGGCAACAATGGAGCGGCTCAAAAAGAAGCACATTAAGGTCATGGAGTGGCCTAGCCAGTCTCCAGACCTTAATCCACTTTTCTGGACCGAAATTGGACCCTTTTTTTTCAACAGTGATGGTTATGAGCCCTTACAGCCGAAACGTTGCATAGCTTGGGCATGGAATAAATATTTGTCTGAGGTTTTACTTGTCTGAGGTTTTTTCTTTTTGCTACTTGTATTTAGGGATTTGATTGCTAATTGCTAATGGATCAACACTGGCAGATTGGTGCTGCTCTGTTGTGTTCTTTTTCATCCTCAAAATAATAGATTAGAAAGTGACATAATCCCCATGTAAAATGTAGAGCTTTTTCCACCAAAAACAAATCCTCTGCTGACAATAAAAAAGTATGGCTTTCAGAATATGGTGATTAAGGCCAATTTTTTAAAAAAGTTATTTTTAATGAGTATAAAAATACATATAAATGTTGTTTCACCACAACAATACTAATTATCAGGTCCTTTTTCATCCAAAGAGAAAGTTGTAAAATCAGAAACTAAAAAACTATGGCATAATTGCTGATTTTATTCAATTCTACCCCGCACAGATTTTTTTTTTACCATTTTCAGAACATTATATAGTAAAATGAGTGGAAAACCTCAAAACTGCAACACATTCTGCAAAAACACAAGCCCTACTATACCTATATCAATAGAGTGAAAAAAGGATGGTTCTTGTAAGGCCTCTTTTACACATCAGTGTCTCCAGTATGTGTGGTGACTAGAGATGAGCGACTTTCCCTTTTTAGGGTCGAGTCGGGTTTCATGAAACCTGGCTTTCTCAAAAGTCGGGTCGAACAAAATCATCCGACTATCGAGAAAAGTCGGGGGTCCGACTCAAACACAAAACCCAATGCAAGTCAATGGGGAAGCAAAGTCACAATGGAGTGGAGGACAGTAACCACACCTACAGTGCCCATTTCAATGCCAACAACATACATTCTGATTAGTTAAGCTTGGCAACCTTAATTTACTTTATAATAATAGCTACGCATTGAAAACTGGAGGTTATTTGGCAAAACTTGTGGAGGGGTAGGGCTGGCTCCCGGTTTTCGTGTGCCCCCGGCCAAAGAGTGTCAGAGGGCCCCTATAACACATACCACAATTCATCATGCTCCGATACGGCACAGAAATATAGGTATAGTACAATGAAAAATACTTCACTTCTTACATGACATGACTGATATCTATGTTAAATTCTACAATAGCTCAAAAAACAGACAGTATATTCCTCCATACAGTATTATGGCCACCACATAGTGCGCCATACAAAATAATGAGCCCCATATATTGCTCCATACAGAATAATTGATCCCATATAATGTTCCATACAGTATATGATGAGCTCCACATACTGCTCCAGTATATGATAGTCCCAATATAATGTGCCATAAAGTATAGGACGGTCCCCATAGAGTACAATGAGCCCCATATATTGCTCCATACAGTATAATGAGTCACGTATAAAGCTCCATACAGTATATGATGGGCCCCATATATTGCTCCATCCAGAATTGGCTCCATATAATGCTCCATACAGAATAGGCCCCATATGTGCCCCATATGATGCTCCATACCCTATATGATGCCCCATAAATAATGAACCCCATATGATTCTCCAGTATATGATGGGCCCCATGGATGATGCTCCAGTGTCTGATCTGCCCCATTTAGAATGCTCCAGTATATGATAAGCCCCATGGATGATGCTCCAGTGTCTGATCTGCCCCATTTAGAATGCTCCAGTATATGATGGGCCCCATGGATGATGCTCCAGTGTTTTATGGGCCAAAATCATACTCCATATATAATGGGCCCAATTATTAATGATCCAGTGTATAATGGGCCCCGTATATGCTGCTCCAGTGTCTGATCTGCCCCATTTAGAATGCTCAAAGTATATGATAGGCCACATGGATGATGCTCCAGTGTCTTATGGGCCAAAATAATGCTTCATATATAATGGGCCCCATTTATAATGCTCCAGTGTATAATGGGCCCCGTAGATGCTGCTCCAGTGTCTGATCTGTCCCATTTAGAATGCTCCAGTATATGATGGTCCCCATGGATGCTGCTCCAGTGTATGATCTGCCCCATTTAGAATGCTCCAGTTTATGATGGGCCCCATGGATGCTGCTCCAGTCTCTCATTTGCCCCATTTAGAATGCTCCAGTACATGATGGGCCCCATGGATGATGCTCCAGTGTCTTATGGCCAAAATCATGCCCCATATATAATGGGCCCCATTATTAATGATCCAGTGTGTAATGGGCCCCGTAAATGCTGCTCCAGTGTCTGATGTCCCCCATTTAGAATGCTCCAGTGTATGATGGGCCTTATCTATGATGCTCAAGTGTATGCTGGGCCCCATATATAATTCTCCAGTGTATAATGCTCCCCATATATTGCTCCAAACATTAAAAAGAATGAAATACCTCTCCTCGCTGTGCACTGCTCTATTCTGGACTCCTCAGCGTCACCATCTTACAGCTCTCTGCACTTGAACTGTTTAGGCAGAGTGCGTACAGACGTGATGTCATCTCGCTCTCTAACCTAAATGTCACTGTCAGGAAACGCGAAAGACGTCACAGCGGTGGAGCATGGAGAGGTAAGTATTGCAAGTGCTGGGGCCCTGAGCAAGCAGGGGAGGCCGACTCGTGGGCGACGACACTGGCACAGGGCTGTTATGTTTCGGTAGCTGAGGAGAGTAAGCAAAAACGGCAATACACCAGAGAAGCTGGAACCTATTGGATTGCAGTAACCTGAACTAACCACACAACTAGAGGTAGCCGTGGAGCATTCCTACGTTGATCCTAGACGCCTCGTCACAGCCTGAGAGATAACTACACCTAAAGGCAGAAACATGAAAGCTATCTGCCCCGGAGCAGATCCCCAAAGAAAATAGGAAGCCCCCAAACATGTAATGGCGGTTAGACAAGAGGAAGCACGGACACAGACAGAAAATAGAATGAGCAAACGCTGGGGCCCAATCTGTCTAGACAGAAAAGTACAGGAAAGGATACTCACTGCAATCCAAAAAAAAACCTAAAAAATACCAACTCTACTGATTGCAAAAACACCTGAGATCACACCTAAATCAGTTCTCTGGTGTAACAAAACTAAGCCGCAGTCACTGAAAAAACAGGAAAAACAAATGAACAAACAACAGTGGCTCCAGATAAACTGAGAGGAGCACAAGCCCCACGGAGGGACCTGGCTGACCTCCACAGAAGTGCAGGGAACAATGCAAAAAGCAAGCACAAAAATAAAAGCAGAAAATATCTTATCTGATAGCAGAAGATGCAGGCAAGACTCAGCAAGCTTCCAAATGAACCAGGAACCACAATTGAGACAAGAACAATTGATCACCGGCAACCATCATGGGAGGGAGGGCCCTTCATAGTATGCTGGTGTGTCTGATGGCGAGTGTGGTCCTCCCACTGTCAGAGACACTTTTTTGCACTATGAGGGGTCCTGTGCCAGTGCCGTCGCCCACGAGTTGGCCCCCCCACCTTTAATTTCATCTGCACCTTCCTCTGTGTCACCGTGTAAGGTGGTATAGTATGTGGGAACGGGCACCTGAGTCTCATCAGTGTCAGATTCTTGCTCAGTAGACTGCGAGGGAAATGTTGTGCTCTGGGTGAGTGTACCAGCAGAATCATCTAGCAGTGGCTGTGCATCAGTGCACTCCATCTCTGATTCATGTTGGACTGGGGAATTCTGGATTTGACTTGATAACCCAGGCATGGTATGTGAAAAGAGCTCCATGGAGTAATCTGAAGTGTGGGCTGCCGCATCCTTCACTTTTGGTGGGGGTGAAGCACACAAGGAAAGGTGTTTGTTTCTGACCAGGAGCCTGCACTGACGCCTCAGTGCTTGCATTTTTTGAAACTTCAGAAGAGAAGGCGATAGAGCTGGAGGCTGTTTCGGCAATGTAAGCCAAAACCTGTTCCCGATGTTCCGGCTTTAAAAGCAGTTTACCTACTCCCAGTAAAGGAGCCTTCTAGCCCTTCTTGAGCCAGACGATGACGCCGGCTCAATACCTCCTGCCTTAGGTGCTATTTTGCTTATGGCATTTCCAGCAGATGCACCACCACCACCATTAGTACCAGCTGGCCCGCCACGCCCACGTCCACGGCCTCTTCCACCATACTTCCTCAGTTTTGTGAAAATGTACCCAAAATACCAGCAGATATATGTTACTGTATCAGAAGCGTACAGCTGTATACAGTCTAGGGATAATTGTAAATCTCCGTATATATTTCAGGAGGCAGACACAGACGCTCTCAGGCTCAGCATGGATTACACCAGAATATAAAAAGTAGAAAAAGGGTAATGTATTAGAAACGTACAGCTGTATACAGCGTTGGGGTAATTTTTAAATCTCCGTATATATTTCCAGAGTAACAGACAGACTCTCACAGGCTCAGTATGGATCACACCAGAATATAATAATAAGAAAAAGGGGTACTGTATCAGCAGATACAAGGTAGTATAGTGAAAATATTCTAAATCTCTGTATATATTTCAGGAGGCAGACACTGACGCTCTCAGGCTCAGTATGGATTACACAATAATATAAAAAGATGAAAAAGGGGTACTGTAGCACCAGATACAAGGTATATATAGTATAGTGAAAGTATTCTAATCTCCGTATATATTTCAGGAGGCAGACACTGACGCTCACAGGCTCAGTATGGAATACACAATAATATAAAAAGATGAAAAAGGGGTATTGTATCACCAGATACCAGGTAGTATAGTGAAAATATTCTAAATCTCCGTATATATTTCAGGAGGCAGACACTGACGCTCACAGGCTCAGTATGGATTACACAATAATATAAAAAGATGAAACAGGGGTACTGTATCACCAGATACATGGTATATATAGTACACTGAAAATATTTTAAATCTCCTATATATTTCAGGAGTAACACACAGACGCTCACAGGCTCAGTATGGAGTAGACCAGAATATGAAAAGCATAAAAAGTGTACTGCATCAGTAGCGCACAGCTGTATACAGTGATGGGGTAATTTTAAATCTCCGTATATATTTCAGGAGTAACACACACTGTCACAGGCTCAGTATGGATAACACCAGAATATGAAAAGCAGAAAAAGTGTACTGCATCATTAGCGTACAGCTGTATACAGTGTTGGGGTAATTTTAAATCTCCGTATATATTTCAGGAGTAACACACAGACGCTCACAGGCTCAGTATGGAGTAGACCAGAATATGAAAAGCATAAGAAGTGTACTGTATCAGTAGCATACAGCTTTATACAGTGTTGGTGTAATTTTAAATCTCCGTATATATTTCAGGAGTAACACACACGCTCACAGGCTCAGTATGGATTACACCAGAATATGAAAAGCAGAAAAAGTGTACTGTATCAGTAGCGTACAGCTGTATACAGTGTTGGGGTAATTTGAAATATCCGTATATATTTCAGGAGTAACACACACACGCTCTCTCAGTATGGATTTGACCGTAATACAGAAGGTAGAAAAAACTGTACTGTATCAGAAGATACCAGCTGTATACTGTTTTGGGGAAAAATTAAATCTCTGTATATATTTCCGTAGTCACACATAGACGCTCTCTCAGTAAGGACTTGACCGTAATACACAAGGCAGAAAAACGGTACTGTATCAGAAGATACCAGCTGTATACGGTTTGGGGGAAAATTGAAATCTCTGTATATATTTCCGGGTCACACACAGATAGTCAGCATGTATTTGTTCATGATATCAGCCGGTACACGGTAGTGTGTGGAGCGTACAGCTCTATACAGTGTGGGAAAAAATGAACGCTCAGTAACTGTGCAGAAAAAAGTAAAGTATTAGTGCTGTGTAGGTGCTGTGTTAAAAAGCACTCTGCACAGCAGTGTACACACAGCAAAATAAATTCCTCCCCTGTCACTTGCAGGCAGCCTAATAATCAGCTCTGCTGCTCCACACAAGCAATTCCTCTCCTGTCACTGGCAGGCAGCCTAATAATCAGCTCTGCTGCTGCACACAATAAATTCCTCCCCTCTCACTGGCAAACAGCAGCTTAATAATCAGCTCTGCTGCTCCACAAAAGCAATTCCTCCCCTGTGACTGGCAGGCAGCCTAAGGACCAGCGCTGCTGTACACAACAAAATCTTCCCTCCCCTGTCACTGCACACTAACTGTACAGCTAATCGCTATCAGCACAAGCACAGAATTATTGTTTTTTTACTGCCTAACGCTCTCCCTACTGAGAACCAGCGCTAGCAACCTCTCCCTACGCTAAGATCGACAGAAGTAAAATGGCGGTCGGCGGTGAGGGCTATTATGGGCACTGTGACACCACACAAAGCAAGCCAATCACTGCAATGCCCTTCTCTAAGATGGTGCTGGCCGCTGCCCATGTCATCGCGTTGCCCACAGTCTGCGTCCTTGCTCATTGGCTGAGCAAAAGCCCTTCAAGCATTATGGGAAAACCGACTTTGACGCTCGGGTCACCAAACGCATGGCCGAACAGACGCTATGGTCAGCGAAACCCGACTTTGGTGAAAGTCTGTCTTTTTTTAATCTGTTTCGCTCAACTCTAGTGGTGACAGTTTTCACACGTACCGGAGACACTGACATACGTAGATGTGTAGCCCTGGTGGTAGGCACACGCAGTACCCTGGAGAGTGTGTGGCGAGACAGCAGTTTAATGCTAAATATTCATTCACTCGACATATACTAGACACACCCTTAGGGTAGTGGAGTTTACTCTTGAGGGAGTGGTCAAGGTATGTGTTAGAGTGATTTAGGAGTCTAGTTCCTGTCTTCGGACAGTGAGGACGTGTGGAGTGAGTGTCTAGACTACTGAGAGAGAAGACGTCTGGAGGGAGGAAGGAGTCTAGCCTGCTTTATCACCAGTTCATATCGTGGAGTCTGGTATAGGTGTCTGGATACACCTTAGTCTAGTCAGAGCTGTATCACCTCCTCAGCATACACTGAAGGAAAGAAGAAGTTTTAGTACAGAAAGTCTTCAGCATCCCTGTCTAAAGGACGGTATCAGGTTCAGAGACGTGCTCCTGCCTGTGATAACTGAGCATCTGTGGCTAACTTCGTAGAAAGGAAAAGAAAGAAGTGACTGCTCGACCCTTGGCTAGTTTGAGTGCTTATGTTACCAGCGTGGACAAGGCGAAAGGCAAGTGGATTTATAGGATTAGTGCTTACGGATTGAAGAAGTCCAGCACATTGCACCCGGTCACTGGGGACCGAAGGGTCACTGTTGTTTCAAGCACAGTGATAAGAAAACCAGGAATCTACCGGACCCTAGGTCGCGGCAGACAGCCCCTTATAGTCAGTACGTAACTGGGGTCAGGGGGAGTGAAGACTTTGGAGTTCTGCAGGACAAAATAAGAATTCAGCTCCTTCACAGGAAGGCCCCTAACACTAAGCTGACTGGGCAGGTACAGCTAAAGATTAGCTGGAGAATTGAGGGAACTACGCTTCAGGCTGGTTGTACTCGTTTTATTGGAGTTAAAGGAGGCCCCTAACTTGTCCAGCTGCTGTCTCAAGATACACTCTCCTTGGATCAGCCTCCCTGGGACCTGCTTGAACATCTTACAAGTAAAGGTATGGAAAGACGCTGACCGTGTGAGACTGTGTTCTTTATCTGCACTCGACTTCACAAATCCCATAGACTTTGAGGGACCAGTCCCACCTGTAGGGGACCCGACATCTAGCTGCATCACCATCCCCTCAGAGATCTACAGCAGCGCTGGTACATATTACCAGAATACTACAGGTGGCGTCACGAACTGTATATAAACCTATCCCCTGTAAATATATCCCCAACATACGCCAGACCGCCCGGGCCACAGACCGAGCCACAGCTACCTGTGACAATCCCATAGACTTCTACGGGCTCGGCTCTGAGTACCCCATTGCCCTGGTAACCCACAATTGTGGTGGCGGGTCGACACAACAACTTGGCGTCACGAACAGGATGCGAAACTCGCGAAATTGCGAGCCCTGTGTGCCTAAGGAATTGTTTTTGTGAGAAAGGACTGTTTGCACTTTTGGCGCCAAAATCGCCATTTTTGTCGCCATATTCGCGCCCTCAGGCGCTGGAGAAGAAGGTGGGCGTACCTTCGTGGGCGTCTACCCCCCTGTGGCGCGAAGAAAATGCCTGCCCTCTCAAAGTGCTATTACAACATGCGGTCCTGCCCTACAGCAAAGGAGGTCCGCCTCCTCTTCACCTTCCCTGCGAGGAGGAGGAGACGCAAACCCCACCTCCACGGAAGAGACCGGATGTCTCCGCAGAAAGAGGAGAGAATCTTCTGGAACATGATGGAGGCAGGACGTGTGCAGCCGAGCGGGGTAGCGGAGGAAGGCAGGCCCCGTGCCCCCACCAAGCTGCCATCGGCATCGGAGTCTTATGCGATCCTGCACCTGCAACAGGCGTTGCTAGAGATTCAGGAGGAGAACGCACGCCTAAAGAAGATGGTCCAACCTGGACTGGAGGAGATTGAGAGACGCCGATGTAACCTGCTGCAGTGGCAACTAACGAACACGGCGTCCTCTCCCCTCAACGAACCCCCACGATTCCAAATACCGAAGAGTCTGCTGCCCAAGGCGAAGGAGCAACCGGAGGCTGCCCCCGAAAGTACCGTTCCCGATCCCACCGGTGAAGCGGTGGAGGCGGAGGAGGTTGAGGAGGTACAGCCAATCCCGGAACGCCCACCCGGCCAAGAGGCCGCAGCAGATTATCGGTCCCCGGCAGGGACACCGGAGGGGTCCTGTCCGTCACTACCGGACGTGGACTGGGACGAAATGGCGCGCCTGGATGACGTCGCCTACACCGCCCAGTGGGAACAAGAATGGCAGAGTCGTGAGGAGAAGAAGAGGCGCCAGCAGGAGGAAGAGCGGGAAACTCAGAGGAACCGTCAGCGACAATTTGCCGAGCTGATCGCCGACAAGGAGACTGTCCGGCGAGATAAAGGTACTCTGAGGGAACCGCGGCGGCAGGGGTGTGTGACTGAGTTCCAGCTCCGGAAGGGCTGGGGCTTTATCCGTGAACCGGGCCTCTACCCGGCGGTCTTTGTCAGCAGGCGTGACGTAGAATCCCACCTGCCGCAAGGCCATCCCGGGAGGGACTTAGCGAATGGAGATATCGTCACATATACGCGGCACTGGGGAATGAAGGGATGGTATGCCCTTAACGTCACCATCGTCCGTGACCCCGTCCCAGACGCAGGTACCGTCACCATTACCGCCGCGTCCCCGTTTCCAGTTCAAGAAGCATCCGGCCGTGCCCCAGCATCGCCCCCTGCAAATTCATCGCAACAAGCGACCCAGAGTTCATCGCAAATTAAAGCCACCGCTACATCGCAACATGCGACACAGTCTCGATCGCAATCCCTAACGCGGTCCATATCGCTAACTGTGATTGAGACGCAATCGGTGTCACGTGAAGAGAGTGTACCCGTTGCGCCCCTAGAGGTTCGCACCAGAACTGTGGCGACCCAGACCCTGATCGCAGCACATGATTTGCTAGTCTTGGGATCTAGGGCCCATTGCGTTGTTCCAGCCCCCGGGGTGGAAAATGTATTGGAAAGTGTATTTGCAGAAAATGAATAAATAAGTAAAGTAGAATTGGTGGGATCCATATCGGGTCTACCAAAAGTAAAAAAGTTAGAAATGTTTTATAAAGTTTTGCACAAAATTTATATAGTGAATATATATATTTCTACTGTAGAATGCCCGGCTGGGTAAATGGTAATTGGTAATTGATAAATGATAAATGATACATAGTAACCAGAAAAGTGTTGCACTTTAGTATAATGTGATATTATATCTATTTTGGTTTTACATTGGACTTGGAGGTTAAGGACTATGCTAACCCAGAACTTACTTGTAAATAGTTGCGCTTCGGTGCTTTCTCTTGGTTTTACATAAACCAGTCACAACTACCTCTGAAAACAAAACCCGTGTGGTGTGGCACTGAGTGAGGTCTGCAATTGGACGTCCTGCAGCCCACCCAGGACCCACGTTGAAGGTTTGGTGCGGGTCCTTCACAAGTATCTTGTATATTTATTGAATGCTATTTAATATTTGTATTTTTCTATAAAGTTTGCAACGTTCAAGATTTCCTCACCTCCCGGATGGGACGAACCAATGTTATTGTTTAATGTTTATTGCATAAACAAAATGTCTCTTTTGTATTTTACAGCCCGGGAGTGCTGTCTTTTACCATGGGGGAATGTGTAGCCCTGGTGGTAGGCACACGCAGTACCCTGGAGAGTGTGTGGCGAGACAGCAGTTTAATGCTAAATATTCATTCACTCGACATATACTAGACACACCCTTAGGGTAGTGGAGTTTACTCTTGAGGGAGTGGTCAAGGTATGTGTTAGAGTGATTTAGGAGTCTAGTTCCTGTCTTCGGACAGTGAGGACGTGTGGAGTGAGTGTCTAGACTACTGAGAGAGAAGACGTCTGGAGGGAGGAAGGAGTCTAGCCTGCTTTATCACCAGTTCATATCGTGGAGTCTGGTATAGGTGTCTGGATACACCTTAGTCTAGTCAGAGCTGTATCACCTCCTCAGCATACACTGAAGGAAAGAAGAAGTTTTAGTACAGAAAGTCTTCAGCATCCCTGTCTAAAGGACGGTATCAGGTTCAGAGACGTGCTCCTGCCTGTGATAACTGAGCATCTGTGGCTAACTTCGTAGAAAGGAAAAGAAAGAAGTGACTGCTCGACCCTTGGCTAGTTTGAGTGCTTATGTTACCAGCGTGGACAAGGCGAAAGGCAAGTGGATTTATAGGATTAGTGCTTACGGATTGAAGAAGTCCAGCACATTGCACCCGGTCACTGGGGACCGAAGGGTCACTGTTGTTTCAAGCACAGTGATAAGAAAACCAGGAATCTACCGGACCCTAGGTCGCGGCAGACAGCCCCTTATAGTCAGTACGTAACTGGGGTCAGGGGGAGTGAAGACTTTGGAGTTCTGCAGGACAAAATAAGAATTCAGCTCCTTCACAGGAAGGCCCCTAACACTAAGCTGACTGGGCAGGTACAGCTAAAGATTAGCTGGAGAATTGAGGGAACTACGCTTCAGGCTGGTTGTACTCGTTTTATTGGAGTTAAAGGAGGCCCCTAACTTGTCCAGCTGCTGTCTCAAGATACACTCTCCTTGGATCAGCCTCCCTGGGACCTGCTTGAACATCTTACAAGTAAAGGTATGGAAAGACGCTGACCGTGTGAGACTGTGTTCTTTATCTGCACTCGACTTCACAAATCCCATAGACTTTGAGGGACCAGTCCCACCTGTAGGGGACCCGACATCTAGCTGCATCACCATCCCCTCAGAGATCTACAGCAGCGCTGGTACATATTACCAGAATACTGCAGGTGGCGTCACGAACTGTATATAAACCTATCCCCTGTAAATATATCCCCAACATACGCCAGACCGCCCGGGCCACAGACCGAGCCACAGCTACCTGTGACAATCCCATAGACTTCTACGGGCTCGGCTCTGAGTACCCCATTGCCCTGGTAACCCACAATTGTGGTGGCGGGTCGACACATAGACCCATTCAAATGAGTGGATCTGTACACATATCTGTGTTTTCTCACGGACTGTGTGTCCGAGTGACCCACACATCGACATGTCAGTTTTGGTGCAGCTGCACAGATCACACGGACCCAAACAAGTCAATGGGTCCGTATAAACACATACCACACATGGATGCCATCCGTGTGCCGCATCAGTACCACACAGACTGCTGCTGGAGAAGAAGAGCTACAGTAAGCGCTGTTCCCTTTGTGGCGGGTGCTGAATACGGCTCTCATTCTCCCCTGCTTGCACCGATCACCGGCAGAGCAGGATAGAATGATGAGAGCCGTCTTCAGTACCCGCCGCCTGGGAACACTGCTTACTGTAGTGCTTCTTCCCCTGTACTGATGCGGCACACAGGCGGCACACGGTTGCCACACATGTACCGCAAGTATTACACACATGGACAAAAGGACCCGGATATCTCCGGTACCAGTTTATCCGGTACTAGAAATATCAGGACGTGTGAAACTGGCCTAAAGCAAAGAGGGAAATACGAAAGCCAAAAAGAAAAAAAAAACTGTCTGGTTCTGCAAGGAGTTAGGGGTCGTTGTCTTTTTTTTATTTTAGCAAATGTTATTGGGATATCATTTTTGCAATTCTTACTAATATATGATATTAATATTATTTCTCCTCCTCTGTGAAGCACAGTCATTGCAGCCTTCCTCGCAGATTGCACAGCGTTTTTTGTTCAATAGAAGTTGATGGAGGAGCATGTATCCAGACCCAGAAAACCTGTTTTTCCGTTGGAATAAGCTGATGGACAAGTCTGGTCACATACTCCTCCACCGCCTGCCATAATGGGAACAGCTTCGCTCTATAGTTTGTGAGGAAAGCTGCACTAACAAATGCAAGAGTAAAATCTGTAACACTCATATATTAGTAAAAGCCACAAAATTATGTCCCCAACGCCTAAGGATAAAGTGGCCAACTTTTTTAAACCATACAGTGGGTTCGGAAAGTATTCAGACCCCTTTAAATTTTTCACTCTTTTTTTCATTGCAACCATTAGTAAATGCAAAAAAGTTAATTTTTTTCTCATTAATGTACACTCTGCACCCCATCTTGACTGAAAAAAACAGAAATGTAGAAATGTTTGCAAATTTATTTAAAAAAAAAACCTGAAATATCAAATAGTCATAAGTAGTGTTGAGCGATATTGCTCGATATCTAAAAATATCGTATCGAAATTGTATCGCCGATAGCACTAAATATCGTCGATATCCGATTTCGATAGCGGAAGTCCCATGTAAGTCTATGGGAACAAAATATCGAAATTAAAAAAAACCTTTATTTCCTTGTAAACACTAAATATACACACATAGAATACATATATATATATATATACATGTCATTGTGACATATATATATATACATATATTTATAGTTTATACACTTCTACATAGTAAAATCGACTCTAATTTAATTGCCGGGTAAAGACGTGACATACCCCATAGAAGTCGACGGGCTCGGTGCCGAGTACCCCGAAAACCTCTGGCTCTGTGCGACTCAACTTGGGCGTCACGAACAGGATTCTGTAGCTCGCTATAAGCGAGTCCTGTGTGCCTTAATTGCACTGGTTTTGTGCTTGAGAATTGCTAAAATCATCAGAGAATGTATTTGCCATTTTTCCGCCATATCTGCGTCACGACGAGGCACTGGTGAAGAAGAAGGGCGTGCTCTTCGTGGGTGTCACTCACTCAGTGGCATGAAAACGATGGCCGACCACTCTAAATGGTACTGCAATGTAAGATCGTGCCCCACAGCTCTTCAGTTCCGCCTCCTCATCCTCCTCAGTGTGCGGAAACTAACACGAAGGTCCCGCCTCACTACAAAAGAGGGGCCCTCTCCAGATGCTAATGACACATGTGACTTGGCAGAGATGGCTAATGGACACGACGAGCAGAAGTGGGAAGGGATGGAGCAGTCAGAGCTCTCCCCCCACGGAAGCGACCCGATCGCCACAGAATCACCGTTGGGCACCCGGCCTGTAAACCCTCCTACGCTGCAAGAAGCGGAGGATACCCTAAGAGGCCTGGCCCGGCACCGGGAGGAGGTCGCCAGGATGGAAGCCAGCTGGCGTGCCCTAAAAATAAACTTGGAGCGGCGCCAATCCCTCTTACCTGAAGTGTCTGTACCGGAAGGTGAGGCACCCGTTCTAGTAGAGGAGTCCTTGCAATGTGATCCGGTTGACGTTGTCGCAGTGGAGGCACCCGTTCCTGCAAAAACCGCAGCACCGTCAGCAGCACCCCAGATCCCGCTGTCTGCCCCCGTCGCTGAGACAGAAGAAGCGACACCCGTCCTCATGGAGGAGGCCGCGCAGGCACCAGAGCACTACCTGCCTGTACCGGAGCCCCGACTGTCATCTGATTTAGAGCCGTCTGCTTCCTCCGCAGGGGAGCGCCGCCAGGACTGGGGGGCGACAGGAGAGCTGCCGCAAACCGGACACTGTAAGCTGCAGTGGAGTGGTGGAGACATGGAGCAGCTGGTGGAGGAGAATTACAACCGGCGTCAGAAGGAAGAGTGGAGACGTTGGGAGCGGGAAGCAGAGCGACAAAGGGAGCAGCGAGAAACCCTAAAACTTCGCCAACGTCAGCTGGAGAAGGACCGGGCAGATAAGGACCGGATGAGAAAAGATAAAGGAACCCTGAGGGAGCCGCGGCGTAAGGGTGCAGTACGGAACTTTAAATTGAAAGGTGGTTGGGGCTTCATCCAGGAGCCTGGACTTTATTTAGAAGTCTTTGTGACCCGGCGGGACGTGGAGGCTCACCTCCCAGAAGGACACCCGGGGAGGGACCTGTTGCCAGGAGACTTGGTGACTTACACCCGACACTGGGGTTACAATGGGTGGTACGCCCTAAATGTTACCAGGTGCGACCCCTACTCCCCAGTGTGTGAGGAACCTGTGAGACCCTCGAAGCCTTCAGCCTCCCACATCCAGGCCTCTGCAAAAGTGCCCACCCCATGCCGTAAATCTCCCCAGCCTCCCTCAGTGGTCTCCTCAGCAGACCCACCCATGGACATGATCCAGTTACGTGGCCCGTACCCGGCGCCTGTTAGGCCCCCTGGGGTTCGTTCAGTCCGTGACATAGGGCTCCAGACCCGGAGGGAGATGAAAGAGGTGGCCACACAGACCCAGATAGCGGGTCACGACGTCACTGTACAGGCCACACGACGTCATCAGGTCCTGGTGGTCCTTGGTGCCTCGGATGTTTGGCAATCTCAAGAAGAGTACCAGGTGGTACCTGAAGAGGCCAGCCAAAGAAGTCTAAATAACCCGGACAGGGTCCCTGTATGTAAATAGTTAAATTGTTTATGTACCCGGACGGGTGAATGTTCCTAAAAAAGTTTTTTAATTTAATAAAAAAAAAAAAACACAGTTTTCATTTCTTTTATTACTGTCTCATCCTGCGACGCCATCGATCTCCTGTAAAAAAATGAAAAAAAAAAAAAAAAGTATACCACCTGACCGACGCAGTCCATAGTAACGAGTGTCCCACGACGATCCAGCTCTGCTACATCAGAATGACAGGCAGAGCCTGTCATCCCGGCGCAGCACAGCTGATTACCTGCTTCCCCGGCGGTGACGTCATCGGACTGACTGCTTTACGGCCGGGATTACCCTGCAGTCACTGCAGTTATCGCGAAAAACTGCATGTGATTGTATTGTGCAGGTGATGAGCAGTGCCTGGTTTTCTCCACACCTACCGCATAGAATTATCACCAAAAAGTTCTATCTTCATCTCATCCGACCAGAGAATCTTATTTCTCATAGTCTGGGACTCCTTCATGTGTTTTTTTAGCAAACTCTATGAGGGCTTTCATATATCTTGCACTGAGTAGAGGCTTCTGTCGGGCCACTCTGCCATAAAAGTCTGACTGGTAGAGGGCTGCAGTGATCGTTGATTTTGTGGAACTTTCTCCCATCTCACTACTGCATCTGTGGAGCTCAGCCACAGTGATCTTGGGGTTCTTTTTTACCTCTCTCACCAAGGCTTTTCTCCCACGATTGCTCAGTGTTATGGGTCTGCAACTCAGGAATAGAGCAGGGGGTGAATCTGACCCTGCACTAGAACTAGACTTGATCCCTACAATGGAGCGGGCGACCTATTCCTAGCAAATAGACCCACTGACAATCCTAGTCTTGACGAAGCGAAGCGAAGACCTGATGGTGGGGGAAGGGGATTCCTGAAAGATCTAGAGACTGGGAACAAAACACTGGTAACTTGTGAATAATCTGGAGGCGACTTCTGAGCTGGAGCTCCCTCCGGTGGTTGCTGAGGGTAATGAACTAATTGCCGAATGGCATTCAGCTGGCTCTGAATGGTCTGATATAAGTGACCTGAACTCCCTTCAGCCTTGCCGGTAATCAAATTGTTCTTCTGGTCTTGCTTGGAGCTCAGCTTGCATTCCTGCTCTCATTCAGATAAGTGATTTGCTGTTTTTTTTTCTCTTTTTGGATTTTCTTTGCTGGTTTGCTGCTTGCAGTGGACTTCAGCCTGGTCCCCTTTTGGTGTCTGGTGCTGCAATTGTGCTCATTTTGTATTTGCACTTTTGCTCTGTTCCTGTCACTTTTTGTTTGCTGAATTGCCGTGTGTTACACCAGATATCTGATTTAGGTGGTAGAGATCGTGTAATCTCAGGTTTTTTTGTTAATCAGAAGTGTTGGTATTTTTGTCAGGGTTTTTTTGGGTTGCAGTCAGAATTCTTTCCTATACTTTTCTATCTAGACAGATTGGGCCCCATCGTTTGCTCATTCTATTTTCTGTCTGTGTCCGTATTTTCTTCTTGTCTAACCGTCATTACATGTTTGGGGGCTTCCTATTTCTGCAATCAATCCAATAGTTTCCAGCCTTTCTGGTGTATTAGTACTTTTGCTATTTTTGCAATTTCTCCTCAGCTGCCAAAACATAACAGGTAACCTCCTAGCAGGGAAACAGAGGAAGCTGCAGAAACAAAAGGAAAAATCAAAAAGACTAAGCAAGCAGAACTAGAGTTCCCTGTACTGCAAAAGTATAGCACAAAGCTATCAAGGCTCCTAGCCAGAACTCAAGCTGATTAACACTGATGTCCAGCAAGGACTGGGAGGCAGGTGCAGGGTAATAAAGGGTGATACAATCACCTGACCAACGACATGCCCAGCACCAGGGAAAAACAGACCAGCAGCCAAAAACCGCAACAAGTATCTCCCCTTTTACGAGGATCCTCTGGATACTCTTGGCCGAGCCTTATTCGGAAATCTCCTGTGAAAAGCCTTAATCAGCCTTGAGGCCGAGACATCCTCAGCTTTCACCCAGGAATTATCCTCGGGACTGAAACCATTCCAGGACACGAGATACTGCAACCTTCCTCTGTGCCACATGGAATCCAATATGCTAGAAATCTCAAACTCGCCATCCTCATCAATTGGAGGAACAGTCGGCATCGCCTCCTTATCTGGCGTGTCAACTTTCTTCAGTAAAGATACATGAAAAACTTAATTAATTCTCCAGTACGAGGGTATGTCTAATCTCACAGCTGCAGAGTTGACAGCCTAAACCACTTTGAAGGGTCCTACAAATTTAGGCCCCAGTTTTTTTAGAAGGGATCATCAAACGCAGATTCCTAGAGGACAACCAGACCATGTCCCCAACTGCGAACAACGCCTCCCTTCTTTTCCTGTCAAAATATTTCTTAGACCTCCTATTCGCCTCTTTCAAATTATGGCATACATTGGTCCAAACCCTTTCCAAACTTCCAGAAAAACTCTCCTCCTAAGGCACAGCCGCCCCAATCTTTGAAGATGGATGTCTCCCTGTACAGCAAAAAAAAGGAGAACACCCAGCCGAGGCAGACATATAATTATTAAGAGCAAACTCGGCTAGTGGTAGATATTCCGACCACATTTCCTGATTGTCTGCTACAAAACATCTCAAAAACTGCTCAACGTCCTAGTTCTTCCTTCCAGCCTGTCCATTGGACTCCGGATGATAACTTGATGAAAATGACAAATGCACCTTTAATCTGTCACAAAAATCACACCAGAAGCGAGCAGCAAACTGGGGTCCTCTGTCAGAGACAATGTCCGTGGGAACACCATGGAGCCTGACAATCTCTTTCACAAATGCCTTAGCTAGAGTCTTGGTGCAGGGCAATTTATTGAACGGGACCAGATGACACATCTTACTAAACCGGTCCACAACAACCCAGATGACAGAAAAACCTTCAGAAACCGGCAGATCGGTGATAAAATCCATAGCAAGATGCGTCCATGGCGAACTAGGAACCTCCAAACCGCACAGCAATCCTGCAGCCGGGGCGTGAGAGGCCTTCGACCTAGCGCACAACGTACACTGACGCACCCACTTGATGATTTCTCTATGACACCCTGGCCACCAGAAACTTCGACCGATTGACTTTCTAGTTTCCGAAATCCCTGGATGATCCGCCAACCGAGACTCATGACATTCAGCAAAGAAAGCTCTCCTCAAGGCTTTGGACACAAATAATTGACCATACAGAGTGTTTGTTGGTGTAGAATTCTGGGCTTCTAGGATGTTATTCTCCAACTCAGAACCCAATGCTACCACCACCACCCCTCTCTGCAAAATACATTCCTCCTTCTCAGTATTAACTGCTGGAGAGAAACTACGAGACAAAGCATCCACTTTAACATTCTTTGTGCCAGGGATATATGTTACGGAGAAATGGAACCGGGCAAAAAACAGTGCCCACCTGGCTTGACTGGCAATCAAACGTTTAGCAGCATCCAGATAAATCAGATTTTTATGATCAGTAAAAACCTGTATCGGATGTCTAGCCTCCTCCAAAAATGTCAAACGCGAGTTTAATAGCCAGTAACTCTCGGTTCCCAACATCATAGTTGAGCTCAGTCTCCGAAAATTTTTTAGAAGAAAAAGCACAGGGATGAACCCCATCCTCTCCCACCTAGAACAGAACTGCCTCCATCCCTACTGATGAGGCATCAACCTCTACCAGAAAAGGCTTGGTCTCATCTGTCTGGATCAAAAAAGTAGCAGATCTAAACCTCTCCTTGAGATGCTAAAAAGCCTCCACTGCCTCAGTGGACCATTGGACAGTATTAGAACCCTTCTTGGTGAAATCAGTTATGGGTTTAGCGATAACAGAAAAATTCTTTATGAAATTTTTATAATAATTGGCAAACCCTAAGAATCTTTGGACAGATTTTAAAAATTCAGGCCTAGGCCAATCCAGTACTGCCTGAACCTTCACTGGGTCCATCTCAAACCCATCACTGGAGACCAAGTACCACAAAAAACTCATTTTCTGTACCGCAAACTCGCACTTTTCCAATTTAGCAAAGAGGTTGTTTTCGCTCAAAATCTGAAGAACTTCGCGGACTCTCTGCCAATGCGACTCCAGATCAGGTGAATAGATCAAAATATCATCCAAATAAACAATTTCACTCCTACCGATCAACCGCCTCAGAATGTCATTAATGAAATTTTGAAAAAATGCAGGCGCATTATTAAGGCCAAAAGGCATCACCAGACACTCAAAATGACCCTCCGGGGTATTAAAGGCTGCCTACCATTCATCGCCCTCCTTTACCCGCAGCAAATTATATGCCCCACAAAGGTCAATTTTAGAGAACCACTTAGCTCTGGTTAGTTTGTTAAACAAATCGGGAATTAGTGGCAATGGGTAAGGATTGCGCATAATGATCTTATTAATCTTCCGAAAATCCAGACACGGTCTTAGGCCCCCATCCTTCATTTGAAAAAAAAAAATCTTACCGCCACAGGAGACTTAGAGGGTCTTATATGACTTGCAGCCAAACTAGTCTGTAGGTTTTCCTTTAAGGCCTCCCTCTCGGGAATCGTCAGATTAAATAAACGACTCATAGGGAGTGTAGCACCTGGGACGAACTCAATAGCACAATCGTAATCTCTATGGGATGGTAGAGCTTGCGATTCAACTTCTGAAAATACCTTCCAAAAATCCTGAATGGCTTCAGGTAGCTCTTTCTTAACAACAGCAGCAATGTGAACATTATAACATTTACCATAACACCTCTCATCCCAGGACCGTATAATACCAGACGACCAGTCCAGCACAGGATTGTGCATTTTTAACCAGGGTAAACCCAGGAAGACTGGAACAGGCAAATTATCCAGTACAAACAAAGTCAATGCACTCCTGATGTTCCATATTGACAATAAGCAGGAACACAGTGACTTTTCGAGACACGCACCCATGCTCCAGGGGAGTGTTATCAATCGCCACACAGGGAAAGAAGATGACAATGGTTCAGAATCAAATTTATATTTGTCTAGAAATTGTTGATCAATCAAATTCAGTGCAGAACCACAATCCATCATGACCTGAAAATCAATGATAGGTGGAATTACCAGAAAAAAAAACTCCTGCAGAACATAAAAATGCAATACAAACGGTAGTGTTGCTCCTACTGACCTTTTTTTTCTTTTCATTCTTTATGCAAACCTCGCATTGCTTAATCAAATGGTCAGCCTTACCACAATACAAGCATAGCCCCTAAGAGAACCTCCTCTCCTGGGTACGAGAGGACATCGCCCCAAGTTGCATTGGCTCCCCTCTGTCAAGGTGGCTATCTTGAGATACTGGGTCCAGCATTATAGGAGGCTTCTCATTATTCTGCCTGTCTCTCAATCTTCTATCCACACAGATAGCTAACGGTATAGCAGATTCCAACGTATCAGGTGCAGGATAAGCAATGAGCAAATCTTTAACCCTTTCACTCAAACCTGCTAAAAACTGACTCTTGAGCGCTGGGTCATTCCACCTGACCTGTGGGGACCATCGTCTGAACAGGGTGCAATACCTCTCAGCATCACGAGAACCCTGTTTAAGCCATATGAGCTCTGCCTCAGCTGATGTGATCCTATCCAGATCATCATATAACAACCCCATTGCAGTAAAAAATGCTTCCACTGACTGCAAACAAGGATCACCAGGTGGTAACAAAAATGCCCAGATTGGGATTTACTTCGCAACAAAGACATAATAATCCCCACACACTGTAATTCACTCCCTGAGGATCCAGGTCTTAGTCGAAAATATAGTATAGTATAATTCCTGCCGTTTACCAGAAAAAAACTCAGGTAATTCTACCTTAGGCTCTTCACAGTGTACTCCAGGACAATTACTCACGTGCTGTTGCAGGCTGGCTACTTTCAAAGTTAAGCCTTGCAAGTGTTGAGCAAGTTCTTGGACGCTGTTCATATTGAAGGATTCCGGGAGAGAAAAAAAATATATATATCCTTTTCCTTTTTTATATGTGCTGGCTGGACATACTATTATCCTATCAAGGCTCCTAGCCAGAACTCAAGCGGATTAAAACTGATGTCCAGCAAGGACTAGGAGGCAGGTGCAGGGTAATAAAGGTTGATAAAATCACCTGACCAATGACAAGCCCAGCACCAGGGGAAAACAAACCAGCAGCCAGAAACCACAACAAGATGGCGGCTGGTCAAACTGAATAGATTCTAACACTCAAATTGGCTGGACGGCCAAGTCTAGGAAGACTTTTGGTGGTCCCAAACTTCTTCCATTTAAGGATTATGGAGGCCACTGTGTTCTTAGGAACCTTGAGTACTTCAGAAATTCTTTTGTAACCTTGGCCAGATCTGTGCCTTGCTACAATTCTATCTCTGAGCTCCTTGGCCAATTCCTTTGACGCCATGATTCTCATTTGGTCTGACATGCACTGTGAGATGTGAGGTCTTATATAGACAGGTGTGTGCCTTTACAATTCTAGTCCTATCAGTTTGATTAAACACAGATGGACTCTAATGAAGGAGTAGAACCATCTCAAGGAGGATCACAAAGAAATGGACAGCATGTGACATAAATGAGTGTCTGAGCAAAGGGTCTGAATACTTATGACCATGTTCAGTTTTTCTTTTTTAATGAATTTGAAAACATTTCTACATTTCTGGTTTTTATCAGTCAAGATGGGGTACATAGTGTACATTAATGAGAAAAAAGTGAACTTTTTTGCATTTATCAAATGGCTGCAATGAAACAAAGAGTGAAAAATTTAAAAGGGTCTGAATACTTTCCAAACCCACTATAGTTCTACTGACGATAACGAGTATTCCCTTATCAGTTAGCTTTATGAAACATTATATATTATTTATTAGTAATATTGGCTTTTTGCTTGCAGATGCTGGACTGGAGCAATGTGAGTGTCTACTTTTTCCTTGCTGTTGCTATCCTGAAGTGGACTGGTCTCACTGTCACTGAGGCATCTTCAGAGGTAGGGGAGTAAGTACTGTAGAATTATTTTACTTATTATTCATTGCAATCTGCCTCCAATGTGGGTCAGTTAGCAAATAAGTGAACACTGACTTTAATATTTTGTGCTGCGTTTGAAACAAAAAAGAAAAAAGATATAAACAGTGGCATGTAAAAGTTTGAGCACACCTGATCAAAATTACCGTATATACTCGAATATAAGCCGAGATTTTCAGCCCATTTTTTAGGGCTGAAAGTCCCACTCTCGGCTTATATTTGAGTCATATACCAGGGGGTCGGCGGGGGAGGGGGAGCGCAGCTGTCCTGTATACTTACCCCTCCGCCGGCGCGGTCTCTGCAGCCCCCCTGCTCTTCTCCCACGGTCCCGGCGCCTGTGTTCAGCGGTCAGCTGGCACCGCTCATTAAAGTCATGAATATGCACATATTCATGACTTTAATGAGCGGTAACACGTGACCGCTGAACACAGGCGCCGGGACCGCGGGAGAAGAGCAAGGCAGAGACGCGCCAGCGGAAGGGTAAGTATAAGCGATATTTACCTGTCCCGTTCCGCTGTGTCCTCGGGTCCTCTTGCTGCGATGTTCAGGCAGAGGGCGCGATGACGTAGTTACTGTGCGCCGCGCCCTCTGCCTGATCATTCACTGCTGGAGGACCCGGAAGACAGCGGCGAGCAGCGGTGACAGGTAAATGTCTCAGGTGCCGGGGCCCTGAGCGAGCGGTGACACCGGCACCTGTCCCCCATAGCGCGCCGGTGTCCCCGCCTGCTCAGGACACCGGCACCTGGCCCCCAGCAACGAGAGGTGAGTATGTTTTTTTTTTTTTTTTCGGTTGCAGGGGCAGCAATTGAGGCCTATACTATGGAGCATAATCTATGGGGGCACAATCTATGGGGGCACAATCTATGGGGGCATAATCTATGGGGGCATAATCAATGGAGCATCAATGGGGGCACAATCTATGGGGGCACAATCTATGGATCATCTATGGGGGGCACAATCTATAGATCATCTATGGGGGCACAATCTATGGATCATCTATGGGGGCACAATCTGTGGAGCATCTATGGGGGCACAATCTATGGAGCATCAATGGGGGCATAATCTATGGAGCATCTATGGGGGCATAATCTATGGAGCATCTATGGGGGCACAATCTGTGGAGCATCTATGGGGGCACAATCTGTGGATCATCTATGGAGGCACAATCTATGGAGCATCTATGGGGGCACAATCTGTGGAGCATCTATGGGGGCACAATCTATGGAGCATCTATGGGGGCACAATCTATGGAGCATCTATTGGGGCACAATCTGTGGAGCATCTATGGGGCACAATCTATGGGGGCACAATCTATGGAGCATCAATGGGGCACAATCTATGGAGCATCTATGGGGGCACAATCTGTGGAGCATCTATGGGGGCACAATCTGTGGATCATCTAGGGGCACAATCTATGGAGCATCTATGGGGGCACAATCTGTGGAGCATCTATGGGGCACAATCTATGGATCATCTATGGGGGCACAATCTATGGAGCATCTATGGGGGCACAATCTATGGAGCATCTATGGGGGCATAATCTATGGAGCATCTATGGGGGCATAATACATGGGGCAGCATATAGGGCATAATCTCATTTTCCACCCTAGGCTTATTCTCGAGTCAGTAAGTTTTCCCAGTTTATTGTGGCAAAATTAGGGGGGTCGGCTTATACTCGGGTCGGCTTATACTCGAGTATACACGGTACTGTTATTGTGAACAGTTAAGCAAGTTGAAGATGAAATGATCTCTTAAAGGCCTAAATTTAAAGATGACACATTTTTTTATATTTTAGTAATATGTAATATATTTTTTTCTTCATCTTTTACATTTTAAAAATTACATAAAGGAAAATGGACTGATGGAAAAGTTTTGACACTTTGTATGATTTGTACCTCGTAGAACCCTCTTTTGAAAGTATCACAGCTTGTAAATGCTTTTTGTAGCTAGCCAAGAGTCTTTTAGTTCTTATTTGAGGGATTTCCATACATTCTTTCTTGGAAAATTCTCCCAGTTCTGTGATATTCCTGGCTCATCTTGCATGCACGGCTATTTTGAGGTCTAGCCACAGATTTTCAATGATGTTCGGATCAGGGGACTGTGATGGCCATTGTAAAACCTTCAGCTTGTGCCTTTTGAGGTAGTCTGTTGTGGGTTTTGACGTGTGTTTTAGGATCATTATTCATTTGTAGAAGCCATCCTCTTTTCAACTTCAGCCTTTTTTTTTATAGATGGTGCTATGTTTGCAAGAATTTGTTGAAATTTCATTGAATCCATTCTACCTCTACCCATAAAGTGTTCCCCATGGCATTAGCTAAAACACAACCTCAAAGCATGATTGATCCACCCCCAAGCTTAATGGTTGACAATATATTTTTTTCCTAAAATTCTGTGCTTTTTTTCCCCACACATACCTTTGATCTTTGTGGCCAAAGAGTTCTATTTTAACCTCATCGGTCCAAAGGACTTGTTTCCAAAATGCATCAGGCTTATTTAGATGTTCTTTTGCATACTTCTGAGAGGTTTTCTTCTAATGACTTTTCAATGAAGGCCATATTTTTGAAAGGTGTCTCTGAACAGTAGAACAATGTACCACAACTCCACAGTCTGCTTAACCTTTTTGAAGGTCTTTTGCAGTCAAGTGGGGGTTCTGGTTTTCCTCTCTAGCAATCCTATGAGCAGCTCTCTCTGAAATTTAGCTTGGACTTCCAGACCTTTAATTGACCTCCACTGTCCCTGTTCCTTCCATTTCTTAATTACATTGAGGAAAGGGCAATTGAAAATGCTTTGCTATCTTCTTATAGCCTTCTCCTGCTTTGTGGGCCTCCATTATTTTCATTTTCAGAGTGCTAGACAGCTGCTTAGAGATACTCAAGGATGCTGTTTTATAGCACAGGAGTAGAGGAGGCTGGGTTTTTATATAGCTGGGAAATTTGCATCACCTGGCCTTTCCCAATGATGATAGTGACCAAGCCATAACCCTATCAGGCTAATTAAGGTCTGAAACTTTGGTTAAAGTTATCTGAGCACACAAATCTCCAAAGGTTCCCAAATATTTGCATTGGCCCATTTTCCTTTAGTAATTTTTAAAATGCATAAGATAACAACGTATTTTTTGAATAAAATACAATAAAATGTGTCAACTTTAACTTTAGGCCTATTAGAGATCATTTCATCTTCAACTTGCTTAACTGTTTACAATAACAGTAATTTTGACCAGAGGTGCCCAAACTTTTACAGGCCACTGTACATACATTTTAAATAATAAATGGATCAGTATAAATATATCATACATGTTCTCACTGTTACTTAAATGTTACAGTAAAAAATATATTTTTGTACTGTATCGTGTTAGCCAGCAGATAGAAAAATATTCAAAATTGAGAGTCTTCAGTGGTTGATACCTTTTTATGGCTAATTGAAAAGATGGTAACAAATAGCAAGCTTTCTACACTGTGCAGACTGCTCTTCATCAAGCATAAATTTACCCCTTCATGACATATGATGTAACTGCACATCCTTATCGGGAAGGGGTTCCCGCAAACTGACGTACAGTTAGATCATGGGCTACAGTAGTGTCAATACACAGCACTGATTGATGCAATTGGATGATGACTTCTAAATAGAGATGGGCGAACCCGAACAGTAAAGTTCAGTGTCCGTCCCGAACACGGACTTCACCAGGAAGTCCATGTTACTGTTTGGGTATGGCTGCCTGAATACTGGGTGTTGTCACGCTGTCATGTGCATGACAGTGTGGAAAACACCACTTATGATTGGCGGTGAAATGATCCCCGCCGGTCAGAGAGCCGCGGTTCCCACACTGTCAAAAGACAGCATGAGCGCTCAGCTGTGATTGGAGGTATAAAGTTCACCTCCGGTCACTAGTGTCAGCAAATGGGACTACTGCTCCCATCATCCGACGCCTGCTGCCGCTAATAACAGCGAGAGCAGGAGCGGCTGATGGGAGTATTCATTAGCCGGCTCCTGCGCTGTAAAAAAATAATTTAAAAAAAATGTGAGTCCCCTGTATTTTTGATAACCAGCTAGGCAAAACTCACATCTGGGGGCTGCAACCCTCAGGTGTCAGCTTCAGCAAGGCTGGTTATCAAGAATAGAGGGGTCCCCACGCCGTTTTTTTAAATTATTTAAATAAATAATTTTAAAAAAACGGCTTGAGGTCCCCCCATTTTTGACAACCAGCCTTGATAAGGCAGTCAACTGGGGGCTGGTATTCTAAGGCTGGTAAGGGGCCTTGGATATTGGCCTCACCAGCTAAACATAGCAGCACGAAGCCACCCAGAAAAGGCACATCCATTAGTTGCACCAATTCTGGTGCTTTGCCTGACTCTTTCCACTTGCCCTGTAGCAGTGGGGTTCATATTTGTGGGGTTGATGTCACCTTTTTATTGTCCGGTGACATCAAGCCCACGGATTAGTAATGGAGAGGCATCTATAAGACACCTCTCTATTACTAATCCTATAGTTGTATGGTAAAAAAAGACACAACCAGAATAAAGAATTTTATTGAAAATAAAACAAAACACACTTTTACTTTTTTATTTAAAAATAACAAACACAGTTATACTCACCTAACGCCTATTCCACTGAAGCCATCATCTTCTGTAATACAACAAAAATAAAAAACAACAATATCCCTCACCTATCCGTCATTCTGTCCCATGCCGTAATCCATGTCTGGGGAATAAACAGTTTTCAACCTGGACGGTGCCAAGATGCGAACGTCCGGGCTCAGAACCACTGGTGACTGAACTGCTGCAAGCGCAGCTTCATTGACTAGCGGTAACATCCTGCATTCTCAGCCAGGCTGAACTGACGTGACCTTGGTGAGATCCCCACTAGAACTCTAGAACTTCTGGTCCTGGCTGACCGGTAACAACGGCACCATGCAGTCTGCAAGGGCGTATCGCCATCACAGCTAAAGTCCACACCCCACAGCCAGGACCCCCATTTCCATGTGGCATGCTGGCGCATAAATCACGAGTACCTCGGCCACAGCTACTGGCTACTCTGTATTTTCTGTCACGTAGGCCCCTCAAAGTCACTTAAAATGGGATGTGGTCTCTAAAAAAAAATTGGTTTTGCAAATTTTGGGGGAAAAATGAAAAATTTATGATAAACTTTTAAACCTTCTAACTGCATGTCATGCTCCTGTATGTCTCGTGACTGACAGACGCAACACATGCAGAGATTGCCTAACAAACAAGCAATCCCTGCATATGTTGCAGCTGTCGAACAACCGGGAGATATGCAACTGCGGGAAATCAAACATATCTTTCAAGCATGTCGAAGACACTCGGTTAGCACACAGCATGCTTGGATAACACCTTATCTGAGCACATTCGCTCTCTAGAATCAAGCTCTGAGAACTCACAATTTTGAACATTGTTTATTAAATGGTCTTTGGCTGTGTTTGCTTTGTTTGGTAAAAAAAATTCACATTGAATTTTATTAAACAGAGGTTTGACTCTCCAATTGTTTTGGATGTTGGTCAGCGATCAATTTCGAATGAAGAGAAGTCAGCAGATCTGGCAGCTAAGCTCTTACTTTTGGATGAACTTGTCTCTCTGGAAAATGATGTGATTGAGACCAAGAAGAAAAGAAGTTTTCCAGGTTTTGGATCTCCGCTAGACAGAATTTCTGCAAGCACCACTGAAATTAAAGGAAAACAAAGGTGAATATACTTTTATAGGAGAACATTTACTGCATGTTTCCAACTATATGACCTTGTCAATTTGCCCCATGACCGAAAAATGTGTGTATTTGTGGACCTGAAACTCATTCTGTTCATACACATCTCATTAAAAAATAAATGTTCTGCATCAAAGATGATTCATTCCATAAAATTCAAAGCTGTACTTGTACTTTTAAAATTCAGCCAGAAGAGGGACCCAAGAAACCGTAACATCAGATATTTTTAAATTAAGTGTATATTCAACTTGCAGACATATCTCCATTCATATATATATATATATATATATATATATATATATATATTTAAATTATATGAGACATAATAAGCATAATAATAGAAAAAATAATTCTATATGTGTGTAGAGAACTATCCTCATGCATTTGACATGTGAATGCACCCTTGATATCGGATGAACAGTATATGTAGTTTGGGCATAGACTTTTTTTTGTAAATCATGGATGAGTCAACAAACCATAGTAAATGTCAATGTGCACATGCGACTACGACTTGGATGCAATTTGTCTGCAATTTGACTGGGTTTTTGTTTAGCAAAATCACAGCTTTAAAATAACTACATGACAGCAAGTTGCAGACACGTTACACAAGTAATTATAGTCAAGCGACATCTGTCTGAAATGGTTTAGTGAATTTTGCATTGAGCAGGGGGATGGACACGATGACCCTGGAGGTTCCTTCCAACTCTAACATTCTATGATTGTATGATTCTATGATTCCATGATAATGTGAAGGAGAGAATGGCTAATGAAATCAATTATTAAACCTTATATAAGTCAGTTCAGATATGGTTTAGCAAGATGGCTATTCGTCCTGAGTAAAACTCTGGAAGGAATCCTTGGAATGCAGGAGTGAAGACACTGAAATACACCAAGACACCATATTTGGAAATGAAGTTGGAATGGACCTATCATAGACTGACACTGGCTGCTCAGAAGATTCTGTGATGCCCTTTTCCTGTCTGTTGTACAGCTCTTTGTCTTGAGAATAAAGTTCCAGTTGTGCGCAAGCTTTTGCTGAGAGAGAAATGTGTTTCTGACTCTGTGTATCCGATACATTTTTTCCTCTAAGCGCGCACTTGGCTCATATTAGGTCAGGGACAGGCAATCACTAAGATCTCACTTTAAGAGATCACCCTCACAATAACAGTAGGGGACCATAAGAGTTTGCCATACATAACTTTTTCTCATAATTGAAGCAACAACCTTCAATCAGAAAGATGAATAATATTTAAGATTCCATCGACATAGGTTTTGTTCATAAAAACATTTTTTTTTTGTCCTTTTGATATAAGTATGCAAAACAGACTGCACATTCACCCTTTCCTAGCCTATGAGGTCAAGCAGTTAAAACAAGTCAGCTAACCTTGGTTCAGGCATTTTCTGACCAGAAAACTTTCTATATTTTATAATATAAGTCAGATGCCTCGGGTGTCTTTTGAGCTATTTTGCCAGCATTTTTTGCTTTAATTCCTTATTAAATGAAGTTAAAAAAAATGACCAGGAAACACCAGTAAAAGAGTTGCCACAAAAATCCTGAAAAAACACTCAAAAGAAGTGCTGATGGTCAAAAATGTCAAAGAGGCATTCAGAAAACTACTGAAAAAAGCTAAAAATGATGCTTTAGGAAAAAAAATTGCCAGCATTTCCTGAATCATCTTTCTCTTGAAAACTCACCCAAATAAAAAAGATGTCATGTGCACATACCTAAGAAAAAGCAACTCCTGCTCTACAAGTCTTAATGCAACCATTTTTTGGATTGTTGTCTATTCATTGGAATAGGTTAAATGTAGTTGTGCATTCCTCCTACAGTGGCCGCAGTCAGCTTTCCCCTTAGTAGAACCTATTGCTGGAAATTAGACCATCCAGCCCTCGGATGATCATCTGGTTACTGGGCAGCATCACTTTAAACTCAAGATAACCAGTTGGGACGCACTTTTTAAAAAAGTTTGAATGCTTAATGTAACAGCTAATGCACTGTCCTAAGTGATGTCATTAATATTATATTTACTATTATTCACATTTTTATATTGTATAGTGAACTACTCTCAATGTTGAATGCACTGCTGTAGGTACTTGCTTGATTAATAATCCATAATGAACATTTCTTTAGGCATCAGATTTACGTAAATGGGTACTTTCACAGTTGACTGATTTAAAAGAAAAATACAAATAGAATATATATTATAGGCTTTTTAGATTTAGTTTCATACAGGATAATAGTTAAAGTGAATCAATGTTGATGCCAAATTTCTTTTTAAAAGCTGATTCATTTACAAGCTGATGCATTTGCTTTGTCCTTGCAGAAAAGTAGTAGATCTTACAAAAAGAAGATTTGGGATTCCCATTGACAGGATTGGCATGAACCGCCTTGCTAATACTAGAGGCTAAAAGGAATTTTTAGTGAGTAATGCATTATCTGCTAATTTCTTTACTCTTTTGTTAAATCTTTATCTTAAAAAAGGTTGATTAGGACTGCAATATTGATGACCTGTTCTTGGGATAGGAAGGTCATCATTGTCATATCGAAGAAGATCCAACACTCAACACCCACCTGAGCTGACAGAAACCATTGCTGCTTGAAGTACATGGTGTATGGGGCTGGAACACTACAGCTTGTGTAATGGCTGCTCTTGGATACTGTAGCACAGCTCCCATTGAAAGGAATGTTAGCTGAGCTGCATTATCAGAGAACATCCAACACACAATATACGGAGTTGTGTTGTTCCAGCTCCATACACTGGGCACTTCTGGCCACTGTAGTAACTGGTAATAGCTGATTTCTGGGGGGTGTCTATCTTTACTTTAGGTTATCAATATAGATGTTATGGAAAGCCTCTTTAAACGGACTCTGTCACCCCATTTTTCGACTATAAGCTGCGGCCACTGCCATCAGGGGCTTATCTACAGCATTCTGTAATGCTGTGGATAAGCCCCTATGTAACCTGAAAGAGAAGAAAAACGAGATTATACTCACCCAGGGGCGGTCCGTGGTCCGGTCCGGTCCAATGAGTGTCGCGGTCCGGTCTTGCGCCTCCCATGTTCTAGTGAAGACATCCTCTTCTTTGCTTCCCGTCGCTGCTCCTGTGCAGTCGCACTGTTCTACCCTGTTGAGGGCAGAGTAAAGTACTGCAGTGCGCAGGCGCCGGACCTCTCTGACCTTTCCCGGCGCCTGCACACTGCAGTACTCTGCTCTGCCCTCAACAGGGCAGAGAAGTGCGCCTGCGCCAGAGCCACGAAGGGAAGCAAAGAAGAGGACATCTTCGCTAGAAGATGGGAGGTGCCGGACCGGACCCCGACACCAATCAGACCGGACCAGACCCCAACCGCACCTGGGTGAGTATAATCTAACTCGTTTTTCTTCTCATCGTTGTTTTACTCTGTGTTTGGAAGTTCTGAGGGTGAGGGGCGCTACTTGGTCAAGGGTGCTTCTAAGAGTGTCGTTGTAGTGATGAACAGCCAGATCAGGACAGGAAAAAGAGGAGATTGGGGACAGTGATGAATGTAGGGAGTCTGAATGTGTCTGAGGGTTAATGGCTTGTAGATTTCTGAATGTGTGGTAGGAAGGAGCGTGCTGGGGTGGGCGAGGATTTGTGAGCGTGAAGGAGAGAATGTTGTGGTCAGAGAGTGGATACGGTGAGTTATTTAGGTGGGAGATTGAACAGAGCCGGACAAAGACCAAGTCAAGGGTGTTACCGTCCTTGTGTGTCTTAGAGGTTGAAAGCTATGAGAGGCTTAGAGAAGTGGTTAGTGATAGAAGCTGGGATGCAGATGTGGAAGTGAGGCTGTTAATGGGGATGTTGAAGTCTCCCAGGATAAGGGTTGGTAGTTGGGAGGACATGAAGTGCTGCAGCCAGGCTAAAAAGTGGCCAAGGAAGTGGGTGGGTGAGCCTGGGGGCCGGTATATGACCGCTACTCTGAGGGAGAGGGGACGGAAGAGCCTGATGGTGTGGACCTCAAAAGAAGGGAATGAGAGTAATGAAGCGGCGGGGATCACCTGGAAAGTGCATTTTTTGAACAGGAGTTTGCCGACTCCACCACCATGTCTGTTTGTGGGTCTCGGGGAATGGGAGAATTGTAAGCCACCATAAGAAATGGCAGCGGGGGAGACCGTGTCAGAATCCTGAATCCAGGTTTCAGAGAGGGCCAACAGATTAAGAGAGTTGTTCAGAAAGTAGTTTTGCAGGAAAGGAAGCTTGTTACATACAGATCATGGATTCCAGAGGGCACAATTAATATTAATATTATTATGGTTTTGATATGAGGTAGGGTAGGGGTTGAGGTTGGGGATGGTGGACTGAAATCAGTAGGAGTAGGAAGAAAAAGAGCAAGTAGTTGTTGGAATTGTAAGTAGTTTTTTTCTGCGATGTGTTTGGCCAAGATGCACTGAGGTTTTTTAGGAAAGTGAGGAGTGAGGAGTGCATGGGAGCTGTACATGGGAGAGGGAAGTATAGAGAGGCTGATGTGTATGAGTCGTGATGGAGGGGGATGGAGCGGTGATTGTGGATGGCAAGGGAACACAGGAAGATAGAAATAAAGCACATGGTTGAAAAGGAAAGCAACGTGTGGTTTACCTGACTCCTGCCCTGACTAACTGCCATGGAATAACTGCCGTTTGCTTGATGCTTAGCTTCTGTGATGCTTTGCTTTATGGCATGCTTGCGTGCTGCACCTCACACTCCATGCATCCCTTAGAATGCTACTAAATATATAGGCCACATTACAGGGTCAGGAGAGAGGGATTGTGGGAGCTGGTTTGGGATAATTTGGCAGCTGGGGCCAGCACACCAGGGGGGGTAAGATGATAAAAGGCACTAGACCTGGTGTGATGATCCACATTTGGATCTGTGGCATTGCTCTCTCTGTATGTTGAAACAGTGTTTCCGTCTGGCCAGGGGGGGTTAATTCCTGTCTTTGCCCCCGGTGGAATTGCATGTCCGTTTACTTGTCAGGAGTAGGTGGGACCACTCCCACTTCCTTTATAAGGTCACCTGAGTTGTCAGCTGGTGTTGGTAATATTGCTTCCTATGGAGACCAACCTAGTTGGAGCCAGGAGCTGCTGAGAGCTGTGGTGCTTCTACTATTCCCCTATTTTGGTGCCTTACTCTGCTGTGCAGAGCTAACAGCAGAGAGAGCTAAATGTAATTGTTTAGTTGTTTAACTCTTAAGTGTCTGTCTTTCCTTTTGGTTGTTTTTGGGTGTTATTCACATTATTCCCTGTCTCACTTCCTGGGGAGGGGGTTGGTGGGTTTAGCTCAGGGCTAAACAGGAGACAGGGACAGGTCGGGGACTTGGACCTCACTACCATTAAGCGTACCTCCAAGTTAAGGAAAGACAGGTCCTCCCTTAGCTTTAGGGGCAGTTCAGGGGCCCAGGTTCCTTGTTCCCTGCATTTCTACAACTGCGCCGTTACAATATTACCAACCTAATACAGTTTTTTTTCTCTCCTTTCCCTTTCCTGTGAGCCATGGCCCAAATGCAGGCCTTTGCCCAGCTGCTTCAGACCCTCACAGATGAGCTTAAGTTGCTGCGAGGTGAAGTGGTGCAGCAGCTACAGCAGTTGGTGGGTTCTGGGCCTCGGCTCAGATGCAGGTTCAACCAGAACCTAAGATAGCTCTCCCTGACAGGTTTTCTGGAGGGAGAGATAAATTCCTGGTTTTCCAGGAGGCCTGTAAATTGTATTTCAGGCTCCGCCCCCGTTTATCAGGGAGTGAGGAACAGCGTGTGGGGATTATTGTCTCCCTTCTTAGGGGTGATCCCCAATCCTGGGTCTTCTCCCTGCCGGCCGATTCACCATCTTTACGGTCGGTGGATGTTTTTTTTGCAGCTCTGGCGCTGGTGTATGGAGATCCTGATGGCGTCTCCCTGGCAGAATCCCGACTCCGTAAAATCAAGCAGGGGGACCGGCCGGTTGAGGAGTACTGCTCAGAGTTCAGGAGATGGGCCACTGACACTCAGTGGAATGATCCTGCACTTAGGACTCATTTTGTGCAGGGTCTGTCCCCAAGGTTGGAGGATACTCTGGTGCAGTACGCCACCCCCAGGTCATTGGAGGCTGCCATGTCCCTTGCCATCCGTGTGGATAGATGCCTCAGGGAGAGGCATACACCAAAACTGCCACCTGTTCTCCTTACTAGGGAGGAGGACACAGTTGAGCAGCCGGACGAACCTATGCAGATGGGAGCAGTTGTTTCCAAAACGGGGCTGCCTGCGGTTCGACGTGGTGTGGGGGCATGTTTTTTTTGTGGGCAGACTGGTCATTTCATTGGGGTCTGCCCAGATCGTGCCAAAATACCTGTGCCATCTAAGTAGCCGCATCCCCCTGGTCATGTGGAGGGAGGCGACCAGGGAGTGTATATTTCCTCCACTTCTTCCCCTCAGTGTACCCTGACTGCTAGAGTGGTGATTGGCGGGGTATCTAAGGGTATACCGGTGCTTGTGGACAGTGGAGCAGGAGTCAATTTGGTGGATGCTCACTTTGTCCGGACCAATGGCCTGATGTGTAAGACGCTAGCAAAACCACTAGGCGTCCAGACCATTGACTCTGTCCCACTCAGCCAGGGGAGTGTAACCCAGGTCGTGCATGACATATGCCTGCGTATAGGGACTCATCATGAGGAGTCCCTGTCATGCTACGTCTTGGAGGGTATGCCAATATCCATCATTTTAGGCCTCCCTTGGCTGACAAAACACAACCCGGTCATATATTAGAATTCCAGGGAGGTAGTCAGCTGGGGTCAGTCGTGTGAGGGCTGCTGCCTGGGGGGTACTGTCTCTGCTGTCTTTCTGAAACCTTCCCCTTCTTCTCCAGTGGGGGCAGCAGAGGTGCTGCCAAGGAGTAGGGGCAAGTCCCAACCCTCACTACTAGCCAACCCTGTGAGTCGGAACCATCTTGGGAGGAGGGGTCAGGGAAGGGTGGTGGTTTCCTCTGAGAAATGTGTGAATGTGGTGACACAGGGGGACGCCTCTGTTGTCAGTTACTCAAAGAGTTCACCATCTTGTGGCAAACGCGTGTGTGGCAATGAACGTTCAGGTCCGGACCTGTGTGTGATTGAGTATATATGGGTGTCCACCAAGAACATCGGGTGGAAGTGTGCTGCTGGAGTCTGGAGTTCTCAGGTGATCGGGCCGTATCGGGTGTCAGCCATTCTCGGCCCGGGGACTTGCCAGCTGGAGTTACCCCCAGTTATGCCCGTACATAACTCATTCCCTAGGTCGGCGCTCTGGAGATTTGTGGTAACTCCGGAGCATACGTTATGGCCACTTCCATCTGTCCGCGTTTGCCATAGACCTGAGAGTCAGGTGACTGCTGGGGTGAACCCTGGTGGATCGAGGCATCCTCGCCCTAGGAGGTATATGAGGTGCGGTGTTGAGGGATCTGTGGCATTGCTCTCTCTGTATGTTGAAACCGTGTTTCTGTCTGGCCAGGGGGGTTAATTCCTGTCTTTGCCTCAGTGGCCGCTGGTGGAACTGCATGTCTGTTTACTTGTCAGGAGTAGGTGGGACCACTCCCACTTCCTTTATAAGGTCACCTGAGTTGTCAGCTGGTGTTGGTAATATTGCTTCCTATGGAGACCAACCTAGTTGGAGCCAGGAGCTGCTGAGAGCTGTGGTGCTTCTACTATTCCCCTATTTTGATGCCTTACTCTGCTGTGCGGAGCTAACAGCAGAGAGAGCTGTGTTATTGTTTAGTTGTTTAACGCTTAAGTGTCTGTCTTTCCTTTTGGGTGTGTTTGGGTGTTATTCACATTATTCCCTGTCTCACTTCCTGGGGAGGGGGTTGGTGGGTTTAGCTCAGGGCTAAACAGGAGACAGGGACAGGTCGGGGACTTGAACCTCGCTACCATTAAGCGTACCTCCAAGTTAAGGAAAGACAGGTCTTCCCTTAGCTTTAGGGGCAGTTCAGGGGCCCAGGTTCCTTGTCCCTTGCATTTCTACAAATGCCCCGTTACACCTGGCTACATCTATATGCTATAGCACCTTCCACCTGATAAGCTCTAGAGAGGCCCCAGTCAAGGATATAAAGCAGTAAGTATTAAATACAGTGCAACAAATGAATTATACCAAAGATTTAGCAGGCACATTAAAATCTGTTGCAAAATGGTAAACCAGCAGATGGCAGACAGCAAGCAGAAGTATGGAGTTGTACCATTTGGATATATTGCAGCAGAAAAGACAGCCAGCACAGATGGGGAATTGTACCATTCAGGCTGCTTGCTAACATTTAATGCAATGAAATACATACAGGGTGGATCAGTTCAGAAGTTGAATGATTTCATTACCTGTGTGAAAAGAGAAGATGAATGTTAATTCCTTGCCATGGAATAACTGCAGTTTGCTTGATGCTTAGCTTCTGTGATGCTTGCGTTCTGCACCCCACACTGCGTTCTTGGTGAGCAGAAGGGTAATATATATTGTACAATATTTTGCTAAATATTTCAATTGCTTTCTCGACCAGTCACATAGTAAAACATAAAATGCTTCTAACTGTGTGCCAATCGTTTGGGGAAAGCCTATTTTTGCATTAAAATTAGAATTTCTCCATAAAAAGTGTGAACTCCAAAATAGAAAAATTTGCTGATTTTGCTACATCTTCACAAAGCTATTAACAAAAACCATTCAAATATCCATCAAGATGAACTCTGGTAATAACTTTAAGTTAAGCCTACCAGAATTTCAGAGGTTCTTCTATTGTGCCCATGTTTGAAACAACTCTGTTTATAGCTTACTTTGGAGCTAATCACCTACTACTAGGGCCTGTGTCCTGTGATTTGATTAATAAATTAAACCATTGTGATTGCATTATAACTAAAAGAGGACACCTATTTGTTCCATATTGGAGAGAGTAGACTTTTGAATTATTTTCTTCTGGGCCCAAGGAAAGTTCTCACAAGAAAAGCTCTTGTGGCTGAATCCTCACAGTATTTTTAAGGTAGTTAGCCAATAACCAAGTATCACCTATCCATAAGATAAATTAGAAATATATGATAGATTAATGTTTGACTACTTGGACCCCCACCAGCCCCCCCCCCCCACTGAAGTGGAGTTCATAAGATCCAGTAAGATTGACATATGTGAGTACCAATTCAGCCACTTGATAAATCTTGAGCGATAGTGTGCGTGCATCATCATTGCTCCCATAGACAGTTAATGGAGGGATGTTCAATCATGTGCACAAATACTAAATTCACACAAAGGACACTGTACCCCAATGGGGGCCAACCATGTGCTTACAGATCTCCAAGTGTCTGGGCTTATATATTTTCCATGACACGAATAAA
Organism: Oophaga sylvatica; assembly: GCA_033576555.1. Classification (NCBI taxonomy): domain Eukaryota; kingdom Metazoa; phylum Chordata; class Amphibia; order Anura; family Dendrobatidae; genus Oophaga; species Oophaga sylvatica. The sequence continues at coordinate 192,909,094 of JARQOD010000005.1, forward strand.
ACCGTTGGTAAATAGCACTATAGGGCAGGTATTTATAAATGGCGTGCTGCGTGGTCATTTGCATGTTCAGCCATATTTTGACAGAATGGTTGAGTCCTGACTCCTGTTGCTTATAAAGTTGTAGGTGTGGTGCGTAAGTGTATATTCATTGTAGTTTATAAGAAAAAGGTAACACATTTGTGTCACGGGGCACTAGTGGGAAAACAGGGGACGAGGAACTTGGGCCCCTGAACTGCCCCTCAGGCTAAGGGGGTGCCCTGTCTTTCCTTAACTTGGGGGTACCCTTGAAGGTAGGGAGGCCCAAGTCACCGACCTGTCCCTATCTCCTGTTTAGCCCTGAGTTAAACACCCAATCCACACCCCAGGAGGTGAGACATCGAATAAAGTAAACTGCACCAATTCAACAAAAGGAAAGAAAAGACAGACACCTAAGGGACAGGGCAACTAAAATACAGCAATTTGCTTGTGCACACCACTGCTTAACTCAACACCACAGGTAGCACAGCAACAGGACTCCAAACACCAGAGAGCTGCTTCTGTGAAGGTTGGTCTCCAAAGAGAAACTGTATCACCAACAGTCAGCTGATGCATCAGGTGACATTTTAAGGATGGTGGGAGTGGTCACCACCCACATCAGCAGAACTAGAAGCAATGCAATTACACCAGCAGGCCACCGGGGCAAAACAGATAATAACAACCGATGGCCAGAAAGAATAACAATTTTAATATGAAAAGCCAGATCTGCCACAGATCTAAAAATGGATCATGACAGTGCACCCCTTTCAGTGAGGGGCCTCTGGACCCTTAACACCGGACCTCACCAGAAAACAACCTATGGTGAGGATGCCTCTATCCACCAGAGTTCACCTCGGCAGTCACCTGACCCTCAGGTTTATGGCAAACGCGGACTGATGGAAGTGACAATACTGTATGCTCCGGAGGCGCCACAAATCTCCAAAGCGCTGACCTGGGGAATGAGTTGTGTACCTGCATTACTGGGGGTAACTCCAGCTGGAGAATGGCAGACACCCGATACGGCCCGATCACCCTGGAACTCCAGACCCCAGCAGCATGCTTCCACCGGATGTTTTTCGTGGACATCCACACACAGGTCCGTACCTAAACGTTTATTGCCACACACACGTTTACCACAAGATGGTGAATTTTTCGAGGAACCGACAACAGAGGCGTCCCCCTGTGTCGCCACACTCACACCACCACAATGCTCAGAGGGAACCACCACCCTCCCCTGACCCCTCCTCCTAAGAGAACTCCGACACTCAGGGTTAGCTTGTGGCGAGGGTTGAGATTTGCCCCTACTCCCTGGAAGCACCTCTGCTGTCCCCATCGGAGAAGAAGGGATGGTTGTAGAAAGACGGCAGAGACAGTAGCCCACGGGAAGCTGCCCTCACATGACTGATCCCAGCTGACTACTTCCCTGGACCGCCAATCTATGACCGGGATGTGTCTTTTCAACCAAGGGAGGCCTAAAACGATGGGTGTTGGCATTCCCCCCAAGACATAGCACGACAGGGACTCTTCATGATGAGTCCCTATACGCAGGTGTATATCATCTACAACTTGGGTCACCCTCCCCTGGCTGAGTGGGACAGAGCCAATGGCCAAGACGCTTAGGGGTTTTGCTAGCTTCCTACACCTCAAGCCATGAGTTTGGACAAAGTGAGCATCCACCAGATTGACACCTGCTCCACTGTCCACAAGCACCGCTATACTCTCACTTACCCTGCCAACCACCACTTCAGCAGACAAGGTACACTGAGGAGAAAAAATGGAGAAAATATACACTCAGTGGTCGCCTCCCTCCACATGACCAGGGGGACGCGGCTTCTTAGATGGTAATACTTTGGCATGAGCTGGGCAGACCCCGATAAAATTACCAGTCTGCCCACAGAAAAAAACATGCCCCCACACCACGGCAAACCAACTCCTCACACCTGCATGGGTTTGTCTGCCTGCACCGGTATGTCCTTCTCCCTAGCAAGGATGGGGGGTCAGATTAGTTGTTTGCCTCTCCCTGAGGAGTCTATCCACATGGATAGCAAGGGACATGGTGGCCTCCAACAACCTGGGGGGCTGCGTACTGCACAAGAGAGTCCTACAACCTTGGAGATAGACCCTGCATAAAATGACTCCTAAGGGCAGGGTCATTCCACCGTGTGTCAGTGGCCCACCTCCTGAACTTTGAGCAGTACCCCTAGGCAGCCAGCATCCCTGCTTGATCTTACGGAGTCGGGATTCCGCCAGGGAGACGCCATCAGGATCTCCATACACCAGCGCCAGAGCCGCAAAAAAATCATCCACTGACCGTAGAGAAGGTGAATCGGTCGGCAGGGAGAAGGACCAGGATTGGGAATCACCCTTAAGAAGGGATATGATGATTCCTACCCATTTTTCCTCACTCCCTGATGAATGAGGGCTGAACCTGAAGTACAACTTACAGGCCTCCTGAAAAACCAAAAATGTATCTCTCCCATAGAAAACCTGTCAGGGAGAGATATCTTGGGTTCTGGTTGGGCCTGCACCTGAGCCGAGGCCCTGACAACCATCATCTGCTGCAACTGCTGCACCACCTCAACAGGCAGACCCTTAAGCTCATCGATCAGGGTCTGGAGCAGTTGTGCAAAGGCATGCATTTGAGCCATGACTCACCAGAAAAAAAAATGTGCTGTTGGTGTCATGTGTGCATTGCCACGAAGATCGTCGCGGTTGCACATTTTGACTTCTCACAGCTGAGCTGCTGTTTCTTTGTGTTTGGCAGCTAGGGAGTTAATTCTGTCTGTGCTCGATGCTGGGACTGGGTGCAGTTTCTCCCGGCTGCAATTGATTATTTGTTGATTGGTTTCCTTTAAATTCCTGGTTGTCTGCTTGGGGAGTTGCCAGTGAAACCTTCATGCAGACCACAGATAGGAATGAATCTGTATAGACTTTAGTTGTGAGCTCCTTAGTTGTTTTAAGCTCAACTTGGTTAGAGTTTATTTCCCAGACCATTTATGTTCCTTTGGTGTTTGAGTGTGTATGCAAGCGAGTGTTATCCTGTCTGTCTTATATGTCTAATCTGTGTATTTAGCTGAGATCAGCCCATATCCCTTTGGTGGTAGTCAGGATCCTTCTTAGGACTGATTACAGGGTTCAGGGTCTGATAGGAGACAGGGTTAGGTTGGAGACTTGGACCTCTGAACCATTATCAGTACCTCCAAGGTGAGGGATTAGTTAGGACCCCAGTTTAGGGTCAGGTTAGATCCCGGTCCACCTCTTTCCTGTTTCAGCTCATCAAGTCCTCAAGATTAACCCTGAGTTCAGCAGATATCGTGTCAAGTAAATCTATTCTATACTTACATGCTGATGTTGCTATACTAGTTGTTGTATAGAGTGTTGTTCCTGTATTAATAGTTTACTGACATTGTATACATATCATTAGACAGCGTGACATTTTCACTGGCCATAAAAATTATCTCCAGTTACCATGGATCCAGTAGCCCAGCTGGCTCTGCAGTTGCAGGGATTATCCATGGAGCTGACGGACATTAAGTCCAAAGTTTTGTCTCCCCATGGAGCAAACCAGAGTTGAACCTAAAGTAGCTCTCCCGGACAGGTTCACTGGTGGGCGAGACAAATTTTTCACCTTCCGGGAGGCATGTAAATTGTATTTTCGGCTTCGGCCTCGATCATCAGGGAGTGAGGAGCAGAGAGTGGGAATTGTTATCTCACTTCTGCAAGGGGACCCTCAATCCTGGGCATTTTCCCTTCCTCCGGGATCCCCGGCTCTACTGTCTGTAGATCAATTTTTTACTGCCCTGGGAATGGTATATGATGACCCAGATCGGGTCTCTCTTGCTGAGACAAAATTATGTAAGATACAGCAGGGAGATCGTCCGGCAGAGGAATTTGCTTCTGAGTTTCGTAGATGGGCCACAGATACTCAGTGGAATGACCCAGCTCTTAGGAGCCAGTTTTGTCATGGGCTTTCTGATAAATTAAAAGACGTTTTGGCTCAGTATGAGTCTCCTCCTTCTCTGGAGGCTGCTATGGCCTTAGCTATCCGTACTGATAGACGGCTTCGGGAGAGGGGTGAGGTAACCCCACTCCCTGTTGTTTCTCCACCTACCACTAAAGTCCCTTATGTTGAGGTTCCCCTTGTCTGTTCGGATGAGCCTATGCAGTTGGGAGGGACATCATTTCGTAGGAGGGGATTGGCGGTACGCCGCACGACTAGAAGATGTTTTTTCTGCGGGAAAGAGGGACATTTTGTTGGAGAATGTCCATCCCGTGCCTTGTTGAGCCAAAAGTCGCCGGAAAACTGTTAATCCCAGGTTGTGTGGTGGACGACAACCTGGGAGTATGTATTTCATCCGCCAGTTCTTCTCAGTTCCTTGTACCAGTGGAGGTGGTAGTTGGTACGAGAGTGGAGAGATTGTCTGTTCTTCTTGATAGTGGTTCCGGGGCTAATCTGGTTGACGCTCAGTTTGCTCAGGCTCAAGGTATGCATCTGAGTGTATTGGTCAAACCGATCCCTATATTCTCCATTGACGCCAGGCCTCTCGGCCAAGGTAGCTTTGTTCATGAGGTTCATAACATTGACCTTCGGGTAGGGGCAATACATAGGGAACAATTATCTTGTTATGTGTTGGAGGGTCTACCTACTCCCATTGTGTTGGGACTTCCTTGGTTGGTTAAACATAACCCTGTGATTAATTGGCAGTCCAGAGAAATAAGCCAATGGGGTGAGTTTTGCAAAAGCAACTGCATGAACACAGTCATCAGTGCGGTCGTGCCTAGTACATTGCCTCCTTTTTTGGAGGATTTTGGGGATGTTTTCTCTGAGGAGGGGTGTCAGGAGTTGCCTCCTCATCGCGTGTATGACTGCTCTATTAATCTCCTTCCTGATGCTAAGTTGCCTAAAGCTAGGTTGTATAATCTTTCTGGTCCTGAGAGGCAGGCTATGAAAGATTATATTTCTGAAAGTCTGGCCAAAGGGCATATTAGACCTTCATCTTCCCCAGTAGCCGCGGGGTTCTTCTTTGTGAAGAAGAAAGATGGAGGCCTACGCCCTTGCTTGGATTTCCGCGAACTTAATCGGATTACTGTTCGAGATCCGTATCCACTCCCTCTTATTCCTGATCTCTTCAATCAAATTGTTGGCGCCAAATGGTTTTCTAAATTGGATCTCAGGGGGGCGTATAATCTGATTAGGATAAAAGAGGGGGATGAGTGGAAAACGGCGTTTAACACTCCGGAGGGACATTATGAGAACCTAGTCATGCCTTTTGGTCTGACTACTGCACCAGCAGTATTCCAACATTTTGTTAATGACATTTTTCGTCACCTTGTGGGGCTGTTTGTGTTTGTATATTTTGACGACATTTTAATTTACTCGCCAGATCTTGTGTCTCATCAGGAGCATGTGAGACAGGTGTTGCAGATCTTGCGAGACAATAAACTATACGCCAAACTGGAGAAGTGTGTATTTGCCGTACAGGAACTTCAGTTTTTGGGTTTTTTGGTGTCAGCCTCCGATTTCCGTATGGACCCTGAAAAGGTGAGAGCAGTGCTTGAATGGGATCAGCCAGGGGATCTTAAGGCTCTGCAGCGTTTTTTGGGGTTTGCTAACTACTACCGGAAATTTATTTGTAATTTCTCATCTGTCGTCAAACCTCTCACTGACATGACAAGAAAAGGGACGGATTTTTCTAAATGGTCGGACAAAGCTTGCCAAGCCTTTACCTCTTTGAAGAAATGTTTTGCTTCGGCACCCGTTCTCATCCAACCAGATGCATCTCAGCCGTTCATTGTGGAGGTGGATGCGTCTGACGTAGGGGTGGGTGCTATATTGTCCCAGGGTCCGTCCCCTGGTAAATGGCATCCGTGCGCTTTCTTTTCAAGAAATTGTCGTCCGCCGAAAGGAATTATGATATCGGCAATAGGGAACTTTTGGCCATTAAGTTAGCTTTTGAAGAATGGCGTCACTTTTTGGAGGGGGCAGTCCACCCGGTTACCGTTATTACTGATCACAAGAACCTGTTGTATTTGGAATCCGCTAAGCGTCTGAATTCCAGACAAGCTCGATGGTCGTTGTTTTTTACCAGGTTTAATTTTGTCGTCACTTATCGCCCGGGGTCTAAGAATGTAAAGGCTGATGCCTTGTCTCGCAGTTTCCCAGGGGCCGGGAAAACGGATGACCCGAGTCCTATCCTTCAGGAGGGGGTGGTAGTGTCGGCTGTATTTTCTGAGCTTGAGGAGGAGGTGTTAGAGGCTCAGGGGGACGCCCCTGCAGGACCTCCAGGGAGACTGTTTGTCCCAAATCTGTTGAGACAAAAGGTTATTGAGGCACATCATAATTCTGCTCTAGCAGGACATCCAGGGAGTAAGGCTACTTTAGATCTCCTTTCTCGCCGGTTTTGGTGGCCTAATGCTAATAAAGATGTTATAACTTTTGTCGCGTCATGTGGGGTGTGTGCTCGCTCTAAAACCCCTCATACCCGTCCGTCTGGGACCCTTTTACCCTTGAAACTTCCGGAGCGTCCATGGACTCATTTATCTATGGACTTCATTACGGACCTTCCTCCGTCGTCAGGGAATACTGTCATACTGGTGGTTGTTGACAGGTTCAGTAAGATGGCACATTTCGTTGCTCTTCCTGCACTCCCTAATGCTAAAACTCTGGCGCAGGTGTTCATTAGGGAGATCGTTAGACTTCATGGGTTGCCTTCTGATGTGGTGTCAGATAGGGGGTCTCAGTTTGTGTCCAAATTTTGGAGGGCATTTTGTTTACGTCGGGGGATGCAATTGTCATTTTCCTCGGCTTTTCATCCGCAGACCAATGGTCAGACAGAGCGTCTGAATCAGAGCTTAGAGACATATCTCCGGTGTTTTGTCTCAGAGAACCAAGAGGACTGGTCTTCTTTCTTGCCTCTGGCAGAGTTCGCTCTTAACAACAGGCGGAGCGAGTCCACTGGTAAGTCCCGTTTTTTGGGGCATATGGTTTCCATCCCCAGTTTTGTACTTTCAATGGGGGGGGGCCCTTCTGGGGTTCCTGAGGAGGAGCGTTTCTCGTCGTCACTTGCTTCTGTGTGGAGAGGTGTATTGAATAATCTGAGTGCGATGGGGAACCGTTACAAACGTATGGCTGATAGGAGGAGAGTTTCTGGTCCAGATCTGAATGTGAACGATCTGGTATGGTTGTCTACCAGGAATATAAAACTTAAAGTGCCCTCCTGGAAACTGGGTCCCAGATTCATCGGGCCGTACAGGATCAGTTCCATAATTAATCCTGTGGCATTTCGTCTGGACCTCCCTCCTACGTTTAAAATTCATAATGTGTTCCACAAGTCATTACTTAAAAGGTATGTGGCACCAGTCATACCGTCACCTCTACCTCCTCCTCCTGTGTTGGTCAATGGTAACTTGGAATTTCAAGTATCAAAGATCATTGACTCACGTCTGAATCGCCGGTCCCTTCAGTACTTGGTGCATTGGAAGGGGTATGGTCCAGAGGAGAGGACGTGGGTCCCTGCGTCTGATGTTAACGCAGATCGTTTGGTTTGGACCTTCCACAGAACTCACCCGGGCAGGCCTGGCCCTGAGGGTCCGGAGGCCCCTCGTAGAAGGGGGGGTACTGTCATGTGTGCATTGCCACGAAGATCGTCGCGGTTGCACATTTTGACTTCTCACAGCTGAGCTGCTGTTTCTTTGTGTTTGGCAGCTAGGGAGTTAATTCTGTCTGTGCTCGGTGCTGGGACTGGGTGCAGTTTCTCCCGGCTGCAATTGATTATTTGTTGATTGGTTTCCTTTAAATTCCTGGTTGTCTGCTTGGGGAGTTGCCAGTGAAACCTTCATGCAGACCACAGATAGGAATGAATCTGTATAGACTTTAGTTGTGAGCTCCTTAGTTGTTTTAAGCTCAACTTGGTTAGAGTTTATTTCCCAGACCATTTATGTTCCTTTGGTGTTTGAGTGTGTATGCAAGCGAGTGTTATCCTGTCTGTCTTATATGTCTAATCTGTGTATTTAGCTGAGATCAGCCCATATCCCTTTGGTGGTAGTCAGGATCCTTCTTAGGACTGATTACAGGGTTCAGGGTCTGATAGGAGACAGGGTTAGGTTGGAGACTTGGACCTCTGAACCATTATCAGTACCTCCAAGGTGAGGGATTAGTTAGGACCCCAGTTTAGGGTCAGGTTAGATCCCGGTCCACCTCTTTCCTGTTTCAGCTCATCAAGTCCTCAAGATTAACCCTGAGTTCAGCAGATATCGTGTCAGGTAAATCTATTCTATACTTACATGCTGATGTTGCTATACTAGTTGTTGTATAGAGTGTTGTTCCTGTATTAATAGTTTACTGACATTGTATACATATCATTAGACAGCGTGACAGTTGGTGATAAGGTCATGGGACAGTAGTGGGAAAACAGGGGATGAGGAAACTGGGCCCCTGATCTGCCCCTCAGGCTAAGGGGGTGCCCTGTCTTTCCTTAACTTGGGGGTACCCTTGAAGGTAGGGAGGCCCAAGTCACCATCCTGTCCCTATCTCCTGATTAGCCCTGAGCTAAACCCCCAACCCCCATCCCAGGAGGTGAGACAGGGAATAAAGTAAACTCCACCAATTCAACAAAAGAAAAGAAAAGACAGACACCTAAGGGACAAGGCAACTAAAATACAGCACTTAGTTTGTGTACACTGCTGCTTAACTCCACACCACAGATAGCACAGCAACAGGACTCCAAACACCAGAGAGCTGCTTCTGTGAAGGTTGGTCTCCAAAGAGGAACTGTATCATCAACAGTCAGCTGATGCATCAGGTGACATTTTAAGGAAGGTGGGAGTGGTCACCACCCACATCAGCAGAACTAGAAGCAATGCAATTACACCAGCAGCCCACCGGGGGAAAAACAGACATTAACCCCGATGGCCAGAAAGAAAAAAGTTTTAATATGAAAAGCCAGATCTGCCACAGATCCACAAATGGATTGTGACAATTCACCTGTTCAGTGTCTGGCTTATACTACAGTGGAGAAATCTGAAAGCGTGGTCTCATTCTTTTCTGGATTGCAAACTCATGAGAAGGGTACCCCTACTTTTCTTATAGTTGTGAGTCATAAAAATAGAGCCAGCACTTTTTAGATATTTATGACACCTACTTTCAACAAGCAAGAAATGTTTCAGAACATAATATTGCGGCACTCTGGGCTGGGTCAGTCTGACTATGTGGCCCTCGGACCCAAAAAGTTTGTGCAACCCTGCAATTAAGTGATGGACCCAGTAATCAGACCCCCAGTGATCATACATTTATCATCTATCCTGTAGATAGATAATGCAAGTGGTTTATATGAATCCCTTTTATTCTAGTAAATAATGATATCAGAACAGTGTGAGCTGTTGTTGAACCCAAAGGAGAACAGATTCTATATTAATACCAATGGATATGTGAGAAGATGTTAAGCAAGCACCTGGGGTTCATATACTTTTCTCTAAAGTATACACATGCATTGCTTTTTAAGTACTGTATATTGGCAGTTTATAGAATGATCAATAAGTTATAAAACCTTAGATGTACAGTAGCTGGTCAGCATTTTTCACCATTAGATATGTCATTTAGTAAAGTAGAAACAGGATTCTGATTAGGAAATGTCTTGTCTTATACAACATTTTTTTTTTATCTTTGCAGGAATATACACCTTGGATGATATATAATACATCTCAGAAGTCACCAAAACACGCTTACAGAACTCCAGATTCTGATTTATGATACATTGATTAATGAACTGACCGTCTATCATTTATTTCATGTCCACTGTCAAAACAATAATAGATTTCATCCATCAGATGAAACTTCCAAAGCCTGGTGGCAGGGTGTATGTATAATCCTACACTGACTTGTGATCCTACTTTGTGTGTTTTGTCGTGAAATTTTGTACTGAAGAGAAGAATTGTATCCTGCATATAAATTTACTGCACTTTTTAATAGGCTAAAATTTTCCAAGATAATACATTTATTGTCACCAATAATCTCAAATCATACGAATTGTATAGTCTTTTAGACTGCACATGTAGCTTATCCTATACAAAACCTATACACCAACATATTTCTTATGTCCCGACAGATTATTACATGTTCATACGTCACCATGAACCGGCATTGAGCCTTCATGAACATATGTAAAAAGCAGCAAATTTGGGTTACAATGGGGTTGTTTCAGTGCCAAGTACATGGATTTCTTCACGCCTCATACACATGAATGGAACAGTAGCAGAAGTTTCTGCAACAAATCTAGTATGTGTAAATATACCCTGTAAAAATTTGTTAAACAACATGGTTCATAGATTCAAATACATTTTATGAAAGCTGATTAATGCAGTAACATTAAAATGAGAATCCCCGCTGTTATTGAATGGTAATGATAAAGCAAAGGTTACCATAAAACAGTTAACACAGCACTGGGATATCACTGAAAAAAAAGTGTAATTTGACACATAACTAGACATTAGTCAATGGCTCATGTAATGTTAAGTTATCTGAATCCTCTTAAAGGGGCTTTTCAGAACTATTTTATTTTTTTACTATGTGCCTGAGAACAAACAGGCATGTTGTTCATTACCTACCTGCTTGACCCAGAGCAGAGCAGTCACAGACAACGCCTGCTGGCGATTCTGTTCCTCACGTCTACAGAGCAGATCTTCCTCTTCTAGGCTGCTCTGTTGACAGGGTAAAACTGTCGGCATCATGCTAATTGAGAGTCAGATTCCAGCAGTTAGTTTGTGGAGAGCCAGCGGTCAATCATCATGACATTGGTAGACACGCTCCATCGACAGAACAGAGCAGAAGACAAGCAGCTGCTCTGCCGACGTGGCATCAGTGTAAGAGCGGTCCTTGACACCTCTGAGCCTGCAAAGATCGTGGGGGGCAGAACGGGCAGGTACTGTAGTTGGAACTATCTACCTGTTCATTGTTAGGTCCATAGTAATAAAAAAAATTAGTCTCAGATAACCCCTTTAATTGAGGTAACCTTCTGTCACAAGTTATCAAAATGGTGTATTATTTATCAAGTAAAATTTTGCTACATCTATAGATTATAATAATTGCATCAATCAGTTATGGAAAGCATAGCAGGTGTACGAATACATCACTGAAACATTATTCTTTATTTGATTTTGGATTTCTGAACAGTTGTTTAAAAAAATGTAAAATGCAAAAAGTTCAAAATAATTCAACACTGCCATTCACAGAACCCAGGTTTTATTGCGTCTTTATGTAGCTCTAGAGCAGGGGTCTCCAACCTGTAGCTTGAGAGCCACATGCGGCTAGCGGGCCTTTATGTGTAGCCCGTGACTGTCTGCTAGCTTAGTGCATTACCACCAGGGGTGGCAAACAGCTATTAAGAGTAGATCTCTAGATGGTGAATCTTGTGTGTAGCCCAGCAGAGAAGAGCAGATCTGAATGGGGTAAGATAGAAAACCCTGGAGCTTAGCATAGTGCCTTGGTGTGATTTTAGTGGAAAAGTTTTGGCAGCCATTATACTGGTAATAGGGGTCTGTGGGTGTCACTACTGTCAGTGGGGCAGGAGCTGGATGTGGCTTGTGCCCCTCACTCAGAGCTGAATGTGGCTCATGACAATTTTTCCTAGCTGAATATGGCTCTTAGGCCTCATACTCACTGGTGCCGAAAACGGATGAAAATCAGACGATAAAAAATCGTATGCAAATCTGACCAATGTTAGTCAATGGGTGAGTTCTCATTAGCGATTTTTTTCTCATCAGATATTGGTGTGAGAAAAAAATCGCAGCTTGCTGCGATTTGATGCGATTTTGGGATGAAAATCGCCAATGCAAGTCAATGGGTGCGATTAAAAAACTAACAGCACTCGCACCATGCACGTGCTGTCCGATTTATACGCACCAGTCTCCTTTGAAAAGCCGGTAATTCATCCCCGGCTACTGTAAAATCACACTGACAGCTCACAAAACAGTAAATACATACACATAGAATACATATATATATATATATATATACATGTCATTGTAACACATACATATATATATATTTATAGTTCTTACACTTCTACATACTGTAATAGCCGCTAATTCAATTGCCGGCTTTTGTGAAATCACAGAAGCCGACATGAAATGATACATTGTTTCCACACAGTTAACCATGTCATTTCCTGTATTTTGATATATGGTTTGAACTTACAATTACATGAGTGTATTTGTACAAAATTTCAGACATGTAGGGGTTAATTAAAGGTGTAAATTCGTTGAAAAAAAATGCGTGGGCTCCCGCTGTATTTTCTCCACCAGACAGACAAAGCAAGCGAGTGGGGGCAGATAATAATAGCCTAGGGAGGGTACATTTTTTTTGTGCCCCCCCTGGCTACTAACATCTGCCCCCAGACACCCCAGAAAGGGCAAATCTATAATTAGATTCGCCCTTTCTGGCACTTTGCCCGTCTATTCCCATTGCCCTGTAGCGGTGGCGAATGGGTTAATAAGGCGTTAATGTCACCTTAGTATTGAAAGGTGACCTTAAGGCAGGTTAATAATTGAGAGCTGTCAATTAGACAACTATCAATTATTAATCCTATTGAAGTAAATAAAAAAACACAAACACACTTTAAGAATAAATAATTTTAATGAAATCAAAACACATATTTTTGACCATCTTTTATTTCACTCTTAATCCGTTCGAAGCCCTTGTTCTTCTAAAATAAATATAAAATAATAAAACAACATTATTCTTACCTATCTGGCGATCTGTCACGTCGCACGATGTAATCCTTCACAAAGGGTTAACTAGCAATCAGATAAGCAGGCAAGTAATCCTGCGTGCTCATCTGATAGCTCCTGAATGAATGAGCTTATCTCCTGCCGACAGGAGAGGATATGATTAATGAATAAAGCTTAATTGATTGTATCCACTTTCACCTTAGGTCAGGTCACTGAAGTGAAAGTGGCACTAAATCAATTAAGCTCCATTCATGAATCTATTCCTCTCCTTTCACTGGGAGAGTAACTGATTCATTCATGGGTTACAACTTGGAGACTGCATTAGCTCTCTGCAAGCTGTAACCTGTTAACCCTTTCTGATGGATTACACCGTGGGACCTGACTGTACATCGGATTGGTAAGAATAATTTTGCTTTTTTATTTTATTTTTATTACAGGAAATGGTTTTAGCAGGAAAATAAAATAAGGTCAAAAACGGTGTGATTATTTCATTAAACTTATTTTTTATTAAACTGTGTGTGTTTGATTTTTGTATCATACAATAGGATTAATAATTGATAGTTGTCTAATTGACAGCTCTCAATTATTAACCTGCCTTAAGGTCACCTTTCAATACTAAGGTGACATTAACGCCTTATTAACCCATTCGCCACCGCTACAGGGCAATGGGAATAGACGGGCAAAGTGCCAGAAAGGGCGAATCTAATTAGAGATTTGCCCTTTCTGGGGTGTCTGGGGGCAGATGTTAGTAGCCAGGGGGACACAAAAAAAATGTACCCTCCCTAGGCTATTATTATCTGCCCCCACTTGCTTGCTTTGTCTGTCTGGTGGAGAAAATACAGCGGGAGGTCACGCATTTTTTTTCAACGAATTTACACCTTTAATTAACCCCTACATGTCTGAAATTTTGCACAAATACACTCATGTAATTGTAAGTTCAAACCATATATCAAAATACAGGAAATGACATGGTTAACTGTGTGGAAACAATGTATCATTTCATGTCGGCTTCTGTGATTTCACAAAAGCCGGCAATTGAATTAGCGGCTATTACAGTATGTAGAAGTCTAGGAACTATAAATATATGTATATATATGTCACAATTACATATATATATATATATATATATATATATATATGTATTCTATGTGTGTATATGTATTGTTTCTATTCTTTATTAAAGCTGTCAGTGTGATTTTACAGTAATGCCAGGGATGAATTAGCGGCTATTATACTATGTAGACGTGTATGACCTATATATATATTATATATATATTAGATGTGTATATATATATATATATATTATATATATAATTATTTGCTTTTTGTGAAAATTTTTTGGTTACAATGTGATTTTTACATGACTTTTTACATAGAGATAACTGCTCTATGTAAAACTTCATGTTAAAATCGCATTGCATACAGATGGAAAACTGATGGAAAACTGACAGAAAACACATGGTGCGATTTAAAATCGCATCAAATTCGCATGCCTTTTTACAACAAATGTACCGTTTTTTTCATGCAGAAAACGGACCGATTTTTTTCCAGCCAGTGAGTATGAGGCCTTAGGGTCAGAAAGGTTGAGGACCGCTGCTGTAGAGTATCATGCAGCATTGTATGAATAACTGTATAGATGCCATCCCCTATAAGTGGAGTAACTCATTTGTATAATACATGTAGAATTTACTGTGTTACATGTACCGTATATAACGTCTAACCATGAAATCTATGCCAAAAATATTTAAAAGCTTCAGCTCTACGGTTTCACAAAGTCACGTGTTCCACCCAACCCCAATACCCCCTTATAAGATTGCACTGTAGTCCAAAAGTATTTTCGCTTTCTAAAATCATGATAATCTAAGAGGATTTAAATTACTGAAATAATGATATTATTAAACGTTGTAAGAGAAAATGTGACAAATGCATAGTGCAGATTGAATATACAAACCTAATTGCTGCGAATGATGTCCCTGTTTCATAGGAAAAATATCTTACATGAGTGTTTTTCTTTTATAAGGTATAACCCAGGGTGGGTTTCTGAGCACACAAAGTGGCTGGACAACGCTCATGTCGTGAACATTGGGTGGTGCTTTCATTTTATTTTATCACACCTATGCAGCAGATCACTGGCTTCAGTCGCTCTGGTAATTTTTAGGGAAATTCATAAAAACTACCACAAAGGAAACCAGAGCTGTAATCAGTCATAGCACTGCGATGCCACATTTTATCCTACCATTTCCTCAATGTGTATACTAAGTGTTTCTAGTTATATTTTATCAGTCTCTGATTGTAAAAGAAACATTTTCTTCTACCAAAATCTTTTAATTCTGTTAAAGGAAATCTGTCAGCAGATTTTTGCTACCTCATCTGAGAGCAGCGTAATGTAGGCAAAGAGAAACTGAATTCAACAATGTATCACTTAGTTTACTTGGTGCAGCCGTTCTGACATAATCATAGCTTTTAGATTTAATGTCAAGCAGAGCTGAGAAAGCTAACCCCGCCCACACCAGGCTTTCTATGTACATAGTTTATAGACAGTGAGGTGCTTATCATTGGGGGGCATTGCTGGACTAATATAGTCCAACAATGTTAATCTCTTAGTGATAAATCCTTCACAGTTAGTAAACTACAGCACAGACACATCCCTGAACTCTGTGTTTCAGCCTCTATCTCTGCTGCCTTCAGATTAAATATCAAAAGCCTGCTGATTGATTCCCTTTAATCAGCGATCTTGAGCAATGCTTTGAGGTTCTGTTGCTGTGAATCTTGATTTATTTCAATGATAACTGCATTTTACATCGCACACTTCTTTAAACTGGATTTAATTAAAGTACTGCATGTATGTCAGGATTTGTAGAAAGATAGACAAAGCAGATATTATAAGCTTGATGGACAGTAAAGAAGGTCAAAGGCCAAAGTACATTATATACTATAAGATAATATACACATTCTTTGCTTTTCATGAATCTATTTTTGAAGCCAGATTAGACATGGACTTGGAAGTCCAGATGCAGATGACAACTAGTAAGTACAAAGTAAAAAAAAATGTTCCTGTCTTGAGATAATGTTATAAATGTACCCTTGTGTAAGTGATGTGTCTGACCATCCACGAACATGGTCAGATATACCACATCTCCTGGGCAGGGGAGGAAGCATAAGAGTATACAGACATTATAGTAGCAGATCACAGCTGATTCTTTCTGTGAGGTAAAACAAGTTTTTAAACAGGCAGTGAAATGTTTTACCTCACAGAAAGCAGCAGCTGTGATCGCCTGCTATAATGTCTGTATAATCTCTCTGCTTCCTCCCCTGCCCATTACACAGCACATAGAAGGGGCACATTTATAAGATTCTCTCAGCACAGAAACAATCTTATTTAACATATCCAAATGTGGAACTTATTTTTATTCCAAGGTGTATTGATCATATTGTACTTTATTCATGGGAAAACCCTTTAAGGCTAAGTGCACACGTTCAGGATTATTCACATTTTTTTTGAGTTTTTTTGCATCAAAAAACACGTAAAAACGCATGAATTAAGCATCCTATAATTTAGAATGAATTCTGCAATTTTTGTGCACATGGTGCGTTTTTTTCCGCGAAAAAAAAACGCATCGCGGAAAAAGAAGCAACATGTTCATTAATTTCGCAGAATTCTAGCGTTTTTTCCTGCTATATTATTGACCTAGAAAGTTCAGGGGAAAATCGCAGTAAAAACGCGCAAAATCCGCACAAAAAACGCACCAAAACGCGCAAAATCCACGCAAAAAACACGCGTTTTTGCCGCGAAAAAGTCCGTTTTTGCTCAGGAAAATTCTGCACACATTCCTGAACGTGTGCACTTAGCCTCAGGCTTTCATGTGTGTGTGTGATACCATCCAAGAGAAACAGACGGACATTTTTTCAGGTGTCATTCTAGTTGCATCCACTTTTTTTCTTATCCGTCAGGTAGACTATTTGAACCTTTATCTATCCACTCACTCGTAGCAATGGATCAGTTAAAAATGGATGAAACTTGGATGGAACTCTGAAGTACAAAGTATGTTTTCTGCAATTCATCTGTTTTATACTGATCCCCAGTGACTTTAATAGCTGAAACTGAGGTGCAAAATGGATGAGAATAGGACATGCAGCCGCTGGACATGGATCCATTTTAAGGCTGGATGTGTGTATGGATCGAAGAAACACTATGGGTCGGTGGACTGTCTGAGCGAAAAATGGACAGCACACGAATGTGTGACATGGATGTGTGAATAGAGCCTAAGTAGCTCTGTATTGTCACCTCTTAAGATCAGTGAAGCCTATTAAAGGTCACATTTGTAGTGCATTTAAATTTTCCATACGTGTGTACTTAGGGGTACATAATCAAAACTCTAATTTCTGAACTATTATACAATGCTTTACATGTTTTGATCTTATAAATTGAAGAGATGTATTATATGTAAACCCACCCATTCCGCGCTGTGCTGGGAGTGGCGGACATGTGACCGCAAGCAGGTGATTTGCATACACGCAGTCATGTGCTCATTAGATGAGTATGGTATCGCTCAATGCAATTGTACTGAGCAAGGCCGAATGTGTCAGGTAGGTCAGAAGTATGCAAATTATATAATTACAGTCACATGACCGACCGCTCGCTCGCGGCATCGGCACCGGAGAATCTCCCACAGCACACACTGCTCCCGCTGTGAGAATTCACAAATCTACAGTCATATAGCATAACGACAGACTTGTACTCTAAGGCCAGACAACTCCTTTGACTAATTGGTAATATACGGAAGATTTTGAATTTTAAAGACATCTTAAACTGTGCAATATTTAGGTACAACACGCATGGTTCAGTACAAGAAGTGTGGCCCGACTTCACCAAATGTTTCCAAGGCAGCTCATTTCTTTGTGTAGAATTATCATAGATTTATCTATGCTTTCATGTAGCATCTTACAACATATTTGACTACTTATTCCCCATCAGGAATGAATCATAGTTGTAGTAGTTACTAATATTTTTGACACTCATTCTTGCTGAATGATAGATGAAAGCTATATTAATAATGATTTACCACTATATTTTGGTGTATGTAACAGATTTGTAGATGAGTATTTATGCAGATACATTGCTGTATTGTTATTTCCTTTGTCATTAAAAAACAGAAATGAGAGGGTGAATGATTCGTTACAATGGATACATTGCAGGGCAATGTAATTCAACTGTGTATGTGCACAGTTTACAGTAATTTGTGACAGAATTGACTATACCGTGCTTTACCAGGAGCATTTATGGTTAAGTTACTGTACATCTTCAGATTTTTTTTTTATGTTTTTTTTATAGGTTACACAGAGGAATATCCTATATAAATGAATCATATTCTAAAATATGTTCTAAAAAGCAATATATGGTTTCAATGTGTATGAAAATATGTGTAAACCAGAAAAAATCTGAAGATGGATAAAAGCATGCAAAACAAAACAAAAACACTAAAATATAGATATGTGTATAGGTTAGGGAAATGAGATTTTCAGTTTGACCTTTGCTGTTATTTTTTATGATAGTTTATGCCACTGGGGTAAAACCACAGTCCCAATACCATCACCTGTTGTAACTTGTTACATGCTGGCAATATACTGTATTATGGAGCACTGTTCATTTTCTTCATTACTGTTTCTTACGCATATACTGGCACACCCTCCACACTCTTTACTACTGTAGATGAATTCACTAGATGTTTTTTGTTTGCAATAAAATCTAATTCTGAAAATCATTTTGTTGTTTGCTCTTTTTCATATGAAATATCTGCTCACTTCAAAAAACCCAAAACTGACTATTTATTACTAATGTATAGTCTCTATCTCTAATGGATTCTAGCCGTGGTATAACTAGAGTCCAATAAGAGCCGGTGCAAATTTAGAATGGGTTACCCTCCCTTCGCATGTTAGACAGACACATGGGACCTTCCAGTGCAGGGGTGGGATTCAAATTTTTAACAACAGGTTCTGTGTTTGTGCATTGGTAAACCACACCCATTTTAAGCCACACCCTTTTTAAGCCACACCCATTTTTGAAGCCACACCCCCGAAGCCTGCGGAATGGGATTCCCTCAAGAGGTTCTGCAGCAGCTGGGTTGTGATTCATACATATATGTTCCCTCCGCAGCTGCAGAACCTCTTTTTAAAGAAGGGGGGAGGTATAGCTAGTCAGAGGCTGAAGGATTACATCACTGCTCCCCACGTTCTGCTGGGACTTGTAGTCCTGGAGGAACTGCAGGATCCAGGTGTGATTAATTTTTTCCACATAAAAGGTTTTAGGCAAAAACAGGTTCTGCAGCAGCAAGGCAGCCCCTCATAGCTTCACAAAAACCACTCCACTCTCCTTCCCTTCCCTCTTTAAAATGAGGTTCTGCAGCAGCTAAGGAGCCGCAGGCAAGAAGGAAGGGCTCCTGGCACTGAATGTGCCTAAATAATACAGTGCCCAAATAATACAGTCACAGAGTGCCCAAATAATACCGTCACATAATGCTCAAACAATACAGTGCCCAAATAATATCATCACATAGTGCTCATATAATACCTCATACAGTGCCCAAATAATACAGTGACATACTGCCCAAATAGCACATACTGCCCAAATAGTCTCCAGGCCAGGCCAGCCCCAGGCAGCGCCGCAGCTCAGGCAGCTGCTCACACTGTCATACAGTGCTGAGGGCCCACTGCCCAGCCCCAAATAATACAGTGACATACTACACTCACTGCCCAAATAGAACTTAGCACATACTGCCCAAATAGTCTCCAGGCCAGGCCAGCCCCAGGTAGCGCCGCAGCTCAGGCAGCTGCTCACACACACAGTACCTCAGAGACTCTGCAGCTCTGCCTCGCAGCCTCTGCTCTCTCCTCTCTCTTCAGCTCCTCCTCTTGACTGAAGATGGCCGCGGCGCGCCGCTACCCAATCGCCGCACTGCAGAGATCAGTCCGGGGGCTGGGGCTGGCGGTGTGTTGCGGCCAGAGGCGTATCTAGGCTTTCTGGCACCCGGGGCAAGAATTCGTTTCGGCGCGCCCCCCCCCCCCGCACACATGCGATTTGCACCCTTAGTCATGTACCGACGAGTTGCTCTCCCTAATGCTCTCAATGTTCAGTGAAAAACTGAGAGAAGCAGGAAGAGAAGCTCGTTGTCACAGGACCATAAGTATGAAAATGGCATGAGTGAAGTGTCCATGTGATGACTGCTGGAACCTGCAGATCTGAATCCTGACATTGCAGCTTCTGAATTCTCACAACTAATGCTCTGCACACTTTTAGGATTCTCCCTTACCGGTGGCAGAGTACACGGTCATGTCAGCACAAGCATGTGATTTATATACTTCTGGCCACATTCCGACTAGACGTGCCCGGCCCTCGCTCCGTTCATTTCATTGAGTGAGGCCACACATGTCTAGTCAGCATGTGACCGCATGTATGTAAATCACCGGCACGAGAGAATCCTAACAGTGTGCAGTGATCACTGTGAGAATTCAGAAATTGACTAATTCTCATGTTTTTATTTATGTTAGGAGCATTAAAGGGGCTGTCCAGGTTTGTGCTGAGTCTGCAGTCATTCTATGTGACACAGACCTGGAGAACCCCTTTAATGCTCCTAACAAATAAAGACATGAGAATTAGTCAATTTTACAAATAATATTTACATCCAGGTACCTTATAGATGATGCTGTCTCTGGAGTCGTTCTTCTTTTCTTCATCTTGTCAAGATCCCATGATGAGTTTTCTCATCCACAGCCGTCTCTGCAGATTTCCATCTTCTCCGCTCTTCTGCACCAACTCTCCGCACGATGCCCTTAAAGACAGAAGAGTCATTATAATGCCCCTAAATAAAAATATCTGCAATATACTGTCGCCTCACACTATTCCCCTCCCTCCTCACACATCCCCCCTGTTCAGCATACTGTCTCCTCATATATTAACCCCCTCACTATACTGTCTGCTCACACATACCCCTGACTCCCCATACTGTGTCCACATACATTCACCCGTTCACCCATACTGTCTGCAACCATCCCCCATACTGTTTCCTCATACATACATACTCTTCAGTACCCTCAAATCCCCCCACACATATTAAATACCCCCATCCCCACTCCAAATCCCCAGCCCCCACACATAAAATAGCCCCCATCCCCATTCCAAATCCCACAAACACATAAAGAAGCCCCCCATCCCCACTCCAAATCCCCCCACACATAAAATAGCCCCCCATCCCCACTCCAAATCCCCCCACACATAAAATAGCCCCCATCCCCACTCCAAATCCCCCACACATAAAATAGCCCCCCATCCCCACTCCAAATCCCCCCACACATAAAATAGCCCCTCATCCCCACTCCAAATCCCCCACACATAAAATAGTCCCCATCCCCACTCCAAATCCCCAGCCCCCACACATAAAATAGCCCCCCATCCCCAAATCCCCCCACACATAAAGTAACCCCCCATCCCCACTCTAAATTCACCCCCCCATACACACACATTATGCCCCCCCCCATCTTCGGTGGTATCTTCAACTCCATATTGGAGCACACTTACCACCATCGTTCCCCCACCTTGCCGCCGCCGGCCAGTGACGTCAGCAGCGTGATCACATGACCTGATCACATGACCTGATCACGCTGCTGGTGTCGCTCTGACCCGCAGTCAGAGCTTCAATTGTACTGGCGTCTGTATAGACGCCAGTGCAATTGATCCCTGGGAGCCGGCACGCAGCAGCTTCTCTGCGCCGGCTGTCAGCTTGACAGCCGGTACAGGGAACCGCCGACTCTCAGGTGCAAAATAGTTCCGGATCGCCGCTCTCATTCTCCCCGGTTCGGGGAACCGGCTGCTTTTTGAACAACCGGTTCCATAGAACCGGGGAGAACCGGCTGAATCCCACCCCTGTTCCAGTGTTCTAAATCCTTTAATCCTATAAAGACAAATGAGTTGCAGCCCTCCTAGTAATGTCCCCAATCTTGGGCTCCTTCCTGGTGTATATGTCCTGGACCCATCCTAGTGTATATGTCCCCCATCCTGGTATACATGTACCTTACCCTGGCCGGGAAGGAAACGGACTGCCCCACTACCATCCTGTAGTCCGTTTCAAAAATAAAAGCCAAGAGCAGGTTTTCTTAAATCTGCCTTGGTTAAATAGCTTGCCAAAGACCAACACTTACTTTTATTTTGCATTGCAATCACAGCTATGCCTGTGACTGCAATGCACTCCCATGGCCTCAATACGCCTCTGTGTGCATCCTGGGGGAAACACATAGTACATATGATACAGGTCACCTTCTCACATACCCCCCTCCTCTGTTCAAACTTGTGGGGTTGAACATTTGTCTCCATACTGGGGGTCCATGACAGGGCATCCACATTTCCCTGTGACTTCCCTGCCTGATGCTCCACTGAGAAACCAAAATTTTGTAGTGACTGGAACCATCGGGTAACTCGAGCATTCCTCCCCTTTTCATTTCTCATCCACGCTTTGTTACGTAACCAACCACCTCCCTGTTCTCCGTTGCATAAGACACGCCCACTTTCCTGACTGAAAGCAGATTTGGGCCAGTTTTGGCTGTCCTCGACCTTGTTTATTTGGGGTCTGACAACCCTCGCGGCCTATCCCGTCACCTAAGTACTGGGCTTCTGGCCCTCGGTACGGTTTCCTCCGTTCCGACAGCTCTGAGAACAAGTCCATACTTCATCGCACCCGAACAAAAGCCTCCTGTCACTGCTGATCAGCGAGAGCTCCATTTATTTTAACCTAACCCCCGGCTCTGTCCTTGGCAGGTGCCAGAGGATTCCCCATTGGTACAACCATAGTCGCCTCAGTGACCACACATTCCTGGTTTCTCCAGGCTTTCGTTTTATACACGCGCCTCTGCGTGGGACCTCGTAGCTGAGCTATCCCGAACTTACCAAGGGACATTTCCAGCTTGGAGATTAGTGAGGTCTCCTCGACCTCTCCTGCCAATACCTCTAGGGGAAACTATGTCCCTAGGTTGGCGACCCCTATGGCAGGTATCCTTGACTCGGGATCTTCGGGCTCCTCCCCCGGAACAACATTTACCTTGGAAGCTTTAACCCTAGTCTCCCACAGGGACCAGAACAGGGGCAAGTCTCTTCCCAACACAATCCTATGTTTGATGTCTCCACACGGTGTGGAAAAAATAACCTCCACGGTCGGGTACACCCGGAGTTCCCCATGTATACCCATCACCTCCACTTTCCATCCCTTGGGGTTATCCCCTGCATCAAGGGACCAATGGACCAAGGTCACAAATCTCCCCGAGTCCAAGAGAACCTCCATTTGTACCCATTGACGAGCACCTGGCACAGTCAGGGTTTGCTGCTGGCAGTGCCTGTAGTGGCGGTACAGACTAGCTGGGCATACATAGAGATACGGCGAGTATACCCACAGTCCACCTTCGAATCTATTGCCGTGGGTGACTGCACCTCCGTGTACGCTGAGGGGTGCCAGGCCTTTTGGCTCTGCTTGCTTGTGTTGCCTCACACAGGTGGAGCTCTGCAGAGCCTTCTGCTCTGCATGCTTGCAAGACCAAACTGACACACCCAACCCTTTGCTTCAGGGGTTTTAACAAGATACCTGTGGCCATAGGAAACGGACTGCACCACTACCATCTTGCAGTCTGTTTCAAAAAATAAAAACCCAGAGCAGGTTTTCCTAAATCTGCCTTGAATAGCTTGCCCAAGACCAACACTTACTTTTACTTTGCATTGCAATCATATGCATGTGCATATGCCTGTGACTGCAATGCACTCCCACGGCCTCAATACGCCTCTGTGCGCATCCTGTGTGGGACACATAGCAACCCTCGCATATGATACCGGTCACTTCCTCACAATACATACACACATCTCCTGCATCCTGGCATATATGGCCCTCATCCTGGACCCCATCCTGATATTTATGTTCATTATCCTGCGCCCCATCCTGGTATATATGATCTTATCCTGTCCCCCATACTGGTATATATGTCCCTTATTCTGGTATATAGAGCTACCATCGTGGTATATATGTCCCCCATTCTGCTGCTGTTCCTTAATGTATAGAAAAAAAATTCATTGATTCTACTCACCTTCCCTTTGCTCCCCCTCTGCATGGCATCCTCTTCTGAAGCCGGCAGCTGACTTCAACATGCAAGCAACTGGAGCGTATGACGTGACTGCCATGCACTCCCAGTCACGTACATGCCAACGTCAGCTGCTGGCCTCTGATTAGCTGACAGCATGTATTGCAGCACATAGACCCGTGGAGTCTCTGTGCAAGGACATACATCCAGTTGAAGTTTGCGCTACTGTTGGCGTGCCCCTCACCCATACAGGCCCTGTTGCAACCTTTGTGACCGCAATCGTTATGCCACTGGTCTCTGGTCTGCTTCTTCTGTTGATGAGATTGATGCCCTATTTCTACATGTCCTAAATAGCTACTAAAGAAGCATAGGGAGTGTTGTGGAAAGTCTCAACCTCTACTCCCTGTAGTGTATGAACAGCACGAATCTACCACAATTGCTCTTTGCTCACAAAGGGTGGACTAGAGTAGGACTCCGCCACCATGATATCACTAGTCAAAAAAATATTTTTTTTCCTGAAATGCAGTTGAGAGATAGCAAAAAGGGGTTCATGGCATAGCAAAGAGGTTATGCTTTACTGAGCTTTGTGTCCCCTTCAGAAAAAAAAATTGTCCAAAAGGGAATTTAACTGAAGATTCATGCAGCCTGAACCAAGAGCGGCATAAATCAGGCGCTGGAAACAGTATTGCAGCTATGTATATTTTACTTTGAAATGCTGCGGCATTCAATAGAGAACATACTTTAAAAAGCCAGTTAAAAATATACATCTCAGATGACCAGCCTTAGAAGCAGATCCCTGGTGGCTAATACTCCACTTTGCTCTTCTAGACTGACAAGACTCTATAAGGAGAGATGTGTAGCCCAGCTGTGACTGGAGCCACATGTTACCCTGGAAGATGCACAAAAGGTAAACCCACAACAACCCATAAGCACACAATACTCCACATTTTCCTGGTGCCACCAGAGGGAGCCCTTGGAGACGACAGCAGTGAGATGAAGGCAGTCTAGCTGAGAGTTAGCTAGTCGTTGGTTTTACCTCAGAGTGTAAGTTTTACCTCAGCAGAGGAGATTAGAGCAGACTGTGAGAGATTCTAGTCAGAACGGCAGTTACCTCAGACGAGCTGAGAGGGAAAGACTAGCCAGAACGAGAAAGCCTGAAGACTTCAGCAAACACTCAGTTTAGGAGTGGAGTCCAGTAGTAGTGGGAAAGATTACCACTTAGCCTGGTCAAAATTGAGTTTACTGAGAGACCTTCAGTGAGCGTTTTAGTGAGTAAGCGTGCCGACGCTTGGAGAGCGGTGAAGATAAAGAAAGCTGACATCTGCTGCTAGCTTGTGCTTATGATAGTGGTGAGAGTAGGACGAAAGGCAGGTGAAAGAAAGAAGAGAGAGAGTGACAGAGGTTATCCAGCATTGATAGCTTACCTCCACTCTGCACCACCGGACACCGGGTCCGCGCTTGCCAGCATCTGCACGACTGGTAGGAGACACCGGAGACCCTGCTGGACTACAGGTCGCAGGGGCCCAACAGTGCTGATACGTAACCGGGATCAGAAAGAACAGGAGTCTGGCCTGATCAGCCATATAGAGACTTAGTTCTGTCCACAAGAAGGCCTCACCACAATGTCAGCCGGGCGTAGCTGAGAAGACAGAGTTAGGCTTTGTTTTATGCAAGTCAGAAACTCACACACTTAAAGGAGTAAGGAGGCCCTACACCACCTCAGTGGGATTACTGGACGTGCATCCTCCACCCTGACAGCTTCCCGGGTCGTGCCTACAACTTCACCATCAGTAAAGGTACAGAAAGAGACTTTCTTGTGTGTGTCTGCCTTATTGCTCCTGCACCCCTATATTACACCGCCATATACCCTGAGGGATCAGTCTCGCCTGTGGGAGACTTAACACCTTGCTGCCCAGTAACAAACCCTCAGAGGATCTACCCTGCAGCGCTGTTCATCCTGACCAGGAACCACAGGTGGCGTCACGAACATTTCTACAAACTTATAATCCCCTGTAAATATCCCCTTTTTAGTGAGCGCCCAGGGCAACGGACCGAGCTGTGCTACCCGTGACATCCCCCAGTGAAGTGAACGGGCTCGGTGCCGAGTACCCCACAGGCCCTGGCTATGAGCGACTCAGAAACATGTCAGTCTAAGGCAGGGATGTCAAACTCAAATATAAAAGGGCTAAAATTAAAAAAATCTTGGACAAAGTCGCAGGCCGACCTTGATATTTATTAAAACAATGTAAACAGTTGAGGACGTTTTTCCTTATCAACAAATATAAGTACGTCATATGTTGTGAAGGGGATAATGGTGTTGTCTGGTCTAAAATGACAAGTCTACAGTAACTATGTGTGATTGCAGACTTGTGAATCCTCCCAGTGCATGCACTTAGCGCTATGAGGATTCTCTGCTGTCAGCACCGAGAACAGCGGTCATATGAAAGCAAGTATGTGATATGCAAATGTGGCGCCCCTGAGTGTTCAGTCGCCACAGAAGTATTGCACCTCACCCAGAGGTGTGATACCCCATTCACAGGTAAGGAGGGAGCACCACCTAGGACTCTAACACCTGCACCCAACACACGGGAGGATGGTCTCATCCTAGGCTGAGATAGGAAAGGGTGTATGGGTGGGTGGAGTAGCAGTAGCAAGGAGGAGTGAAGCTTGAGGAAGCAGTAGGCAGGATTAGAGAGTCCTGTAGAGAAAGAGGAAAGAGAAGGACGTGTTTTGAGCAGCTCCCAGTGAAGGGACGCTTAGAATCCTAAGTGAGGATTGGCATAGTTAGGACCTGATATACGAGAAGAGCCTTAACGTGGCTATCAGGTACACATAAATTGGCCTTTTTATGCGCTAAGACTTCTCAATTTTTCATATTTCTAAGGCAGTGATGCAATTCATTTTTCATCTTTTTTCATATTTTTGTGTCCGCAAGCTATAGCGCTACAGTGTGCTTCCTTTTATTCTTGAATGTGTATGGGTTGGTGACTCTAAGTTTTAGCACCTGTTCACATTGGATCTATGTTTGGATGTGCCGGTCAGTTTTTGATATGTCCTCTGAGTATTTGGGCATGCTCAGAGATTTAGTTTGTGTTGTCATAGCTGCATGATTTGCGGCTGCTAGACAGCCTGAATACATGTGGGGATTGCCTTGTTTATTAGGAAATCCACACATGCATTCAGGCTGTCTAGCAGCTTCAAATCATGCAGCTACGGTGACACAAACTAAATCTCTGAGCACGCCCAAATACTCGGAGGACACCCGAGCATGCTCAGGAAAACCCGAGCAACGAGTATACTCGCTCATCACTAGTCATTACCCCTTTAGGTATACAACTCCGAATTCACTGACCTCACAGGGAAGAGCACTAGATTCAGGCACTTTATGCCGGACCCCATTCCTACTGTAGTGTGCTTTGCTTCAGAACGTGTGTATGGAAGAGAGGAGGAGGGGTGGGAGGCTATGGTGATGCTAGGTGTCTTTCTCTTGTGCCTTTTAAGATGGCAAATTTTGGATCTTGAAGAAAACAAGTAAAACTTAAGCACACTAGCAATTCGACAAGACTGATATCAAAAGCCTCAAGAATGTAGCAAAGGAAAAAAACAAGTTGTATGGAATGAAAATTTAAACAAACCTACCGTGCTGTAATCTTCATCCCAGAGGATCAGTACGTGAGAGGAACTCCTGCTGTCAGTGTTTCTGAATAGCACAGGAGTGAGCACAATTCTCCCATATCTTCCTCTAAGCAGAGGCAAGCTGCTGTCACGTGGGGATATACTACATACAGAAAAAAGGTCTTACCTATCCTTGCACAGAAGCATTTCTTGTCTGGACACCTGCTGGGATTTCTCTTCTCTGATTGGATAGTGCAGTGGGTGACTTGAAGAAGTGCCAGCATCTACCATATTTTTCAGACTATAAGACACACCAGACCATAAGGCGCACCTTGGTTTTAGAGGAGGAAAATGGAAAAAAAGGCAAAAAATGTGGTCATGACACTCTGTTATGCGGGGGGGGTGTAAGCAGGGAAAACAAAAAGCAAGAAACAAATATCCTAAAATAAAATAAAATAAAAAATATATTGCAAAAAATGCATGAAGGTAGTAATAATAATAAGGGTATTTGGTAAACATAATTTTGATCAAAAGAATGTACAAAAATACAGCAAAAAAAGGCAGAGATGCTCACCTGCCCAGGCCTTCAAACAAATGCACTATCAGGATGCAGTGGACCCATATAGTTAAGATGACGGCAACACAGGTGCAAGAATACCGATGAGACAACCGCTCACAACCTACCAATCCATGGAGGAGGCGGCTGCTTGGTATATTGATGCAAAAAGAAGACTTGTATGCAGCGCCGTTCACATTATGGCAATGCACAGCATCCAGTTAAACAGCCTAGTATTTACACCCTTCTATTAGATCAGGCGGGCTGCCCAGCGCTATTAAAATGCATGCCATGTGAACAGACACCACAGTTTACAAGACCAAATGGGCCCACCTGCATCCTGTAAAATAAAGTGCAAAAAACACATAAAAAAATATATTAAATAATGTGAGGTATTAGTTGGTATTTTGGCCTGATAGTGCATTTGTTTGAAGGCCTGGTCAGGTGAGCATCTCTGCCTTTTTTTGCTGTATTTTTGAATTTTTGGAGGATTTCTAAGTCCTCTTTTTGAACTATTGCTGTTTAGATAAAAAGAATGTACAAGCCATCCCGCCACGTCAAGGCAACCCTTTGTGGGACAGTCCTAACTCTTGTATTAAAAACCTTTCCACCTGTCAAGTGACAAATGTGAACAAGGACAGAGAGACTGAACCCACCAGTAAAAGCATAGGCCAGACAGGATGGATTTCTCAGCTCAGAAGCAGGGCGGTCACACCCTTATATGCACAAGATGCACTAAGGTGCTGGGATGCAGTACGCAAGGGGACACGGGGGGGGGGGTAATTTTGCTGATTAATTAAAGGCACAGTACACTGACAGAGTCCACGAAGCAGACAATCAGCTACCTTCCCCCCAGACACCTCCCCCCGGCCCCTTGTACATAAATGGACAGGACCAACACAGTTCATTCACACAAGTTACCTTCTTTTCCTTGGGTCTCAGCAGTCCAGGAAATAAAGGATGCAGCAGCTCTCCAACAGGGAAAATTAACTTTATTGAACAAGGATGAAAGGAGGACAAAAGAAACGATTTCAACACTGGTTTCCTGTTCTCTCCCTGACATTAGCTGCAGCCATACCCACAACATTCACAGTAGCTGAAGTTTGCAGTTGTCCAATCACTGGAATCTGGGTGCCTGAGACCCCTTCAGCGAAGGCCCTTTTTAAGTCCCTCGGGCCTGTGTTCTAGTCCTTAGTCCTGATACTCAGTCTCTGGTCCGGGGCAGCAGACCTCTTCCGTCCTGGGAGGGTCTGGCAGTGACCCTCTGTAGCAAACGTCTGCCCTCAGCAAAGTTCCCTGGCTTTCTGACTGGGGACAGCAGCTTCCTCTTCCCTCACTGCTGCTGGCCCAGACCACAAGGCTTAACTCTTTCTGTCCCTATCTACATACAGCAAGTACTCATAACAGGAAATACAGGACACCATACATTGCATATACAGCACTTAAAGGGAAAACATCACAATACATTACAGATACATAATGCAAATGTGTAGCCCTGGTGTTAGGCACACGCAGTACCCTGGAGAATGTGTGGAGAGATAGCAGTTCAATGCTCAATACCCATTCACTCAACATACACTAGACACACCCTTAGGGTAGTGTAGTTACTTGTGAGGGAGTGGTCAGTGGATATTCGTTGAGTGATTAGAGTAGTCAGTTTCCTGTCTTCGGACAGAGCAGACGTGTGGAGTCTAGCTGGGACTTGGAGGGAGGAAGTAGTCCAGCCTGGTTCTATCAGCAGTTCAGCAAGTGGAGGCCAGTAAGGGCGAGATATAGATCACCTCAGCCTGGTCAGAGCTGTACCTCACTTGAAGACATTGATAAAGAAAGAAGAGCTTAGTACAGAATTACTTCAGTCTCCTGTCCCAAGGACAGTGAAAGGTTCAGAGACGTGCTCCTGCCTAGTGGATAACTGAGAGTCTGTCAACTAACTCTGAAGGAGGAAAAGAAGGGAGTGATTATACGACTTTTTGCAAGTGTGAGTGTTTATGCTACAAGCGCGGACAAGGCGAAAGGCACAGTGGAAAGGAATATTTGAAAAGTGCTTTTGGATTGAAGAAGTCCTGCACATTGTTACCGGTCACTGGGGACCGAAGGATCACTAAAGCTTCACGCTTAGTGGTAAGAAAACCAGAGACTTACCGGACCTTAGGTCGCGGCAAGCAGCCCCTAAATAGTCGGTACGTAACTGGGGTCAGGGGGAGTGAAGACTTTGAGTCAGTGCACGACAAGACAGGAATTCAGCTCTCTCACAGGAAGGCTCCGACAACAAAACTGACTGGGCGGTACAGCTATGGAATAGCTGGAGTTATAGAGGGAACTACGCTTCAGGCTGGTTGTACTCATTGTTGTGAAAGTAAAGGAGGCCCCTAACTTGTCCAGCTGCTATCTCGAAATACATTCTCCTTGGATCAGCCTCCCTGGGACCTGCCTGAACATCTTACAAGTAAAGGTATGGAAAGACGCTGATGTGTGAGACTGTGTTATTTACTTGCATGCCTGCACAACCCTGCTTTAACTATCGACCTGAGGGAAGAGTCCCACCTGTAGGGGACCCGACATCTAGCTGCCTCACCATCCCCTCAGAGCTCTACAGCAGCGCTGGTATAAATTACCAGAAGACTACAGGTGGCGTCACGAACTGTAAATATATCTATCCCCTGTAAATATTCCCCCAACATACGCCAGACCGCCAGGGCCACAGACCGAGCCACCGCTACCTGTGACAATCCCATAGACTTCTACGGGCTCGGCTCTGAGTACCCCATTGCCCTGGTAACCCACAATTGTGGTGCGTGGTCGAGACAAATTGGCGTCACGAACAGGATGCGAAACTCGCAAAATTGCGAGCCCTGTGTGCCTATGGAATTGTTTTTGTGAAAAGGACTGTTTGCACTTTTGGCGCCAAAAATCGCCATCTTTGTCGCCATATTCGCGCCCTCAGGCGCTGGAGAAGAAGGTGGGCGTACCTTCGTGGGCGTCTACCCCCCTGTGGCGCGAAGAAGATGCCTGTCCTCTCAAAGTGCTATTACAATATGCGATCCTGCCCTACAGCAAAGGAGGTCCGCCTCCTCTTCACCTTTCCTGCAAAGAGGAGGAGACGCAAACCCCGCCTCCACGGAAGAGACCGGACGTCTCTGGAGGAAGATGAAAGAATCTTCTGGAACATCATGGAAGCAGGACGTGTGCAGCCGAGCAGGGAAGCGGAGGAAGGCAGGCCCCGCTCCCCAGCCAAGCTGCCACCAGCACCGGAGTCATCCGTGGTCCTGCACCTGCAGCAAGCATTGCTGGAAATCAAAGAAGAAAATGCACGACTAAGAAAGATGATTTTGCCACAACCTGGATTTGAAGAGATCGAGAGACGCCGGCGTACCCTGGAGCAGCGGCGGCTGTGGGACGCGGTGATCTCTCCCTTCGACGACCCCCCACGATTCGAGTTACCAAAACTTCTGCTGCCCAAGGCAAAGGAGCAACCGGAGGCTGCCCCCGAAAGTACCGATCCTGATCCCACCGGTGAAGCGGTGGAGGCGAAGGAGGTTGAGGAGGTAC
Organism: Oophaga sylvatica; assembly: GCA_033576555.1. NCBI lineage: Eukaryota > Metazoa > Chordata > Amphibia > Anura > Dendrobatidae > Oophaga > Oophaga sylvatica. Next base: position 192,940,661 of record JARQOD010000005.1, read on the forward strand.
CGCCAGTTCCGGAACGCCCGCCCGGCCAGGAGGCCGCAGCAGATGATCGAACCCCGGCAGGGACACCGGAGGGGTCCTGTCCGTCGTTACCAGACGTCGACTGGGACGAGATGGCGCGCCTGGATGACGTCGCCTACACCGCCCAGTGGGAATATGAGTGGCAGCGTCGTGAGGAGAAGCAGAAACGCCAGCAGGAGGAAGAGCGGGAAGCTCAGCGGAACCGGCAGCGGCAACATGCAGAGCTGATCGCGGACAAGGAGAGTGTCCGGAGAGAGAAAGGTACCCTGAGGGAACCGCGGCGGCAGGGGTGTGTGACTGAGTTCCAGCTCCGGAAGGGCTGGGGCTTCATCCGTGAACCGGGCCTCTACCCAGGGGTCTTTGTCAGCAGGCGTGACGTAGAATCCCACCTACCGCAAGGCCATCCCGGGAGGGACTTAGTTAATGGAGACATTGTCACGTATACACGGCACTGGGGAATGAAGGGATGGTATGCCCTTAACGTCACCATCGTCCGTGACCCCGTCCCCGACGCAGGTAACGTCACCACTACCGCAGCGTCCCCGTCTCCAGCTCAAGCAGTATCCGGCCGTGCCCCAGCATCGCCCCTGCAGGTACTTCGCAAGTGGAAGCGACACCTGTATACCGTTATCCTTCTACATCGCAACATGCGACCCAGTTTCCATCGCAATCCATGACACGATCCATATCGTTAACTGTGACTCAGATTGAAAAGCAATCGGTGTCTCGCAAGGAGAAAGTACCCGTTGCGCCCCTAGAGGTTCACACAAGAACTGTGGCAACTCAGACCCCAATAGCAGGTCACGACTTGTTAGTCCTGGGATCTAGGGCCCATTGCATTGTTCCAGCCCCGGGGTGGAAAATGTATTTGAAATAAATGAATAGTAAAGAAAAACCGGTGAGATCCATAAAGGGGTCTACCATAAGTAAAGTTGTAAAAAGTTTAAGAATGTTTGCCAATTTTTGCACAAGTTAAACGAGTATATAATATATTTATATATTGCCAACAGTAGAATGCCCGGCTGGGTAAACAGATAAAAAGTTTTGCACTTTATTATTATTATAATATGATATAATATGTGTCGTTTTGCTAACAATGGACTCAGAGGCTGAGGACTGTGCCAGCCCAGAACTTATTTGTATATAGTTGCGCTTCGGTGCCATATCTTGGTTTTACATAAAACCATCACAACTACCTCTGAATACAAAAACCCGTGTGGTGTGGCACTGAGTGAGGTCTGCATTCCTAAGTCCTGCAGCCCACCCAGGACCCACGTTGAAGGTTTGGTGCGGGTCCTTCACAAGAATACTGTGTATTTATTGAATGTTTTGATGCCTTAATACTTTTGTATTTTTCTATATCCAATGTGTTGTTTGCAACGTTCAAGACATCCTTACCTCCCGGATGGGACGAATTAATGTTTAATGTTGATGTTTTCATGCATAAACAAAACTGTCTCTTTGTATTTTACAGCCCGGGAGTGCTGTCTTTTACCATGGGGGAATGTGTAGCCCTGGTGTTAGGCACACGCAGTACCCTGGAGAATGTGTGGATAGCAGTTCAATGCTCAATACCCATTCACTCAACATACACTAGACACACCCTTAGGGTAGTGTAGTCACTTGTGAGGGAGTGGTCAGTGGATATTCGTTGAGTGATTAGAGTAGTCAGTTTCCTGTCTTCGGACAGAGCAGACGTGTGGAGTCTAGCTGGGACTTGGAGGGAGGAAGTAGTCCAGCCTGGTTCTATCAGCAGTTCAGCAAGTGGAGGCCAGTAAGGGCGAGATATAGATCACCTCAGCCTGGTCAGAGCTGTACCTCACTTGAAGACATTGATAAAGAAAGAAGAGCTTAGTACAGAATTACTTCAGTCTCCTGTCCCAAGGACAGTGAAAGGTTCAGAGACGTGCTCCTGCCTAGTGGATAACTGAGAGTCTGTCAACTAACTCTGAAGGAGGAAAAGAAGGGAGTGATTATACGACTTTTTGCAAGTGTGAGTGTTTATGCTACAAGCGCGGACAAGGCGAAAGGCACAGTGGAAAGGAATATTTGAAAAGTGCTTTTGGATTGAAGAAGTCCTGCACATTGTTACCGGTCACTGGGGACCGAAGGATCACTAAAGCTTCACGCTTAGTGGTAAGAAAACCAGAGACTTACCGGACCTTAGGTCGCGGCAAGCAGCCCCTAAATAGTCGGTACGTAACTGGGGTCAGGGGGAGTGAAGACTTTGAGTCAGTGCACGACAAGACAGGAATTCAGCTCTCTCACAGGAAGGCTCCGACAACAAAACTGACTGGGCGGTACAGCTATGGAATAGCTGGAGTTATAGAGGGAACTACGCTTCAGGCTGGTTGTACTCATTGTTGTGAAAGTAAAGGAGGCCCCTAACTTGTCCAGCTGCTATCTCGAAATACATTCTCCTTGGATCAGCCTCCCTGGGACCTGCCTGAACATCTTACAAGTAAAGGTATGGAAAGACGCTGATGTGTGAGACTGTGTTATTTACTTGCATGCCTGCACAACCCTGCTTTAACTATCGACCTGAGGGAAGAGTCCCACCTGTAGGGGACCCGACATCTAGCTGCCTCACCATCCCCTCAGAGCTCTACAGCAGCGCTGGTATAAATTACCAGAAGACTACAGGTGGCGTCACGAACTGTAAATATATCTATCCCCTGTAAATATTCCCCCAACATACGCCAGACCGCCAGGGCCACAGACCGAGCCACCGCTACCTGTGACAATCCCATAGACTTCTACGGGCTCGGCTCTGAGTACCCCATTGCCCTGGTAACCCACAATTGTGGTGCGTGGTCGAGACACATACAGCATAATGAACATATCTATATCAAGTGCACGGGGGTCACACGGAAGGAGGAGAGGGTGCAACTGAGGGGACCTACCACCCCCTTACACTCCCCTCTCCTTAAACAAGGCCATCCCGGCCATGGCAAACTTGGCAAAACGTTAAACAGCAGTTCATAAAACACACTCAGTTCTTTAATGGCTGGTTATCTTTTTAACATGGGCGGCCGCAGTCTTTAAAGTAGGCCTCCTTCAGACCCGACAGTCCTTTTTAGTTTAGGTGTCCACATGACCCTGGTCCTTCCGGGGACCGTCTCCCCCTCCCTCCTCTCAGCGGATCATGAACCCTTTTTAGCGGTGGTGAGCTGCTTTCACAAACATCGGGCTAGTCAGTGGTTTGAAGTGGGGACAAAGTTCAGGAATGGGCAGTCCAGTAGCCACCTTCGGAGTCCACTGCTGTTAACCTCATGGGGTCCTGGTCTCATGATCCAGCAAGTGGGACACCAATTGGTGTAAACAAAACTAGGAGGAGGGGGAAAACAAACAATTGTGGCCGACAACAGGTGGCCACTACACACGGCATTGTCCTTGGCTGCCATGCAAGGTCCATTGTCCTTTTGGGGGTGGAACAGTCCCTTATATATGCAGGGTGCAAACAGCACCAATTAACATTAATTTCTTAAAGGGGCCGCTCAGTCTGCAGACAGCCTTAGTTGCATAGTGTGCTGAATGTGACCCCTGAACCACCACATACACCTGTGAGGAGGACCCACTGGAGGAGGAGGAGTCTCCGCTATTCCTCCAGCTCCACACTCCCTCCTGTGGTGGGCCCACACCTCCAGGAGCTTTCGGCTCCGTGAACGCATCTTCGGCCACCTGCCTGCCCTGAGGCACCGATCTCTTAGCCGAGGCAACTGCGGTCGCAGCAGCCAGCTGTTCCACATGTGGGGCCTCTTGTGGTGGGCTAGTCTCCTAGTCTGAGGCCAATTTTATGACTGCCGCAAAAGGCCCCCGAGGTCCTTCTTTTTTTACAAAAGACACATAGTCCCCCTCTCGGAGAGGACTGTGAAATATGAGGGACCCCGCATTAATATACACTTTGGCTCCAGTCCCCAGCTCCTGTACGAAGCCATAGCCCTTTTTCTGGTTCAGATACCGCACCACTCCGAGGGTCATCTGATCCACCGCAGCTCCTCCGCCTGGGCGCTGTAGTTCTGCAAGGATGCAGCGCTCACGCCGCTTTTACTGCCGTATCACTTCATGGATCCACTCTGCCTCCGTAGGCACCAGGGGCTTCTCCGCCCACAGGCCACGAACGTCAGCTGGATTGGGTGCAGCCTGCGGAAGCGCAGGTGCCGCCATGGTCGAAGGCGATGACAGAATCAGCAGCCGGAGGACCTCCGATGGAGGGACGGACGGCACTGACACCTGCAGAGATGACAGCAGAGCCACAGGAGGTGAGAGGGCAGCGGTCAGGGCAGCGGGATGGCCGAGCAAGTGTCCCTTACTCACAGCCACAGCTGTCGGTAGTCCTCTTGCTTGGCTGCCAACATCGCTGATTGCGGCCGTCATCATCCTCTGCAGGGCCGCCCTTAAGAGCCTTCCGGACTCCCGCAGGTTCCTGTTGGGGCATCACCGGGCCCTAGTAGTCCTCGTCGTCCTCATGGTCCTCCACTGGTCATTGACTCGGTCGCAGACCTGGGGGTCGCTCCTCCAGTTCTTCTGACCACCAGGCCTCGAACTTCAGACCTACCTCCGCCCAGACCTTGAGCACCTGCAATCCTGGTGACCTATGCCGTCGCGGTAAGACATGCTGTGCCTCTCCATGTCAGCAGATAATGGCCCCTCATCCTCCAACAAATAGTTCATCTTTTTTGGGTTCCACCCATTCGTGGGTGGGGTAACTTCCGGCGGCTCCACCCGTTTCTCTAAGTTCAGCTGTGGGGGCGGGGGTGGGAGCTCTATCTCCACCCGCACCCATTTTGGGTGGGAATCCATCACAACGGGGTGTGTCCTATTGTCTCCTGGCACCAAATTCCTGCATGGCACCCACAAAAGGCGGCAATTTCCCATTTGGCTTGCATCTGACTCTGTGTTTTGTTTATTCCTTTGGTACTGCGCTATAGTCTAGGATTTGACCTGGCCTGTTTAACTATTCTGCTGCCACATGGTAGCAGCCTCGCTGCTGCACTGCAGGTCTGCTCTTGCTGTGTGCAGTCCTCCCTCCACTCTATTGCCATCCAGTGGAGCTTGCATCTACCTGCATAGCAGCAGCATTACAGTTGGCCTCCTGTTGCATCAATTCTTCTGGCATTCCCAGCACCCACACCACTTCACTTGGGCGGGATAGTAAGATTATCCTCCCCCAGGTTGACGCACCGCACCACGACATTACCATCATGGACGACAGCTAATGTCCAAGCAATGAGGAGTCCTGAGGGTATCTTGTCCATTGAGGTTTGCTCTATCTGGACTTCAACTCCTTTGGGGCGTGCACAAGTTTCCATGGGCAATGTGAGCACAGTCTGGCCAGGAAAAGAGGAAGAGTTTAGCAGCTGCAGGGACTATCACTTTTCCTAGAACTTTACTTTTCACTTGATTTTTCCTAGGCCTGGGCGACTAGTATCAATTGTTGAAACACCTTTCTCTGGGGGGTTTGTGGGCTCCACCGGTTCAGAAAAGCATCCAGGGACTTGCTGATTAAGAGGGTCTTGAGTTCTTTCAGCATATTCATCCCCAGAGTCACTGGAGGGCCGTTGCTTTTTTCTCCGACAGTCAACACAACTCCTTTCCGGTCCACATCTTTGCCGCACACTGTAATTCGCATCCAGACCACCCCTGCGACCGGGATGGGCAACTGATTGGCTGCAATCAGCTTGATTACTGTGCTCCACTCCGGCCGCTTCACCTCGGGAAAATGACATCTGAAATATGCTTGGTGGTCACCTGTGAACCAGTATCAACTAGGCAGCGGACGGCTCAACCATTTATTTCAGCCCATATGAGAGGGCTCACAGAAATTAAGCTTTCGGGACTGCTTTCACTCCTCCTTGGCTTCACAGGCTCTGGGCAGCGTCTCCCGGCCACGGATCCCACTAGTTTTACCAGCTGCCGAGTCAGAGGCCGCCCCCGTCTCGCACACCCTCGGACATAATAACAATAATAACATCCCAACATTTGAAGCAAGTCGGATTCCTCTCTGCTCGGGGCTGTTCCATTTCTGGGCAGTGTTCACCTAGCAAACAGGGCTCGGAGGCACTCTTGTCTCGGGGCACAGTTGGTGCAGCAGTGGGGACCCTTCTGAGGCTGGACCTTTCTTCTCGCATGTCCCGTATTTCTTTCCGGATCTCACAGGCCCAGTCAGGTTCAGCTGCGGGTGAGATGGGTACCCCACTACTCCGGACCATCCCTGCCAAGGCTGCGGTCCCCTGCTCCTGCTCCCTTATGCACGCTTCGGCTCCAATTTCTAAGAAAGTTATACGCTGCCTAGCATGCAGGCTCTCCCGCAAAGCTTGCTTAAGCGATGTGTCTCTGAGGCCTGCCACAAACTGGTCTCTCAATATCACATCAGAGGACGCACTCCTATTACCCCCACATCATCCCATCGGGCGATATGCGCGTGCACCTCTTGCAGTGCATTAACATATTGTGTCACTGACTCCCCCTCCCTTTGGACACGGCTGATCAAGCGCATCTGCAATTCCCAACATTGGTGGGTCTCCATGCATCTCTTCCAGAATCTGTAACACCTTCGTCAACATGTCCCGTTCATGAGGGGCGAAACATTACAGAACATCTAGCCTCACCATCCAGGGCCATCAGAGCAATCTCCGCCTGCATAGCAGGAGTCATAGGATACATCCTCAACATGCTTTTATCCTGCTCGGTCCTGTCCCACAACAATAAATTATCCTCCGTGAATTTAGGGAGATTGCTGAGCATGGCCCCCAGCGACAAGCTGGACTGCGGGGCACCCATGGCAGATTGCTCTGCTGCCTCTGCGTTCGTAGACTGCATTCTACTGACTATGCCAAATGTAAGCAGGTGCTGGGATGCAGTACACAGGGATTGCAGAGCAGTACGGTATAACAATATTATTTAATTTAACAGAAAAGATTAAAGTAATCTCCTGCAGGGAGTTAATAAACAGTGAACAAAAATTAAAGGAATAGTAGGAATTAATGCGACAGTCTGAAGTTTAACCCTTTACCCCCAAGGCTGATTTGCATGTTAATGACTAGGCCAATTTTTACAATTCTGACCACTGTCTCTTTATGAGGACGCTTTAATGGATCCCGATGATTCTGACACTGTTTTCTTGTGACATATTGTACTTCATAATCGTGGTAATATTTCTTTGATACTACTTGCGTTTATCTATGAAAAAAATGGAAATTTGGCAAAAATTTCGAAAATTTTGCAATTTTCCAACTTTGAATTTTCATGTCCTTAAATCACAGAGATATGTCACATAAAATACTTTAAATATGAGGGAAATGTTACTTATACTTTACATCAGCACAATTTTGGAACCAAAATTTTTTTTGTTAGGAAGATATAAGGGTTAAAAATTAAACAGCTATTTCTCATTTTTACAACACCATTTTTTTTAGGGACCACATCACATTTGAAGTCACTTTGAGGGGTCTATGTGATACAAAATACCCAAAAGTGACACCATTCTAAAAACTGCACCCCTCAAGGTGCTCAAAACCACATTCAAGAAGTTTATTAACCCTTCAGGTGCTTCACAGGTATTTTAACTTGTTAAATTAATTAAACTTTTTTTCACAAAAAATTTACTTCAGATCCAATTTGTTTTATTTTACCCAGGGTAACAGGAGAAATTGGACCCCAAAAGTTGTACAATTTGTCCTGAGTACACTGCTACCCCACATGTGCAGGTAAACCACTGTTTGTGCACATGGCAGAGCTTGGAATGGGTCTATCACAGTGATCAAAACCGGTTATAGCGGGTTTTTATGTTTGCCAGCTGTCACACACTAAAAGACGCTTTTTATTGCAAAAAATAGTTTTTGCATCACCACATTTTGAGAGCTATAATTTTTCCATATTTTAGCCCACAAAGTCTTGTGAGGTCTTGTTTTTTGCGTGACGAGTTGACGTTTTTATTGGTACCATTTTTGGGCATATGACATTTTTTGATCACTTTGTATTCCGATTTTTGGGAGACAGAATGAGCAATTCACAATTTTTTTTTGGGGGGGCGATTACACCGTTCCGTGTGCGGTAAAATTGATAAGGCAGTTTTATTCTTTGGGTCAGTACGATTACAGCGATACCTCATTTATATTTTTTATGTTTTGGCGCTTTTATATAATAAAAACTATTTTATGGAAAAAATAATTGTTTTTGCATAACTTTATTCTGACAGCTATAACTTTTTATATTTTCACTGATGGCACTGTATTGCAGCTCGTTTTTTGCAGGACAAGATGACGTTTTCAGCAGTACCATGTTAATTTATCACTGTCTTTTTGATCGCGTGTTATTCCACTTTTTGTTCTGTGGTATGATGATAAACCATTTTTTTTTTACTTTCTTTATGGTGTTCACTAAACTTGTTAACTTGTGGGACAGTTTTATAGATCGGATCGTTATGTACGCTGCAATGCCAAATATTTGTACTTTTGTTGTTTAGATTTTTTTCATTCAAATATTTATTTAGTGATAGACTAAATATTGATTTTTTTATTATTATTTTTTATTTTTTAAAAAATATTTTTACAATTATTTAAAAAAAAAAATGTTATTTCATTCTATGTTTTACACTTTGTTCCACTATGGGACATTCATTTTTTGTAGCCTGATCGCTTCTATAGCATGCAGATGAAGTAGCATCTGCATGCTACAGAAGCTGTCTGTGTGTCGACCCGCCACCACAATTGTGGGTTACCAGGGCAATGGGGTACTCAGAGCCGAGCCCGTAGAAGTCTATGGGGATTGTCACAGGTAGCTGTGGCTCGGTCTGTGGCCCGGGCGGTCTGGCGTATGTTGGGGATATATTTACAGGGGATAGTTTATGTACAGTTCGTGACGCCACCTGTAGTATTCTGGTAATATGTACCAGCGCTGCTGTAGATCTCCGAGGGGATGGTGAGGCAGCTAGATGTCGGGTCCCCTACAGGTGGGACTGGTCCCTCAAAGTCTATGTGAGTTGTGAAGTCGAGTGCGGTTAAAGAACACAGTCTCACACGGTCAGCGTCTTTCCATACCTTTACTTGCAAGATGATAAGGCAGGTCCCAGGGAGGCTGATCCAAGGAGAGTGTATCTTGAGACGGCAGCTGGACAAGTTAGGGGCCTCCTTTATCTCCAATATGACGAGTGCAACTAGCATGAAGCGTAGTTCCCTCAATTCTCCAGCTTATCCAAAGCTGTACCTGCCCAGTCAGCGTAGTGTTAGGGGCCTTCCTATGAAGGAGCTGAATTCTTACGTGGTCCTGCAGAACTCTAAAGTCTTCACTCCCCCTGACCCCAGTTACGTACTGACTATAAGGGGCTTGTCTGCCGCGACCTAGGGTCCGGTAGATTCCTGGTTTTCCTGTCACCGTGCCTGAAACAACAGTGACTCTTCGGTCCCAGTGACCGGTAGCAACGTGCTGGACTTCTGCAATCCTGTAGCACTAATTCTATAATCCACTTGCCTTTCGCCTTGTCCACGCTGGTAACATAAGCACTCAAAACTAGCCAAGGGTCGAGCAGTCACTTCTTTCCTTTTCCTTCCAATGAAGTTAGCCACGGATGCTCAGTTATCACAGGCAGGAGCACGTCTCTGAACCTGATACCGTCCTCTAGACAGGGATGCTGATGACTTTCCGTGCTAGTACTTCTCCTTTCCTCAGTGTGTGTTGAGAAGGTGATACAGCTCTGACTAGACTAAGGTGTATTCCAAACACCTATACCAGACTCCACGATATGAACTGGGATGAAGCAGGCTAGACTCTTTCCTCCTCCAAACGTCTTCTCACAGATGTCTAGACTCTACTCCACACGTCCTCACTGCCCGAAGACAGGAACTAGACTCATCACTCTAACACCTACTACCTTGACCACTCCCTCTAGAGTATACTCCACTACCCTAGGGGTGTGTCTAGTGTGTGTCGAGTGAATGAATATTGAGCATTAAGCTGCCGTCTCGCCATACACTCTCCAGGGTACTGCGTGTGCCTACCACCAGGGCTACACATTCCCCCATGGTAAATGACAGCACTCCCGGGCTGTAAAATACAAAAGACATTTTGTTTATGCAATAAACTTTTAACAATAACATCTTCCCATCCGGGAGGTGAGGAAATCTTGAACGTTACAAACTTTTATAGAAAAATACAAATTTCAATTAGCATTCAATAAATATACAAGATACTTGTGAAGGACCCGCACCAAACCTTCAACGTGGGTCCTGGGTGGGCTGCAGGACGTCCAAATGCAGACCTCACTCAGTGCCACACCATACGGGTTTTGTTTTTCAGAGGTAGTTATGGATGGTTTTTGTAAAACCAAGATAGGGCACCGAAGCGCAACTATGTACAAGAAAGTTCTGGGTTAGCATAGTCCTTAACCTCAAAAGTCCATTTGCAAAGGAAGACATATCATATTAAATCACATTATAAAAGTGCAACTGTTTATCATCTATCATTTACCAATTACCCAGCCGGGCATTCTATAATTAGAAATATATATTCACTATATATAATACCTGTGCAAAACTTTTCAAAACATTTTAAACTTTCTGCTTTTTTTTTACTTGTGGTAGATCCGATAGGGATCTCACCAACTCTTTACTATTTATTCATCTTCTACTAATACACCTTCCACTACATCTTTCACCCCGGGGGCTGAAACGATGCAATGAGCCCTAGATCCCAAGACCAGCAAATCATGTGCTGCGATCAGGGTCTGGGTTGCGACAGTTCTGGTGCGAACCTCTAGGGGCGCAACGGGTATACTCTCTCCGCGTGACACCGATTGCGTCTCCATTACAGTCAACGATATAGACCGCGTCAGGTTTGCGATCTAGACTGGGTCGCATGTGGCGATGTGGAGGTGGCTTTAACTTGCGATGAACTCTGGGTCGCATGTTGCGATGACTTTGCAGGGGGCGATGCTGGGGCACGGCCGGATGCTGCTTGAACTGGGACCGGGGACGCGGCGGTAATGGTGACGATACCTGCGTCTGGGACGGGGTCGCGGACGATGGTGACATTCAGGGCATACCACCCCTTCATTCCCCAATGCCGCGTATAGGTGACTATATCTCCGTTTGCTAAGTCCCTCCCGGATGACCTTGCGGCAGGTGAGATTCCACGTCACGCCTGCTGACGAAGACCGCTGGGTAGAGGCCCGGTTCGCGGATAAAGCCCAGCCCTTCCGGAGCTGGAACTCAGTCACACACCCCCGCCGCCGCGGTTCCCGTAAGGTACCTTTGTCGCGACGGACAGTCTCCTTGTCGGCAATCAGCTCGGCATATTGTCGCTGGCGGTTCCTCTGAGCCTCCCGCTCTTCCTCCTGCTGGCGCCTCTTCGTCTCCTCACGACTCTGCCATTCTTGCTCCCACTGGGCGGTGTAGGCGACGTCATCCAGGCGCGCCATTTCGTCCCAGTCCACATCTGGTAGTGACGGACAGGACCCCTCCGGTGTCCCTGCCGGGGACCGACAATCTGCTGCGGCCTCTTGGCCGGGCGGGCGTTCCGGGATTGGCTGTACCTCCTCAACCTCCTCCGCCTCCACCGCTTCACCAGTGGGATCAGGAACGGTACTTTCGGGGGCAGCCTCCGGTTGCTCCTTCGCCTTGGGCAGCAGACTCTTCGGTACTTGGAATCGTGGGGATTCGTCGAGGGGAGAGGACGCCGTGTTCGTCATTTGCCACTTCAGCAGGTTACATCGGCGTCTCTCTATCTCCTCCAGTCCAGGTTGAAACTTCTTTAGGCGTGCGTTCTCCTCCTGAAGCTCTAACAACGCCTGTTGCAGGTGCAGGATTGCATAAGTCTCCGATGCTGAGGGCAGCTTGGCGGGGGCACGGGGCCTGCCTTCCTCCGCTGCCCCGCTCGGCTGCACACGTCCTGCCTCCATCATGTTCCACAAGATTCTTTTCTCTTTCTGCGGAGACATCCGGTCTCTTCCGTGGAGGTGGGATTTTCGTCTCCTCCTCCTCGCAGGGAAGGTGAAGAGGAGGCGGACCTCCTTTGCTGTAGGGCAGGACCGCATGTTGTAATAGCACTTTGAGAGGGCAGGCATTTTCTTCGCGCCACAGGGGGGTAGACGCCCACGAAGGTACGCCCACCTTCTTCTCCAGCGCCTGAGGGCGCGAATATGGCGACAAAAATGGCGATTTTGGCGCCAAAAGTGCAAACAGTCCTTTTCACAAAAACAAGTCCTTAGGCACACAGGGCTCGCAATTTCGCGAGTTTCGTATCCTGTTCGTGACGCCAAAAAGTTTGTGTCGACCCGCCACCACAATTGTGGGTTACCAGGGCAATGGGGTACTCAGAGCCGAGCCCGTAGAAGTCTATGGGGATTGTCACAGGTAGCTGTGGCTCGGTCTGTGGCCCGGGCGGTCTGGCGTATGTTGGGGATATATTTACAGGGGATAGTTTATGTACAGTTCGTGACGCCACCTGTAGTATTCTGGTAATATGTACCAGCGCTGCTGTAGATCTCCGAGGGGATGGTGAGGCAGCTAGATGTCGGGTCCCCTACAGGTGGGACTGGTCCCTCAAAGTCTATGTGAGTTGTGAAGTCGAGTGCGGTTAAAGAACACAGTCTCACACGGTCAGCGTCTTTCCATACCTTTACTTGCAAGATGATAAGGCAGGTCCCAGGGAGGCTGATCCAAGGAGAGTGTATCTTGAGACGGCAGCTGGACAAGTTAGGGGCCTCCTTTATCTCCAATATGACGAGTGCAACTAGCATGAAGCGTAGTTCCCTCAATTCTCCAGCTTATCCAAAGCTGTACCTGCCCAGTCAGCGTAGTGTTAGGGGCCTTCCTATGAAGGAGCTGAATTCTTACGTGGTCCTGCAGAACTCTAAAGTCTTCACTCCCCTGACCCCAGTTACGTACTGACTATAAGGGGCTTGTCTGCCGCGACCTAGGGTCCGGTAGATTCCTGGTTTTCCTGTCACCGTGCCTGAAACAACAGTGACTCTTCGTCCCCAGTGACCGGTAGCAACGTGCTGGACTTCTGCAATCCTGTAGCACTAATTCTATAATCCACTTGCCTTTCGCCTTGTCCACGCTGGTAACATAAGCACTCAAAACTAGCCAAGGGTCGAGCAGTCACTTCTTTCCTTTTCCTTCCAATGAAGTTAGCCACGGATGCTCAGTTATCACAGGCAGGAGCACGTCTCTGAACCTGATACCGTCCTCTAGACAGGGATGCTGATGACTTTCCGTGCTAGTACTTCTCCTTTCCTCAGTGTGTGTTGAGAAGGTGATACAGCTCTGACTAGACTAAGGTGTATTCCAAACACCTATACCAGACTCCACGATATGAACTGGGATGAAGCAGGCTAGACTCTTTCCTCCCTCCAAACGTCTTCTCACAGATGTCTAGACTCTACTCCACACGTCCTCACTGCCCGAAGACAGGAACTAGACTCATCACTCTAACACCTACTACCTTGACCACTCCCTCTAGAGTATACTCCACTACCCTAGGGGTGTGTCTAGTGTGTGTCGAGTGAATGAATATTGAGCATTAAGCTGCCGTCTCGCCATACACTCTCCAGGGTACTGCGTGTGCCTACCACCAGGGCTACACATCTGCGCTGCATGTTGTGCACACTGACCTGAAAGACTTCCTGACATGCACTGCGCATGACAGGAAGTTTCTCAGCTCTGGAGACCCGGATGTCGTGATGATGACATCGGGGGTCTTCATGGCAGCAATCGGGACCCCGCGTCACGCTGCTGTGTCTCCGATCCAAAGGCAGAGGGACTGGAAGTGTTCTGGGGTTAAAATGCAGGGAGTAATAATTATTACTACCTTCATGCATTTTTTTCAAAAAAAATTTTTTTTTTTTTTTTTTTTTATTTCATTTTAGGATATTTGTTTTTTGTGTCTGGTTTTCTCTGTGTAATGGTCATGTGTTAGTATACATTTACATTTTGTATACACATTAACTTACTTTTTCAGCTCAGACCTAGCTCCTTACTTAGTGCCGGGTGTCAGTTATGAGAATCAGCTGACAACCGGCCGCGATCAGCCACGCTCCCCCCGTGAGCGTGGCAAATCGCTGATGATGTACGATTCCGTCCATGGGAATTAAGTCCCAGGTCACATGGACGGAATAGTATGTCTAATGTAAGAGAGGGGTTAAACAGCATTTGTCGTGACTCCCACCGGTCCTCCTTGATAAACAGTCCGATTGGGGTTGTAGTACCAGAATCCTCAGATGGGGTCCTCTGTCGGCGGGCCAACTTCTGGTGGCAGCGGGCGGTCGCCGGTTTTACCCGCTGAGCCCCTAGTCCAAAAGCCTGAGCAGGCAAAGTGAGGGAAGCTGCAAGAGTCCCTGTGACAAATGTGGGCTGATGTGCGCTGGTCAGCAAAGGGGATTGCAACTCAGTATCCTGTAACCGGCCCACGCTTTTCTGTACAAGTGTAGTCCTACGTTTAGCCGGGTGCACAGCGCTTCCCGCACTCACTGTGTCATGTATAGTGTACAGTTCCTATAGCGTCTTGTGCTTGGGTGCGAGGAAAACACATGAGACACAGGTTGATATGAAATGACTTGTATTACTTCATACAAGCATGCAGAAAAGGTCACACAGTTTGCAGGAACAGAGGCAGGAGACACAGCAGGCCAGAGTAACTTCAAGCTCTACAATAACTCTCCAAAGCAGGTTCAGGATCTCTTCTCTGTACCGTAATTCCTCTGCAAACATGGATTCACCAGATAGCAGGTTTCCAGAGTCCAAAAGTGTTCCAAAGTTCCTCAGTAGGAAATAGCTGGAGTCCAAAATCCTAGGTTTCCAGGAGTCAGGTCACAGGCTGACTGAAGCTTGATTCAGGAGCACTGATTGTTCAGCTGAGGCTGCTTAAGAAGCAAGAGGAGAGAATCAGGGCGGGAACATGAAAGCTGGAACCTCCATATTAACTGAGGGCAAGATAGCTGCAGCAAGACAGAAAGCAAAATGGTCGACGGAAAACTGAGTTTCAAGGAACATGTCAAAAGAGACAAAGAACCTTACATTACTCCCCCCTTAGGACAACCTCCGGATGACCTCAGACCAGGCTTGTCAGGTACCTCTGATGAAACTGGCGGAGCAGGCGAGGAGCATTTACATTATTGACTGGCTCCCATGAGTTGTCCTCCACTGGGTAGCCCTGCCATTTAATCAAATATTGCAACTGATTTCTGTACAACCTGGAATCTAGAATCCTTTCCACCATAAATTCTTCCTGACCATCGACCAGCACTGGGTCAGGGCAAGGAGAAGAGCGTCCAGGAAACGTATTGGGTGTTGCAGCCTTTAGTAGGGATACATAAAAGTCAGGGTGGATTCTCATAGTTCTGGGCAGTTGAAGACGACAAGCAACAGCACTTATAATCTTACTGATCTTATAAGGTCCAATGTAATTATGTCCCAATTTAGACGATGGAATCTTTATTTTAAGATTTCTGGTTGACAGCCAGACCAAATCTCCTACCTTGAAAGCTGGTGCAGGTTTACGAATTATCTGCTGCTTTCTTGTACCTTTCCTGAGCCAATTCTAGATTTTCCTTTAGAAGATCCATATTCTTTTGTAAAGAAGTGATTCTTTCAGCCACTGCCGGCAAGGGCGTATCTATGGGAAATCGAGGAAGAATGTTAGGATGATAACCTAGATTGGAGTAAAAAGGAGACTGCTTAGTGGAGGCGCTCTGAGAGTTGTTATAAGAGAACTCAGCCAGTGGAAGTAAATCCACCCAATCATCTTGTAGGTGGCAGATAAAGCAGCGGAGATACTGCTCCAGGGTCTGATTGGTTCGTTCTGTCTGTCCATTAGTCTGGGGATGAAAAGCAGAAGAAAGGTTTACTTTAATGTCCAATGCGGCACAGAAATTTTGCCAAAACCTTGAAGTGAATTGCACCCCTCGATCCGAAATGACCTCATCCGTACTCCATGTAAGCGAAACACATTCTTAATCATTAAGTCTGATGTCTGTTTTGCAGTGGGTAAACCGACACAAGGGATAAAATGAGCTGCCTTTGTTAGACGATCAACCACCACTAGAATGGTGTTCTTCCCTTGAGAGGTTGGTAACTCCACAATGAAGTCCATAGAAATGGATCCCCACGGGGGGACGGGGTGGGAAGAGGTTGTAACAGACCAGTTGGTGAGGAGCGAGGTGTTTTGCATCTTGCACAGACTTCACATGAAGTGACATAGTTTAAAACATCTTTCCTGTAAGTGGGCCACCAAAAGAAACGAGAAAGAAATTCTTGTGTCTTTAGAATTCCCCTATGCCCGGCTATCTTGGAATCGTGGATGAGTTGCAATACTCTCAATCTGACTGTTTCAGGTATATACAGACGTTGTCCCTGAATCCACACACCATTCTTAAAAACAAGACTTACGTCCCTTGGGGTTGAGCCAACAAAGAATCCGCATGGTATGCTTCCTTGATGTCCTTAAGTAGGTCTTGATTATGAATCACTCCCAGGAATCTAGAGTCAGGAAGAATAGTCTTAGGAGGAGTAAGTGGACGTGTCTCTGCTGAATGAATCCTAGAGAGTGCATCAGCCTTTCCATTGCGCGATCCTGGTCTATAAGAAATTACAAAATTAAATTGGTTTAGGAAAAGATTCCAGCGAGCCTGGCGAGGAGTCAGGCACTTAGCCGACCTGATAAATTCAAGGTTACGATGGTCTGTCAGGACGACTATTTGCTGTGCAGCTCCCTGAAGAAGGTGTCTCCATTCCTTGAAGGCGGCAATAATGGCCAACAATTCTCTATTGCCCACATCGTAGTTCCTCTCAGCCGAAGACAACTGCTGGGAAAAGAAGGCACAGGGATGCAAGACATTCTTCTCACCTGTTCTCTGAGAGAGTATAGCTCCAACGGCACAGTCTGAAGCATCCACCTCTATTATGAAGGCAAGCTCGGGGTTGGGATGTACTAAGATAGGTGCGGTGGTAAATTTATCCTTTAAACAGGAAAATGCTTCCTGCGCTTGCGGGGTCCAGGAGAACCTAGACTGTTTCCGGGTAAGTTGGGTGATAGGTGACACTACCTCAGAGAAATTCCTAATGAAACGTCTATAGAAGTTGGCAAACCCGATGAAGCGCTGCACCTCCTTCACATTTCTAGGAATTGGCCAATCCTTGATGGCTTGGGTCTTGCTTCCATCCATACTAATCCTTGCGTAGATAGTACATACCCAGAAATTGAATTTCGGTCCTATGGAATTCACACTTTTCAAGTTTATGTAGAGATGGTTTTGTCTTAGGCGTTCTAAGACCATTCTCACATGTCCATGATGTTCCTCTGTGGAGTTAGAAAAAATTAGAATATCATCCAGATAAATCACCACAAATGTATCTAGGAGATCCCTGAAGATGTCATTCACCAAGTGTTGGAAAGTGGCTGGGGCGGTACTCAGACCAAAAGGCATAACTAGATATTCAAAGTGTCCATAGCGTGACCTGAATGCAGTCTTCCATTCATCCCCAGGTCTAATATGGACCAAGTTATAGGCCCCACGGAGATCCAGTTTAGAGAAAATTTTGGCGTGCCGCACTCTCTCCAACAACTCAGGGATTAAAGGCAATGGATAACGGTTTCTAATAGTAACCTTATTGAGTTCCCTATAGTCTATGCAGGGTCTCAGAGATCCATCTTTCTTCTTCACAAAGAAGATGGGTGCACCTGCGGGAGATGAAGAGGGGCGTATGAAGCCTTTGGCTAGATTTTCATCTATGTAGTCCTTCAAAGCTTTTAGCTCGGGCCCCGCTAGGGGGTAGATCTTACCAAAAGGTATCTCGGCTCCAGGCAATAATTCGATTGGACAATCATATGGACGGTGAGGAGGAAGCTGATCAGCGTTCTTCTTGTCACATAAATCCACATAGTCCTGGTATACAGCTGGTAGTTCAGGGACTGACATGGTTCCTTTAGGAACAGAGCAAGCTGAAACTCCTTGACTCATTTGTTTCTCCGGAAAGTGTAATTCCTTGGTCTCCCAGTTAATCGTAGGATTCTGCGCCTGTAGCCATGGTAGCCCTAGAATAATGGGAAAGTGGGGAGAAGAGATAAGCATAAAAGACATTTTCTCCTGATGATCTTTACCCATAAGGACCCTCAAAGGCTCTGTTTCCTGATCCACTGGTCCAGAGGTCAGCAGGGAGCCATCCACAGTCTCCATCTGTACTGGAGTAGCCTTCTTCACTGAACGTATCCCCTGTTTCAGAGCAAAGGAGATATCCATAAAATTTCCACTTGCTCCTGAGTCGATCATAGCAGAGCTAGACACCCAGACTGAGTCAACCCAGAGTTTGATGGAAAGGAAGCAATGAGAATTGTTTCTTTTACAACTCAGCTGGAAACTTGAGGAAACTTGAAAAATTGCAGCGTTTATACCGTCATTGTCCCCAGAACTAACAGAGTTTAAGTCCGAAAAATCAAGATCTCTTGCAGCAGATCTCTCTGGAATCTGAGGCTCGGACATGACAGAGCTCCTCTCGCAACACTCACAGTGAATGACTGCTGCAGTAGTCTTACGAGAACGGCTGGGGCAGTTTATAATGAAGTGCCCTGACTTACCACAGTAAAAACATAGATTTTCCTTTATCGATGTTCTTTGCGTGCATCACTAACCCGTCTTTGTAAAGAGTCCACCTGCATGGGTTCAGATTCTGGTTCCCTTGTGATCCTACTCAAAGGTTCCTTAGCTGAGGAGGGAGGTAGGAAAAGGTTAGTGCGATTATTTTCGAACCATCTCTCTTGTCTGCGTTCAGTCAGACGAGCATCAATACGGATACAATAGTTAATAAAGTCACCTAACGCAGTGGGAGGGTCGGCACGAGCAAGTTCATCCTTAATCAGTGGAGACAACCCTTTCCGAAAAATAGATTTTTTGGCGGAAGTGTCCCAAGTGGTATCAAGAGCCCATCTCCTGAAATCCAAGGCATATTCGGCTACTGAACGCTTACCTTGGCGCAAAGTTAACATGGCTGCTTCAGCTGTTGCACCTCGATTGGGGTCATCAAACACCTGCCTCATGGCTGAAATAAAAGCATCAAGGTGATTCAAACAATCATCCTCAGTCTCAATCAGAGGGTTTGCCCACATCAAAGCCTTATTGGTAAGCAACATGATTATAGTAAGCACTTTGGATCGTTCAGTGGGAAATTGTGAAGCATGTGCAGAGAAAAATAGATTGCATTGGTTAATAAATCCCCTGAATTTCTCACGTTCACCGGACAAAACGGCTCCTGCACCAATCTCGGAAGCATCTATCTTCACCTGGAATGGTAGAGAAACATCAGGTTGCCGTAGAACAGGAGCAGAAGTGAATCTCCGCTTAAGCTCCTGAAATGCCGAAACTGCCTCTGGAGACCAATTCACTACATCAGAACCCATTTTGGTCAATTCAGTCAGTGGTTTCACAATACCATAGAAATTACTTATAAATTTACGGTAAAAATTAGCAAAACCCAAAAATCTCTGAAGAGCCTTCAAGAAGTGGCCTGAACCTTGACCGGGTCCATTTCAATAGCAGACGGAGGCAAAATGAATCCCAAAAACGAAACCTTCTGTACGCCAAAGAGACAGTTTGATCCCTTAACATACAAAGCATTTTCTCTCAAAATCCGGAATACAGTCCGAACATGTCCCACATGAGAATCCCAGTCATTGGAAAAAATCTAAATATCGTCCACTTAAACAATCAGAAATTTAGGCTGTACATTGCCCAAAACAAATGAGGGCGCAAAACGTCTTCCCCGCTTAGGGCAGACGGAAATATTATGAGAAGCGTCCGCACAATAGAAGCACAATTTATTGCGCTTTTGAAATTCTCGATGCTGAGCCCGAGAAGCAACCCCATAACACTGCATGGGCTTAGAGGTTTGTTCGAAAGGCATCACCATCTCTCGCATATTTCTACGTTCACATAAACGTCTGTCAATTTGAATGGCTAATGACATAGAGTCGTTGAGACCAGAGGGGACAGGAAATCCCACCATAACATTTTTTACGGTTTCTGCCAGACCCGTCTGAAAAAGAGCTGCTAGGGCATCATCGTTCCATTTAGTAAGGACTGCCCACTTTCGGAATTTCTGACAATATAACTCTGTCACTTCCTGACCCTGGTTCAAGACCAACAAGGTTTTCTCAGCTTGATCAATAACATTAGGTTCATCATGCAACAACCCCAGAGCCTGAAAAAACGCATCAACATTAGCCAAAACAGGATCCCCAGGTGTCAGGGAAAAGGCCCAGTCCTGAGGGTCGCCGCACAACAGGGAGATGACAATTTTAGCATGCTGTACAGAGTCCCACGATGAATTAGGTTTCAAGGCTAAAAACAATTTACAATTATTCTTAAAATTCGAAAATTTAGACCGATCCCCAAAAAACAAATCAGGAATAGGGATTTAGGTTCTGCAGTAGACAACTGAGTGAGATGGAAAATTTTCCGAACTGCAGGAGCGAACTGCTCAACACGATCAGACAACTGCTTAATTTCCATTGCAGAAAAAATCCTCCTACGGCCCCCAGAGAAAAAGAGGAAAAGATATATAAAAAATTCTGAAACCGCTCTTTTTTTTTTTTTTTTTTACTATTCTTTCCTTCTTTTGAGTGCCTTAGAATATACAGTCAGGCCGTTGATTCTGTTATGATTTGGTAGCCGAGGAGGACAGTAGCCAAAATAGCCTAGGCAACCAGACACCCAGAGAGGTTGGTAACTAGCAGATTGCAGACCCCTAAACTGACAGCACAACTAGAAGCAGCCTTGGGACGTACCTACGGTGCCCTAGATGCCTCGACACAGCTGGAGAGATAACTACGGCTAAAGAAAGAAAGGGGAAAGCTAACTGCCCCGGAGTAGAGCCCCCAAAAGTATAGGTAGCCCCCAAACATATATTGGCAGTGAGACAAGATGAAATACAAACACAGGCAGAAAATAGAGCAAGCAAATGCTGGGGCCCAAACTGTCTAGATAGAACAGGACAGGAAAGAATACTGTCTGCAATCCAGCAAAAACTCTAAGAAAAACTCCAACTCGTCTGATATGCAAAAATACAGAGACCACAAGATCTCTCCCTCGCTAGATCAGAACTCTGGTGTGAACTGGTAGCAAAACAGCAGATACTGAAATAACAGGGAACTGAAAATACATAAACTGTCTCTGGTGTGAACTGGTAGCAAATCAGCAGATACTGAGACAACAGAGAGTCCAGCGCAGTCCCTCGCAGGGGAACCTGGCTGTACTACTCCAGAAGGACAGAAAACTGAGATAGACAAAAACAAATGCCACAGAAATAAACAGCAAATAACTTATCTGAAAGTTGCAGGACAAGGCAGGAAGCAAGCTGACTTCCAAAAGGAACCAGGAAGAAAAAAATCACCGGCTAGGATCATGGGAAGGTTGCTCACTTATATCTTCCCAGTCAGTCACACCTGATTGCCACTCATCGCCCCCAGGTGATAGACATTTGTTAGCCAAAGCAGCTTCATTACTATCAGCAGCCACCAGAGGGAGCCCAAACTCAGAAGTCAAATTCAGAGTGTTCACAACACCCATCCTGTTATACATGGCCCCCCATCCCATCTTGTTATACATGGCCACTATCGCCATCCTGGTATACATTGCAACCATCCCCATCCTGGTATACATGGCCATTATCTACCATCCTGGTATATATGGCCATCATCTCCATCCTGATATACATGACCCCCAACCGTTTCTGCTATTTATGGCCACAATCCCCATCCTGGTATACATGGCCCCATCCACCATCCTGGTATACATGGCCCCTTCATCCCTATACTGGTATACATGGTCTTCCCATCCTGGTACACATGGCCCCCATCCCCATACTGGTATATATGGCCACAGCCAGCATCTTGGTATACATGGCCCCTTCATCCCCATCCTGGTATACATGCCCCATCCCCATCCTGCTGTATATGGCCACCATCCCCATACAGGTATTCATGGTTCCCCATCCAGGTACATATGGGCCCCTTCCTGGTATACATGGCCCGAATCCCCATACTGGTATACATGGTCCCCCATCCTGGTATACATGTTCCACATCCCCATCCTGGTAAACTTGGCCACCATCCCATCCTGGAATGCATGGCCACCAACCCCATCCTGGAATACATGGCCACCATCCTCATCCTGGTATACATAGCCCCCTATCCCCATTCTGGTATACAGTGGGTTCGGAAAGTATTCAGACCCCTTTAAATGTTTCACTCTTTGTTTCATTGCAGCCATTTGGTAAATGCAAAAAGTTCATTTTTTTTCTCATTAATGTACACTCTGCACCCCAACTTTACTGAAAAAAACAGAAATGTAGAAATTTTTGCAAATTTATTAAAAGAAAAACTGAAATATCACATGGTCATAAGTATTCAGACCCTTTGCTCAATATTGAGTAGAAGCACCCTTATGTGCTATTACAGCCACGAGTCTTCTTGGGAATGATGCAACAAGTTTTTTACACCTGGATTTGGGGATCCTCTGCCATTCTTCCTTGCAGATCCTCTCCAGTTCCATCAGGTTGGATGGTGTACGTTGATGAACAGCTATTTTCAGGTTTCTCCAGAGATGCTAAATTGGGTTTTGGTCAGGGCTCTGGCTGGGCCAGTCAAGAATGGTCGCAGAGTTGTTCTGAAGTCACTCCTTTGTTATTTTAGCTGTGTGCTTGGGGTCATTGTCTTGTTGGAAGGTGAACCTTCTGCCAAGTCTGAGGTCCAGAGCACTCTGGAAGAGGTTTTCATCCAGGATATCTCTATACTTGACCATATTCATGTTTACTTCAGTTGCAACCAGTCGTCCTGTCTCTGCAGCTGAAAAACATCCTCATAGCATGATGCTGCCACCACCATGTTTCACTGTTGGGATTGTATTGGGCAGGTGATGAGCAGTGCCTGGTTTTCTCCACACATACCGCTTAGAATTATCACCAAAAGTTCTATCTTTGTCTCACCAGACCAGAGAATCTTATTTCTCATAGCCTTGGAGTCCTTCATGTGTTTTTTTTAGCAAACTCTGAGGGCTTTCATATGTCTTGCACTGAGGAGAGGCTTCTGTTGGGCCACTCTGCCATAAAAGCCTAACTGGTGGAGGGCTTCAGTGATAGATGACTTTTTGTAACTTTCTCACATCTCCCTACTGCATCTGTGGAGCTCAGCCACAGTGATCTTGGGGTTCTTCTTTACCTCTCTCACCAAGGCTCTTCTCCCACGATTGCTCAGGTTGGCTGGACGGGCAGGTCTAGGAAGACTTCTGGTGATCCCAAACTTCATCCATTTAAGGATTAGGGAGGCCACTGTGCTCTTAGGAACCTTGAGTACTGCAGAAATTCTTTTGTAACCGTGACTAGATGTGTGCCTTGCCACAATTCTGTCTCTGAGCCCCTTGGCCAGTTCCTTTGACCTCATGATTCTCATTTGGTCTGACATGCACTGTGAGCTGTGAGGTGTTATATAGATAGGTATGTGTCTTTACAAATCAAGTCCTATCAGTTTAATTAAACACAGCTGGACTCCAACAAAGAAGTAGAACCATCTCAAGGAGGATCACAAGGAAATGGACAGCATGTGATGTAAATATGAGTGTCTGAGCAAAGGGTCTGAATACTGATTACCATGTGATATTTCAGATTTCTTTTTTAATAAATTTGCAAAAATTTCTATATTTCTGGTTTTTATCAGTCAAGATGGGGTGCAGAGTGTACATTAATGAGAAAAAAATGAACTATTTGCATTTACCAAATGGCTGCAATGAAACAAAGAGTGAAAAATGTAAAGGGGTCTGAATACTTTCCAAACCCACTGTTCATGGCCAACCATCCCCATCCTATTATACATGGCCCCCTCCCGATCTTGTTATACATGGCCCCTTCATCCCCATCCTGGTATACATGGCCTCCCCATCCTGGTATACATGGCCTCCATCCCCATCCTGGTATATATGACCCCAATTCACATCCTGGTATACATGGCCCCCATCATGCTGCACACATAAAAAGATAAACAATTCTACTTACCTTCCCTCTTATCCTTCGCACCTGCATCCTGTTCTGATGCAGTAGATGATTTCAGCATGTAACAGTGCATGATGTTACTGCCACATGCCCTCACACGCTGAGGTCAGCTTCCAGAATACTCACTGTGCTCCACATTTGGGATTATGGGTATAGAGAGCAGTGAATATTCATTCTTTTTAACAGCGGCCACAAGTGTTTGCCCGGCGGCTGCTGCTAACACTGTGCTCACTGCTCCACATGACCATAGTCCCTTCCACCTCAAAGAGTCAGCTTTAGTGCATAAAGGGAGTGGGACCATGGGCATGTGGAGCAGTGAATATTCATTTTCTTTAATAGCAGGTTCAGTGTTAGCCGCAGCACCCGGCTCCTGCCTCTTGTGACCTGCTCATCCGCCACTGCCGCTCCTCTCCCATCAAAGGACATGGGACATGGGACATATATACGGTAACATTTCATTCACGGAGCACTTGCTTGTTTCTGACGCAACTCCTTCAGATTGCAGGACGGATTGGAAGGACTGGCTTCATCGCACATCAAATATTATCAGCTTGTGGGTCAGATTTGGCCCGAGGGTTAGTGTTTGACACATGTGGTCTAAGGGCTTGTGCAGATGACTGTATTTTCGGCTTGAGTGTGATTCAACAAAACATTGATCCAACTCGGACCAATGTTATTGTATGGGGCTGTGCACATGTCTGTTTTTTCCTCTCCACTAGTGTTGAGCGATACTTTCCGATATCCAAAAGTATCGGAATCGGAATGGTATCGCCGATACCATTAAAATATCGGCGATACCCGATACCGATACCGGAAGTCCCATGTAAGTCTATGGGAACAAAATATCGCAACTAAAAAAACCTCTTTCTTTCCTTGTAAACACTAAATATACACACATAGAATACATATTATATTATATATATATATATATATACATGTCATTGTGACATATATATATACATATATGTATAGTTTATACACTTCTACATAGTAAAATATCCTCTGATTCAATTGCCGGGTAAAGTCGGCTTCTGTGAAAAGACAGAAGCACCCGACATGAAATGACACTTGGTGTACATAGGGTTAACCATGTCTTTTCATGTCGTTTGCTATCTGATTTGCACAAACAATTACATCAGTCTATGTGTGCAAAATTTCACACCTGTAGGGGTTAATTAAAGGTGTAAATTAGTTGTAAAAAAAACGGACTTTTTTGCTACGAATTTACACCTTTAATTAACCCCTACAGGTGTGAAATTTTGCACACATAGACTGATGTAATTGTTTGTGCAAATCAGATAGCAAACGACATGAAAAGACATGGTTAACCCTATGTACACCAAGTGTCATTTCAAATGACACTTGGTGTACATAGGGTTAACCATGTCTTTTCATGTCGTTTGCTATCTGATTTGCACAAACAATTACATGAGTGGCTGTGTGCAAAATTTCACACCTGTAGGGGTTAATTAAAGGTGTAAATTCGTTGTAAAAAAAATGGACTTTTTTGCTACGAATTTACACCTTTAATTAACCTCTACAGGTGTGAAATTTTGCACACTTACACTCATGTAATTGTTTGTGCAAATCAGATATCAAACTACATGAAAAGACATGGTTAACCCTATGTACACCAAGTGTCATTTCATGTCGGGTTCTGCATTTTCACAAAAGCCGGCAATTGAATTAGCGGCTATTATACTATGTAGAAGTGTATGAACTATAAATATATATATATATGTGTCACAAATTCAATGACATGTATATATATATATGAGGTGTAAAATTGCTGAAAAAAAATGCGTGGGCTCCCGCCCTATTTTTGCAACCAGACAGACAAAGCCAGTGAGTGGGGGCAGATAATAATAGCCCAGAGAGGGACCATTTTTTTTGGCCCCCCCGGCTACTTAACATCTGCCCCCAGACACCCCAGAAAGGGCAAATCTCTAATTAGATTTGCCCTTTCTGGCACTTTGCCCGTCTATTCCCATTGCCCTGTAGCGGTGGCGAATGGGTTAATAAGGGGTTAAAATGACCTTGCAATTGAAAGGTCACTTTAAGCCAGGTTAATAATTGAGAGCTGTCAATTAGACAACTATCAATTATTAATCCTATTGTATGAAAGAAAAATCAAACACACACACTTTAATAAAAAAGAAGTTTAATGAAATAATCACACAGTTTTTGACCATATTTTATTTACCTGCTAAAACCATTTCCTGTAATAAAAATAAAATAATAAAGCAAAATTATTCTTACCAATCCGATGCTCAGTCAGGTCCCACGGTGTAATCCTTCAGAAAGGGTTAATGTTTACTGCAGGGACCGCAGCTAATGCTGCAGCCTGACAGTAAACCCCCAAATGAATGAGCTCCTCTCCTGGCTGACAGGAGAGGAAGTGGAAAGCTTAATTGATTGCTTTCCACTTTCACTTCAGGTCAGCCAGGGACACCATCAGTGACGTCAGAGGGAACTGATTAACAAAAATAGGGGTTCCCTTCAAAAAAAAAATGGCGTGGGGTCCCCCCTATTTTTGTTAACCAGCCAGATGAAGCAGACTGCTGAGGCCTGGATTTTCAGGCTGTTAAGGAGCCAAGATCCATGGACCTTGCCAGCCTGATAATACCAGGCCACAGCAGTCTGCATATCTTGGCTGATTAACAAAAATAGGGGATCCCCTCGAAAAAAATTGGCGTGGGGTCCCCCCTATTTTTGTTAACCAGCCAGATGAAGCAGACCGCTGAGGCCTGGTTTTTCAGGCTGGTAAGGATCCAATATCCATGGACCTTGCAAGCCTGATAATACCAGGCCACAGCAGTCTGCTTAGCTTGGCTGGTTAACAAAAATAGGGGATCCCCTCGAAAAAAAAACGGCGTAGGGGTCCCCATATTTTTGTTAACCAGCCAAGTAAAATGCAGACTGCTGCGGCCTGGTATTAAAAGACTGTCAAGGCCCATGGATTTTGGCCCTCAACAGCCTGATAATACCAGGCTACAGCAGCCCCACATTTGGCGCATCAAAAGATGTGCCAATTGTGGCACTTTACCCGGCTCTTCCCACTGCCCTGTAGCGGTGGCAAGTGGGGTAATAAGGGGTTAATGTCACCGTTGATTGCACGGTGACAATAAGCCCGGTTAATAATGGAGAGGCGTCAATAAGACACCGATCCATTATTAATCCCAAAGTTTTTAAATGTGTAAAAAAAAGACACAGCAAGAAAAAAGTCTTTTAATGAAATAAAAGAGACAACACAGTTTTCATTTTTTTTATTACTCTCTCATTCCTGCGACGCCATCGATCTCCTGTAAAAAATTTTTAAAAAAAACCCAACAGTATACCACCTGTCCGACGCAGTCCATAACGACAGTCCCACGACGATCCAGCTCTGCTACATCGCAATGACAGGCAGAGCCTGACATCCCGGCGCAGCACAGCTGCTTACCAGCTTCCCCGGCGGTGACGTCATCGGACTGACTGCTTTACGGCCGGGATTACCCAGCAGTCACTGCAGTTATCGCGAGAAACTGCATGTGACCGCCGGGGAGAAGAGGATGGCAGCCATGAAGCAGTCCAGCCCGTGACCGCCAGAGATCTTCTGCCAGGTAAGTGCCGCTGACTCCTGACAGACCCGACAGACGGACACTGACAGTGACAGTGACATCCCGATTCCGGTATCCGATATGACGAAAATATCGGTACTCGGAATCGGAATTCCGATACAGCCAATATCGGCCGATACCCGATATTTGCAGTATCGGAATGCTCAACCCTACTCTCCACTCTACTTTCCAAAGTATGTTTTCTATGAAATACTGCAGTATTTCCGAGTAAAACATTCACAGCTACAACAACGGCAGTCAGGCTTCAACTGGCCCATAGGGGAACAGGGGAATCCCCCAGCGGGCCCCTGTGCAGTTCTGGGCCCCCAACCCCACTGTATGAGCATTACTTGGCATAATTCACATGATTTACTCTGTACAGAAAAAGCAGCATCTCATCATTCATTAACCAAACTACCCAGTTTATTATTATTATATAGAGATATAGGTAAATTTGTGAATGAGGGAGGTGTAATATTTGTATGCAGGTGAAAAGTGGGGCCCCCAAAGTCAATGTTACTGGTGGGCCCTTGGTACCCCAGTCCGACACTGGCGGCAATCTTTGATTCATGCTGCTACATATCATGGTTCGGGTTGCATGAATCCCCTGTTAGGTTCCCTTTAATGATATGTTATTTGTGGAGCAAAACTTAATTCTGTGCATCTGCAGCAAAAATAATGTGAGACATTTAAATATAATTGATACATATTTATTCAATCAATGCAAAAAAATTAGATTCTGGCTCTTTTAACAAGTAATAATGGAAGGAATGAAATACATTAGTCTAATAAAGATGAAAGAAGGTAATGGATCGCAGCTGACATTTGAAAACACAATAGTAAATTCAGCTCATAACGTCTAATAAGTCATGTGATGCAATATTCTTAATGCGTTGTGGGCTTGTAATGCTCAGGGGAATCAATGGCTCAGTCGTGTCTCATATGTAGCTTTTCATTGAGGTGAACACCAAACAACACAAATAAATTACAAATGTTGCAGAAAAATATAACGTCACAGTTTTTCATTGTTGCAAAATTTTTGCTCTATGTGCCAAAGCTTTGGTCGGATTGTAATGAATATGCTCTTTCCTGCAGGATCATCTTCACACACAGTATTTCCAGAAACAGGCTGTGAAAAGAAAGGAAAGGCACTTAAAAAACTCAAAATTCGTATCAATGATACATTTTTTCTGACAGAAACACAATGCAAATTGACAGATGTGGCATTTTTTACTAAAGAGATTCAACAAGATCCATGCGATGCTGGAAAGATCCAATCCATGACCTTGAAAGAGTCTTACGTTAGCTGGAAAGTGCCAATGCTTGAATTTTCACAAGGCTTATAATAGGTCTAGAAGCATCATTCCCCATTGTCAGTATTTGCGCACTTTGCGGATTCGGCTCAGGAATTTCCTGACCGGATTCTGCATCTCTTGGCAGACTCCGTATGTAAAAATCTGCACATTTTTTATGCAGATTTTGCGCTCATTTAATACGGATTTAATGCGGATTTTCATGCATTTTCTGGCCTGTGGTTTTCTGTAAAGAAATGGGTGTAGAAATGCTGTGGAATCCGCACAAAGAATTGACATGCTGCAGAAAATAAACCGCTGCGGATTCCGTGCAGAATTTTCTGCAGCATGAGCACAGCAATTTTTTTTTCCATTGCTTAACATTGTATGGTCAAACACTTGCGGATCTGCAGCGATTCAGCGCGGAAAATCCATTGTGGATACGCAACAAATTCGCAGCGTCTGCACATAGCCTAACACCTGTGCAAACAACAAACTTTTGATGCAATTGCAGTTGAAGGTGTTGTCTCATTTTTTTCAGAAACACACTGCTCCGCACCCTCCCAGACTCCAGCTCGCTGTGGGTAGCGTTCTCCTAATTAATTGATAGTTTGGATAGTTTGGTGCATTGTTTCATCACTTGCCTGAATTGTATGCTCTCCATTGTTGCAAGCAGAGGCAGTTTTGCCTCTACAGTACCGGAGCAGCACATGGCACTGAAGCTGATTTGATCAGAGACTTAGGCCGGGGTCAGACTTGCAAGAAACTCGCACGAGTGTCCTGGGAGTCTCTCACATCAATACCCAGTGCTGCCACCGGCACTCGGACCGGAGTGTGTGGCTGCATAGAAATACATGTAGTCGCACGCTCTGGTCCGAATGCCGGAAGCGCCGGGTGTTGATGCAAGAAACTCGCACGAAACTCGTGCGAGTTTCTTGCAAGTCTGACCCCGGCCTAACAGTTTGTTTTAGCGATCTGATCAGCATCAGAGCAGTAATTTTAGGCTCTGTAGAAAAGAGCTTGTAAGCTCTATGCTCCTTGCCTAGGAGACTAACCACCGCCAATTGACTGCAGCAGGGACCAGTAAGGCAGCAAGCGGTAAATTGCAATAAAATTAAAAATCCCTCTATTTTTGTGAACAAAGACTATTTTTAAAACATGAAGATTTAAAAGTTTTCAAATTTATCCATTTATTATAATGGGAATAGTGGTTTAAGTCTAGATGCCCTACCACTACAGAACCTAACTAGCCTTAGACTAAAAGGGCGTATGTCAGGAGATTTTTAAAGGTAATCCGACAGCAGCATTATGTAGGGGCAGATACCATGATTCCAGTGTTGTATCACTTAGTTTACTAAATGCAGCAGTTATGATAGTGTCACAGTTTTGTCTGTTGAAGATTTAGCAGAGCTCAGAATGCTGAGCTATTCTATCAACACAACTGATTAGCAGCTTTCTATGAACAATATATAGTGATGAAAACCTGCAAATCAGTGCTGGGGGTATGGTTGGACTAGGAGGCACAAGGCCAGCTTGTCTTGTACTGATAATCTCCAGCTGATAAAACATTGATTTTATTGAAACAGTAGAACACAGTCCAGTAAGTCAAACATCGCTGGAATCATGCTCTCTTCACCTACATCATGATCCTCCCACATTACATAACACAAATCTGGTGACAGATTCCCTTCAAAACTCATGCCTTGGAAATTGTAAGATGCCAGGACTAATTAACCAACCTTATTGGATGCATCTCAACTCTGTTATGCTCTATGGGAGTTACGGAGCAAGCACATATTTCTATAATGTATACCTCTTTTGTTTGGATGTGAAGGTGGGAGTCTGTCCATAGCAAATGACACATCACCTGACTTCTCTTCCAAAATCTGTTCCTTCAGTTTTTCTAGCTGATTGGAAAAAAATATATATTTTTAGTAATTGTGCTGACTAAGTTGATAGCTTTGAATGCATCATGAATAATGAAATGATCGTTTGGTTATGTTGGCAGGACAGAGATATAAAAGCTTTATTTTACTTTACTACTCTGCAGCACAGATTTGATTCTTCTCTACTGCTGACACAAAAGCTGGTGATAGATGATGTCATAGTTAAATGAGTTTCCAGTCTTGGACCAAAGTATGCAGTCACTCTATGAGACTGCAGACTGCAAATCATGAGAGCGTATGATGTGCCACATGCCATCTAGACTTGTTCAGCTTCTCTCATTAAAAGTGAATTGAGAGAAGCCAGACGAGTCTAGTCAGCATGTTACCGTAAACTGCATGCATTTTTTTATTTCGCTCGCTTACATAGCGTTATTAATTCCAAAACACTTTACAGATATTATCAGCCTTGTCCCCACTGGCGGTCAACGCCAAGCACAGGAAGAACATACAAACTCCTTGTAGATCATAGAATCATAGAATAGTAGAGTTTGAAGGGACCTCCTGGGCCATCTGGTCCAACCCCCTGCTCAAAGCAGGATTCTCTAAATCATCCCAGACAGATGTCTGTCCAGCCTCTGTTTGAAGACTTCCATTGAAGGAGAACTTACCACCTCTCGTGGCAGCCTGTTCCACTCCTTGATCACCCTAACTGTCAAAAAGTTTTTTCTAATATCTAATCTGTGTCTCCTCCCATTCAGTTTCATCCCATTGCTTCTAGTCTTTCCTTGTGCAAATGAGAATAAAGATGATCCTTCTACAATGTGACAGCCCTTGAGATATTGTAGACAGCTATTAAGTCTCCTCTCAGTCTTCTTTTTTGCAAGCTAAACATTCCCAAATCCTGCAACCGTTCCTCATAGGACATGGTTTGCTGACCGGTCACCATTCTGGTGGCTCTTCTCTGAACTTGCTCCAGTTTGTTGATGTCTTTTTTAAAAGATGTTGTCCCTGGTGGGATTTCAACCCAGAACCTCTACACTGCAAGGCTACAGCCTTGAGCCACTGACCATGCTTGAGCCACTGAGCCATATGGACATGTGACTGCTGACTAGCACGGGGAATAGCAGATAATCATGTGCATCATGCGCTGGCACTATTCAGCAGCCTATACTCACTTAGAGCAGACTTTTGTCCCAACCCTAAACAACCCCTTTAAACAGATCTCACAAAGGAAGCACTAAATGAACATCTTATACGCGCAGGTACAGTATGTTCTGTGCTGTTCTTCTGTTAGTCCAAACAGAAATATACAGCTGGGTGTTACAAATTAGGAGCGTGTCCATATACAATCTCATATGGTGGGCACTGATTGAACAGCATCAGACTGTTTAGGGACGCACCCCCAAATGGTAACACTGTGTAGTCAATTTTTCATAATTTTTTTTTAAAATACCAGACGAACAGCACAATAAAGAGTTCTAAAAAATAATCTGATGGGGAAATATTTACTTGCCAGGAGAGCAGATAGCCTCTCTTAAAAATCATTGAATTGTATTACTTAGTCCTAACCATGTGGGGGATTTTGTAAGAAAAATCACGCGGAGAGTAGCGTTATGTTTGTGAACACTTATGATTAAACAATGTCAATATACAAAGGTATTGTCTGATACTAGCAAAAAGGAGCTGTGTTTTTCCAAAAATAGTACCATACTTATCTAAGGGCCATGTCTGGAACTGCACTTCAGCCCCATTGAAGTAAAGAGGGCTGAGATGCAACGCAAAAAACAACCCATATACAGGATTACAACTGTTTCTGTAATAAAATCAGATACATTTCTCTAATCTCATACTTTCTCTTTCAAAATGGATCATACTGCATTGTCATGTCAATGAAGATGGGTGCCATGCTTAGAGCTGTTCAGCTTTTATTAGCCTGAGTGAAAATCCACAACAAAAATAACTCCCACAAAATTGGAGTTAACATGGTGTCATGTAATGCTGATTTTCTCTTGCAGGAAGTAAGTAAAATATAATTGAATTTTTAAAATTTCTCATTTATGTTGCAAAGATATTAGCTTGTAAACTTTAATTTCTAATTTTCATTAAGACCAAGGAGGCGTTGGTGGGGATCCATCTCAGAGGATAGAGATCTATCTCAGAGGATAGAGATCCATCTCAGAGGATAGAGATCTATCTCAGAGGACATTGATGTCCCCAGGGAATGTCAGACCCAGCTTTTTTTTTGTGAGACATATAATAACACAGCTCTGCTTTCCTCACTAATCTTATTGACAGCATCTACCGTGATTTCAATCAGGTGAAGAGAGTACAGCAGAGGTGTGTGTCATTACAAATACCTCTGCATATGCAGCTCTTATGCCAAGATATTGTCAAGGCCAGAGATGATAAAGCAGAGCTGACAGTACTGTAGGATGATGTGTGGCCCAGCTATGCCAGGCACACAAATGATCCAGGAGAATGCACAGGAAGGTAACCGCAACGCTTGATATCCATTCACTTCACTCACACTTTCAGACACACCCACTAGGGGTATAAAAGGGAGTGACACGTAGCAATCGGTGTTGAGTTCAGTCAACCTAGGAGGGAGAGTAGTGGAATCTGTTCCTGTCTTCGTACAGATCAGTTCAGTGTCAGTCCAGTCTGGACTTGGAGGATACTGAGGGCTGCTCAGCGAGTTCTAGAGAAAGCTGTCCTCATCATTGAAAGCTACAAGTGCTTATGTTAAGAGCGGGAAGCAGGGCGAAGGGCGCAGTGGAGAAGACATAGAGAAGTGCTTCAGGTATTGGATTACCTGCACTAAATCACCGGACACCGGGGTCCGAAGCGTTGCTAGTGTTTCAAGCATAGTAACAAGATACCCGGAGGCTATCTGGACTACAGGTCGCAGAGAGCAGCCCTAAGCGTCGATACGTAACCGGAGTCAGGGGAACAAGGACTTTGAGCTAGGCCAAGCAAAAGTAAGGACTTAGTTCTCTCAACATCTGTGAATCAGAGACATAGAAGGCTCCACCACAATGTCGGCCGGGCTTGTCAGCTATTGAGAAAGCTGGAGATAGCAGAGTTAACTTCGCTTCAGGCAAGTTGGACTCACATACATATTGAAGTAAAGGAGGCCTCTAACCTGCTCAGCGGTTGCCCAAATGTGCATTCGCCACCCCAACCAGCTCCCCGGGATCTGCTTGAACCATCTACCAGTAAAGGTATGAAAAGAAGCTGTATTGTGTGTGACTGAATTCTTACTACACCCTGCATCATCACTATAGACTTCCAGGGACCCGTCTCACCTGTGGGAGACTTGCCACCCAGCTGCCCCCATAACATCCCCTGTGAAGACCCTTACAGCAGCGCTGGTGCAATTGACCAGAAACCACAGGTGGTGTCACGAACTATTCCAAATCCCCTGTAAATATCCCCCATTGCATGACCGCCAGGGCCATGGACCGAGTCCCGCTGCCAGTGACAACTCCTATAGACTTCTATGGGCTCGGTTCCGAGTACCCCATAACCCTGGTATCCACAATTGTGGTGCGAGTCAAAATCTTTTGGCGTCACGAACAGGATGCGAAGCATGCAATTGTGAGTCCTGTGTGCCTATATTGAACTGTTTGGTGAAAAAGACTGTTTGTCACTTTTGGCGCCAAATACCGCCATATTGGCGCCCTGAGGCGCTGGTGAAGAAGGTGGGCGTGCATTCGTGGGCGTGTACCCCCCTGTGGCGCGAAAGATATGGCCGCCCTCTCAAAATGCTACTATAATGTGCGATCCTGCCCCACTGCTAAGGAAATCCGCCTCCTCTTCATCTTCTATGCAAAAAGGAGGAGACGCAAATCCCGCCTCCACGGAAGAGACCGGACTGTTCCTGATGGAAACTACAGTCTGGCCTGGGAAGAGATGGCGGAAGGACAGGAGAATCTGTGCAGAGGACTGGAGGCATACAAGCCCTGCTTACCGGAAGATTTACTACCTGTGCCAGAGCTGTCCCCAGATCGGGACACTGACCCCGCTATGCTGGAGCTACAGAAAGAAAATGCGGTGCTCAGAGGATTGATCCAGCGTCATGCCGACATGCAGGAGACAGAGAGACGCTGGCGTGCCCAGACACAGCGGCTGCTGTGGGACGCAGTGCTCTCTCCCACAAGCATAACGCCGTCACCTGATTTTCCAAAGTCGCTGATAAAGAAGGCTGAAAAGAAACCGGAGGCTGCCCCCAAAAGTGCTGTACCTGATCCCACCGATGCGGAGGTGGAGGAGAAGGAGGCTGAGGAGGTCCTGCCCGTTCCGGAGTGCCAGCCAGGTCAGGAGGCCGCAGCAGATTACGGTTCCCCGGTAAGATCACCGGAGGGGTCCCAGCCATCACTGCCGGAGATCGACTGGGATGAGATGGAGCGTCTGGATGATGTGACTTACGACCTCCAAACCGGAAATGCTTGGCAACACTGCGAGAAAGTGAGACAGCAGCAGGAGGAAGAGAGAAAAGTACAGCGAGACCGACAGGAATGGTATGAGAAGTTCTTCGCTGACAAAGAAACCGTCCGCCGAGATAAAGGTACCCGACGGGAACCGAGGCGCCAGGGATGCGTGAGTAACTTTAAAACCCGCCAAGGCTGGGGGTTCATACACGAGCCGGGCTTATATCAAGGGGTGTTTGTTAGCCGCCGAGACGTGGAGTCACATCTGCCCATTGGTCACCCGGGAAGAGATCTCGTGAATGGGGACATAGTAAGCTACACGCGACACTGGGGTTTAAAGGGATGGTATGCCCTAAACGTCTTTGTTATCAGTGACCCCGTCCCCGACACCGGTAACGTACACAATGCCGCAGCGTCCCAGTCCCGGGCCCCCACAGCACCAGGCCGTGCACCAGCATCGCCCCAGGCATACTTCCCTAGAAGTACGTCACCTTCAGTAACGCAATCCGCATCGCAAGCCCCAGCAGCGTCATCAACGCAACCTGCGACTGCTTCTGCACCGCAAACTGCAAAGTATTCTGCCTTGTACCCTGCGACTCATTCTGCATCGCAACCGGATGGTGCGACCACAGTTAGATCGCAGCCCAAGCCTGCATCTTCAATGGAAAGTTTATATTTGCCTGAGACACCTGTTGCGCCCCTAGTGGTTCGCACAAGAACTGTGTGTACGCAAACACTGATTGCAGGCCATGACTTATTTGTGATGCGTTCAAGGGAACACCGCGTCGTTCCAGCCCCAGGAGTGGAAGACGTCGCTGTAATTTGCAAGAAGGAAGAAAGCCAGTAGGACCCAGACAGGGTTTACTGCCATTGTATAAAGTTTGAAAAATTGAGGAAGTTGAAAATTTTGCACTTTATTGATAAGTATGAAAATGTTCACATAATTTGCTAAATGTGATGATGTTTGCATAGAATACCCCAGTTGGGTAAAGTGAAAGTTGAAGTAT
The DNA here is from genome assembly GCA_033576555.1 of Oophaga sylvatica. NCBI lineage: Eukaryota > Metazoa > Chordata > Amphibia > Anura > Dendrobatidae > Oophaga > Oophaga sylvatica. The sequence goes on from JARQOD010000005.1 coordinate 192,976,925, forward strand.
ACGTGAATACTTGAAATATAAAAATGTGTCTTTTACCATGCCAATGGACTGCGTGGCTGTGGACTGTGCCAGCCCAAGAACTTGCTTTGTAAATAGTTGCACTACGGTGCACCATCTTGGTTTTACACGAAACCATTACTATCTACCTCTGAAGAAAAACCCGTATGGTGGGCCTAGAGTGAGGTCTGCAGTCAGAAGTCCTGCAGCCCACCCAGGACCTACGTGGGAGGTTTTTGGTGCGGGTCCTCCACAAGAATATTGTCTAGTATTTGTTTTGATGCTTTGATACTTTTGTATTTTTCTAATGTACAAATTGTAACGTTCAAGAAGTCTTACCTCCCGGATGGGATGAGTTAAAATGTTGTTGTTTAATGCAAAACAAAAATGTTTTCTTTTTCTCTTTTACAGCCCGGGAGTGCTGTGTTTAACCAAGGGGGGATGTGTGGCCCAGCTATGCCAGGCACACAAATGATCCAGGAGAATGCACAGGAAGGTAACCGCAACGCTTGATATCCATTCACTTCACTCACACTTTCAGACACACCCACTAGGGGTTTAAAAGGGAGTGACACGTAGCAATCGGTGTTGAGTTCAGTCAACCTAGGAGGGAGAGTAGTGGAATCTGTTCCTGTCTTCATACAGATCAGTTCAGTGTCAGTCCAGTCTGGACTTGGAGGATACTGAGGGCTGCTCAGCGAGTTCTAGAGAAAGCTGTCCTCATCATTGAAAGCTACAAGTGCTTATGTTTTAGAGCGGGAAGCAGGGCGAAGGGCGCAGTGGAGAAGACATAGAGAAGTGCTTCAGGTATTGGATTACCTGCACTAAATCACCGGACACCGGGGTCCGAAGCGTTGCTAGTGTTTCAAGCATAGTAACAAGATACCCGGAGGCTATCTGGACTACAGGTCGCAGAGAGCAGCCCTAAGCGTCGATACGTAACCGGAGTCAGGGGGAACAAGGACTTTGAGCTAGGCCAAGCAAAAGTAAGGACTTAGTTCTCTCAACATCTGTGAATCAGAGACATAGAAGGCTCCACCACAATGTCGGCCGGGCTTGTCAGCTATTGAGAAAGCTGGAGATAGCAGAGTTAACTTCGCTTCAGGCAAGTTGGACTCACATACATATTGAAGTAAAGGAGGCCTCTATAGACTTCCAGTGACCCGTCTCACCTGTGGGAGACTTACCACCCAGCTGCCCCCATAACATCCCCTGTGAAGACCCTTACAGCAGCGCTGGTGCAATTGACCAGAAACCACAGGTGGCGTCACGAACTATTCCAAATCCCCTGTAAATATCCCCCATTGCATGACCGCCAGGGCCACGGACCGAGTCCCGCTGCCAGTGACAACTCCCATAGACTTCTATGGGCTCGGTTCCGAGTACCCCATAACCCTGGTATCCACAATTGTGGTGCGAGTCAATAAGAAGCGCAGATGCAGAAGTGATTCTAATGACACACAGCTCTGCACTACTCCTTACTAATCTTACTGCTGGCAGCTATTGTGATTTCAAGCAGGTGAGAAGAGTAAAGTAGAGCTGTGTGTCTTTACAAACACCTCTACATATGCAGCTCTCATCCCATGGCACTGACAACATGGGGGAGGGAAGGTAAAGCAGAGCTGACAGCACCATAGAAAACATAAATGCAGTTGCAGAGGTGATTGTAATGACATTCAGCTTTGTTCTCCTCACTAATAGTGTTGAGCGATACTGCTCGATATCTAAAAATATTGGATCGGAATGGTATCGCCGATATCACTAAATATCGTCGATATCCGATTCCGATACCGGAAGTCCCATGTAAGTCTATGGGAACAAAATATCGCAACTAAAAAAACACTTTCTTTCGTTGTAAACACAAAATATACACACATAGAATACATATATATATATATATATATATATATAATATACATGTCATTGTGACATATATATACATATATTTATAGTTTATACACTTCTACATAGTAAAATAGACTCTGATTCAATTGCCGGGTAAAGCCGTGACATACCCCATAGAAGTCGACGGGCTCGGTGCCGAGTACCCCCAAAACCTCTGGCTCTGTGCGACTCAACTTGGGCGTCACAAACAGGATTCTGTAGCTCGCTATAAGCGAGTCCTGTGTGCCTGAATTGAACTGGTTTTGTGCTTGAGAATTGCTAAAATCATCAGAGAATGTATTTGCCATTTTTCCGCCATATCTGCGTCACGACGAGGCACTGGTGAAGAAGAAGGGCGTGCTCTTCGTGGGTGTACACTCACTCAGTGGCGCGAAAACGATGGCCGACCACTCTAAATGGTACTGCAATGTAAGATCGTGCCCCACAGCTCTTGAGTTCCGCCTCCTCATCCTCCTCAGTGTGCGGAAACTAACACGAAGGTCCCGCCTAGCTACAAAAGAGGGGCCCTCTCCAGATGCTAATGACACATGTGACTTGGCAGAGATGGCTAATGGACACGAGCAGAAGTGTGAAGGGATGGAGCAGTCAGAGCTCTCCCCCCACGGAAGCGACCCGATCGCCACGGAACCACCGTTGGGCACCCGGCCTGGAAACCCTCCTACGCTGCAAGAAGCGGAGGATACCCTAAGAGGCCTGGCCCGGCACCGGGAGGAGGTCGCCAGGATGGAAGCCAGCTGGCGTGCCCTAAAACTAAACTTGGAGCGGCGCCAATCCCTCTTACCTGAAGTGTCTGTACCGGAAGGTGAGGCACCCGTTCTAGTAGAGGAGTCCGTGCGGGCATCCCAGCCCTTGCAATGTGATCCGGTTGACGTTGTCGCAGTGGAGGCACCCGTTCCTGCAAAAAACGCTGCACCGGCAGCACCCCAGATCCCGCTGTCTGCCCCCGTCGCTGAGACAGAAGAAGCGACACCCGTCCTCATGGAGGAGGCCGCGCAGGCACCAGAGGTCTACCTGTCTGTACCGGAGCCCCGACTGTCATCTGTTCCAGAGCCGGCTGCTTCCTCCGCAGGTGAGCGCCGCCAGGACTGTCGGGCGCCAGGAGAGCTGCCACAAACCGGACATCGTAAGCTGCAGTTTGATGGTGGAGACATGGAGATGCTGGTGGAGGAGAATTACAACCGGCGTCAGGAGGAAGAGTGGAGACGTCGGGAGAGAGAAGCCGAGCGACAAAGGGAGCAGCGCGAATCCCAGAAGCTTCGCCAACGTCACGTCGAGAAGGACTGGGCAGATAAGGACCGGATGAGAAAAGATAAAGGAACCCTGAGGGAGCCGCGGCGTAAGGGTGCAGTACGGAGCTTTAAATTGAAAGCTGGTTGGGGCTTCATCCAGGAGCCTGGACTTTATTTAGGAGTGTTTGTGACACGGCGGGACGTGGAGACTCACCTCCCAGAAGGACACCCGGGGAGGGACCTGTTGCCAGGAGACTTGGTAACTTACACCCGACACTGGTGTTACAATGGATGGTATGCCCTAAATGTCACCAGGTGCGACCCCTGGTCCCCAGAGTGTCAGGAACCTGTGAGACCCTCGGAGCCTTCAGCCTCCCACATCCAGGCCTCTGCACAAGTGCCCACCCCACGCCGTAAATCTCCCCAGCCTCCCTCAGTGGTCTCCTCAGCAGCCCCAGCTATGGACATGATAATGATAGCTGGCCCGTACCCGGCGCCTGTTAGGCCCCCTGGGGTTCGTTCAGTTCGGGACATAGGGCTCCAGACCCGGAGGGAGATGAAAGAGGTGGCCACACAGACACAGATAGCGGGTCACGACTTGACTGTACAGGCCACACGACGTCATCAGGTCCTGGTGGTCCTTGGTGTCTCGGATGTTTGGCAAGCATCAGAAGAGTACCAGGTGGTACCTGGAACACCCCTGCCAAAGAATTATAAATAACCCGGACAGGGTCCCTGTATGTAAATAGTTAAATTGTTGATGTACCCGGACGGGTGAATGTTCATAAAAAAGTTTTTTAATTTAATAAAAAAAACAACACAGTTTTCATTACTTTTATTACAGTCTCATCCTGCGACGCCATCGATCTCCTGTAAAAAAATGAAAAAAAAAACAGCAGTATACCACCTGTCCGACGCAGTCCATAGTAACGAGTGTCCCACGACGATCCAGCTCTGCTACATCAGAATGACATCAGAGGCAGGCAGGCAGGCAGAGCCTGTCATCCCGGCGCAGCACAGCTGATTACCTGCTTCCCCGGCGGTGACGTCATCGGACTGGTTTACGGCCGGGATTACCCTGCAGTCACTGCAGTTATCGCGAAAAACTGCATGTGACCGCCAGGGAGAAAATAATGGCGGCCATCAAGCAGTCCAGGACGTGACCGCCGGAGATCTTCTGCCAGGTAAGTGCCGCTGACTCCTGACAGACCCGACCGACGGACACTCACAGTGACAGTGACAAATCCGATTCCGGTATCCGATATGACGAAAATATCGGTACTCGGAATCGAAAGCCCGATAGAGCTAATATCGGCCGATACCCGATATTTGCAGTATCGTATCGCTCAACACTACTCACTAATCTTACTTCCAGCATCTACTGTGATTTCAAGCGGGTGAGAAGAGTAGAGCATAGCTTTATATATGTGGTTTTCATCATATGGCACTGTCAGTGTGGGGGAGGAAGGGTAAAGCAGAGCTGACAGTACCATGGGATGAGAAATACAGATGCAGAGTTGAAGGTAACACACTGCTCTGCTATATTTCCCTCCAATCTCTTGTAATGGCTGTTGAAGCCAGCAGTAAGATTAGCGAGGAGAGCAGAGCTCACGTAGAGAAAGCTCTGTGGGTGTGTTCTGCTAACGTCCCCTTGGTCATAATGAAAAGTAAGTACACCAGCGTCATCACTTCCCAGATTAGGTTAGTAATGTTTTTTGTTTCAATTGTAATTTCTGGTGAACGCCTTTAGTTATTACTATTTAGTTTTGAAAGATCAACAAATCATATCGCAGACCAAAATTATGCAGCTATTTCAAAATAATTGTTTGTGTAACTTAATAATAATGGAAAGCAATGTATTGTGAAACAAACATTTAAAAATACTTTGTATTACAAAACATACCTGTTCCAGTTCTTCTAACTTGCTCTCCAGCTCCAACTCTAATAGAATATTTAGTAATCATTATAAACATCACCCAATTCTTGATAGTAAAACCTAACATTACTTATAGAAACTTTAATCCTAAGGTCAGGTTCAAACATGCATCCAAAAAATGGTCTGTTTTTTCTCCACAAAAGAGACAAAGTTTCCTCCATATTGCCATGAATATGTCATCTATATGGCATCTGTTTTTTAAACTCACCCATTAAATTTAATGGTTGATTCTGATCCAAAAATCAGACCAGATTAGTACATGCTGCAATTCCTTAGATGCCGACCATCAGTCCGTGTGGAAAAACAACCATGTGAACTATATCATAGACTTGCATTGGTCTGTGTGCTGTCCATATGCTATCAATTTGGATAAGGTCAGCACTAGTGATGAGCGAGTATTCTCGTTGCTCGGGTGGTCTCCGAGTATTTGGAAGTGCTCAGAGATTTAGTTTGTATTGCCGCAGCTGCATGATTTGCATGATTTGCTGCAGCTAGACAGCCTGAATACATGTGGGGATTTTCTAACAAACAGGCAATCCCCACATGTATTCAGGCTGTCCAGCAGCCGCAAATCATGCAGCTACGGCGACACAAACTAAATCTCCGAGCACTTCCAAATACTCGGAAACCACCCGAGCATGCTCAGAAAACTCGAGCAACAAGCATACTCGCTCATCTGAACGAGACCTCATAATGATGTAGCCATTTTGAAGAAAACATACATGTAGAGCCTGAGATGTAAAAAAGGTAAACATCAGCTGTTTGTTTCACATTTTAAAACTTAAGGGCCAAAAAGCCAGAAGAATATATTTTATACCAGATTTGATAACTCCTCTAGGATTACCATTTTTAGGGGAAGAAATTCCTTTCTGACTACAATTCTTTACTACATATGACTTACAGAGACAGCTAGTCAGACCTTCTGTACATATTCATGGTTCATGTTGAGTTAACCATTACAACAGTCTAATCACTAGTAACTTCCAAGTTTTTGATAAATGCACATCTATAAAGAGCAGAAATATATTGGCTGAATGTTGCATTATACTTCTAGTATGGCTGCATGGCTGTAAGGGATTACTGTACACTAAGGCTCCAATCTAAGTGCTGTTTAATCAACCTAAGAGCTCCTTATGTGAGCTAGAAGAATATGGGTCTGGCAATAACAGTTAAAGGCGGTTTATTTAATTGGAAAAAATCTATAGCTATAATCGAAAAACAGATAATAACGATTAGAGCAGCACTTCAATCTAGTGAAAAGAAAATAATCCTTTTTTTCACCACAGATCCTTTTCTTTTCCATGATTTGAAGTGTTATCTCGCTCTTTAATAATAATAATAATCTTTATTTATATAGTGTCAACATATTCTGCAGCGCTCTACAATTCAAGAGTTCATATGCAAGTCATAAGTACCGACGTTAAAGATAATACAATAATTAAAGCAAAAATAATGACGACCCTGCCAGTAAGAGCTTACAATCTGCAATGAGGTGAGGGTGAGAAAGTACAGGTGCTTATGTGCAAAGATGGTCCAGCCATATTGGAGGAATGGGGATAGATAAAGGCTGCATGAGCTGGTCACCAGTCAGTATGTCTGGTGCATTTGTGTGCAGTGGAGTTTGATGGAGAGTTATGCTTAGAGAAAATATATATAGGGAAGGATCAGAAGACAGCAATGATAATAGATGTGGCAGTGCCAAGTGACAGAAACATCAGAAAGACGGAATATGAGAAGCTGGAGAAATACCAGGGCCTCAAAGGAGAACTGGAGAAGATGTGGAAGGTGAAGGCAACAGTGATTCCAGTGGTGATACGAGCACTTGGAGCAGTGACCCCTAAGTTGGAAGAATGACTATAATAGATCTCAGGAGCAACATCTGAACTCTCTCTCCAGAAAAGCACAATGCTGGGAACAGCTAAGATCCTGCGCAGAATCCTCAAACTCCCAGGCCTCTGGTAGAGGACCTGAGAATGAGAAAGGACAACAAAGACCACCCCCATTGGGGGGTGAGAAGGAAGTTTATTTATATATACAGTTATATGAAAAAGTTTGGGCACCCCTATTAATCTTAAGCTTAATGTTTGATAAAAATTGGTGTTTTTGCAACAGCTATTTCAGTTTGATATATCTAATAACTATTGGACACAGTAATGTTTCTGCCTTGAAATGAGGTTTATTGTACTAACAGAAAATGTGCAATCTGCATCCAAACAAAATTTGACAGGTGCATAAGTATGGGCACCTCACCAGAAAAGTGACATTAATATTTAGTAGATCCTCCTTTTGCAAAAATAACAGCCTCTAGTCGCTTCCTGTAGCTTTTAATGAGTTCCTGGATCCTGGATGAAGGTATTTTTGACCATTCCTCTTTACAAAACAATTCCAGTTCAGTTAAGTTTGATGGTCGCCGAGCATGGACAGCCCTCTTCAAATGATCCCACAGATGTTCAATGACATTCAGGTCTGGGGACTGGGATGGCCATTCCAGAACATTGTAATTGTTCTTCTGCATGAATGCCTGAGTAGATTTGGAGCGGTGTTTTGGATCATTGTCTTGCTGAAAGATCCCCTGCGTAACTTCAACTTTGTCACTGATTCTTGAACATTATTGTCAAGAATCTGCTGATACTGAGTGGAATCCATGCGTCCCTCAACTTTAACAAGATTCCCGGTGCCGGCATTGGCCACACAGCCCCAAAGCACGATGGAACCTCCATCAAATTTTACTGTGGGTAGCAAGTGTTTTTCTTGTAATGCTGTGTTTTTTTGACGCCATGCATAACGCCTTTTTGTATGACCAAACAACTCAATCTTGGTTTCATCAGTCCACAGGACCTTCTTCCAGACAGAAATTGGCTTCTCCGAGTGTGCTTTTGCATACCTCAGCCGACTCTGTTTGAGGCGTGCTTGCAGAAACGGCTTCTTTCGCATCACTCTCCCATACAGCTTCTCCTTGTGCAAAGTGCGTTGTATAGTTGACCGATGCACAGTGACACCATCTGCAGCAAGTTGATGCTGCAGCTCTCTGGAGGTGGTCTGAGGATTGTCCTTGACTGATCTCACCATTCCTCTTCTCTGCCTTTCTGATGTTTTTCTTGGCCTGCCACTTCTGGCCTTAACAAGAACTGTCCCTGTGTTCTTCCATTTCCTTACTATGTTCCTCACAGTGGAAACTGACAGGTTAAATCTCTGAGACAGCTTTTTGTATCCTTCCCCTGAAGAACTATGTTGAATAATCTTTGTTTTCAGATCATTTGACAGTTGTTTTGAGGAGCCCATGATGCCACTTTTCAGAGGAGATTCAAACAGGAGAACAACTTGCAAGTGGCCACTTTAAGTAGCTTTTCTCATGATTGCATACACCTGGCTATGAAGTTCAAAGCTCAATGAGGTTACAAAACCCAAAAAAGTGCTTTAGTAAGTCAGTAAAAAGTAGGTAGGAGTATTTAAAAAAAGAAAATGATAAGGGTGGCCATACTTATGCACCTGTCAAATTTTGTTTGAATGCAGATTGCACATGTTCTGCTAGTACAATAAACCTCATTTCAAGGCAGAAACTTTACTGTGTCCAATAGTTATTAGATATATCAAACTCAAATAGCTGTTGCAAAAACACCAATTTTTTATCAAACATTAAGCTTAAGATTAATAGGGGTGCCCAAACTTTTTCATATAACTGTATATATACAAGACTTTGATTAGGGAACGTGATAGGCGACTCAAAACAGATTTGTTTTTAGGGAGCGCCTAAAACTGTATAAGTTGTGGTTAGCCCTGATTTCTTGTGATAGAGCATTTCAGAGCATTGGTGCGACTCGTGAGATGAGTGGAAGTGGGAGGTACAGATTAGTGCAGATGTTAGACAAAAGTCATTTGCGGAGCTTAACAAGCGGTTAGGTCGATGAACAGAAATGAGTTAGGAAATGTAGTGGGTGCCACACTGTGGAGAGCTTTGTGGGTGAGAACAAGTAGTTTAAATTGGATCCTGTAATGTATGGGCAGCCAGTGCAATGACTGGCACAGAGTGAACGTATCCGAGTACCAATTAGCCAGATAGACAACCCTGGCTGCTGCATTAAGGATGGACTGGAAAGGGGAAAGTCGAGTGAGGGGTAGGCCAATTAATAGAGCATTTCAGTAGTCAAGGCAAGATTGGATCAAGGCTACAGTGAGGGTCTTTGTTGTTTCCATGGTGAGAATGGGGCAGATTCTAGAGATGTTCTTTAGGTGTAAGTGGCAAGAGCAGGCAAAAGTTTGTATATGGGAGGTCAAGGAAAGATTGGTGTCAAACATAACACCCAAACAGTTCTACTGCTGGGGCGTTATTGTGGTGCCACCCACAAAGAGGGACATGTCAGCTATAGAGAGGTCAGTAGACGGCTGGAGAAGAAGAAGTTCAGTTTTGGAAAGGTTGAGTTTCAGATATGGAGCAGACATGATGTTGGAGACTGCGGACAGTCACTGGTGTTCTGTAGTGGATGATGTGTATAGTTGTGTGTCATCAGCATAAAGATGGTACTGAAAGCCAAATCTGCTGATGGTCCGTCCGATTGAGGTTGTGTAGAGAGAGAAGAAAGGGGGCCAAGGACTGAACCCTGAGGGACCCGAATAATGAGAGGAAGAAGAGAAGTAGTGAAGCCAGCAAACAATACACTGAAGGAGCAGTCAGAAAGATAGGAAGAGAACCAGGAAAGAGCAGTGTCATTTATGTGGATTGAATGGAGCATAGAGAGTAGGAGGCATTGGTCAACTGAAAGTTGCAGAGAGATCAAGAAGAATGAGCACAGAGTGGTGACCATTAGGTTTTGCTGTCAAGAGGTCACTGGTCACTTTGATGAGTGCAGTTTCTGTCAAATGAAGGGGGCAGAAGCCGGACTGTGATGGATCTAGGAGAGAGTGAGTGCAGAGGTAACAGGAAAGGCTGGAATAGAGACTGGTCGTAGTTATTTGTTTAGGATGGGTCAAAAGAGGGTTTTTCAATAATAGAGTAATGATAGATTGTTTAAAGGAAGAGGGAAAGATCTCAAAGGAGAGGGAGAGGAGAGGGAGAGATTGAAGATTTCAGTTAGGTGAGTAGTGACGACTGGAGAGAGAGACTGAAGTAGGTATAAGGGAATGGGGTCAGTAGTGCATGTAGTAGGATGAGAAAAAGAGAGGAGCCTGGCGACTTCTTCTTTGGTGGGGTCAAATGTGGCGAATAAGCCAGAGGAGATGCAGGGAAGGATGGGAATCACAGCACTTGGTGGCTGGGAGCTGATTTCCTGATGGATATTCTCTATTTTCTCTGTGAAGTGTGAGGCCAGATTATCTGCAAAGATGTCTGTGATAAGGGCCAGTGTTTTTGAACTGAGGAGGGAGTGAAAGGTGTCAAAAAGTTTTTTTGGGTTGTTAGTGAGGAGATCAGGGTGGTAAAGTAGGTCTGATTAGCCTGGGAAAGTTTCTGAACTTTTTCCTACGCTGTCAGATCACCTCAGGTCAGCCGGGGACTCCGCGCAGCCTCACTGATGTCAGCGGTAGTCAGTGAGCTGCACGGAGTTCCTGGCTGACCTGAAGTGAACTCGATAGCGTGGGAAAAAGTTCAGAAACTTTCCCAGGCTAATCAGACCTACTTTACCACCCTGATCTCCTCACTATCTAACAACCCAAAAAAACTTTTTGACACCTATCACTCCCTCCTCAGTTCAAAAACACTGGCCCTTATCACAGACATCTTTGCAGATAATCTGGCCTCACAATTCACAGAGTTTATCTCCGGTCAGCCGGGTCGCCTGCGCAGACATGATTTCATTCATTCTGTAGTGGTTTACAGACGGGCCGGTAGCATTAGCATCAGTCCCGGTTGTAAACTAGTTAACCCCTTGTGATGGATTGCAGTGGGGGACCTGACTGAATGGTGGAGAGGTATGGATATTGTTGTGTTTTTATTTATTTTTTGGTTACAGGAAACAAAAGATTCATTTGGATTGGCAGCATAATAAATTTGGTTAAAAACTTTGTGTAATTATTTCATTAAAAGAATTTTTAGTTAAAGTGTGTGTGTGTGTGTGTGTGTGTGTGTGTCTTTTTTAACCCTTTACTACTATAGGATTAATAATGGATAGCTGTCTTATTGACACCTCTCTATTTTTAACCCGGATTAATGTCACCTTTCAATAGCAAGGTGACATTAACCCCTTATTAACCCATGAGCCACTGCTAAAGGCAATCAGAATAGAGAGGCTAAGTGCCAGAAAAGGCGCATCTAATAATAGATGCGCCTTTTCTGGGGTGGCTGGGGCCAGATGTTTGTAACAAGAGGGGGGGTTAAAACAATGGTCCCTTTCTAGGCTATTAATATCTGGTCTCACTCACTGGTTTCCCTCTCTGGCACAGAAAATTGTGCGGGAGCCCACGCAATTTTTTTCTGCGATTATAGCCTTAAATTTAACCCATAGAGTTCCAAATTTTTCCTAACACAAAATACTAAATTGATTAAACACTGACATATATCAATCATTTTGATATGACATCGTTTACTATATGTAAACCATGTGTCATATCATGTCAGGTTCGGTAATGATTTTACTGAAGCCAGCAATTGATTTAGCAGCTATTATGCTATGTGGAACTCTATGAACTATAAATATATATATGTGTCTCAATGACATGTATATATATATACATATATATATGTATATATATATGTATTCTATGTGTATATATCTATTCTTTTGTTTGTGTTTTAACCTGTCAGGAGCATGCTCAGTTAAAAAAAACGAATCCGTTGCCGGAATCCGTCATTTGACGGGTGATGACTAGTGTTGAGCATTCCGATACCGCAAGTATCGGGTATCGGCCGATATTCGCGTTATCGGAATTCCGATACTTAATTCCGATACTTTTTCCATATCGTATACCGGAATCGGAAGTTCCCATAATTCTTTGAGAGGCAATGTGATTTTAGTCAGCCAATGAGGAATCCTACGAAGTGTGGGCACATCCTGTAATGCTGCGGTCATCTTAACTAATGGCATGGCTGTGATTGGCTGCTGAAATGATGTCAGAATGCACTATAAAAGGCGCCGCCGCCATTTTAGCGTCACTGTGCTGTGAACTCAGTAAGGGACAGAACGCTACTCTGCTCACTCTGAGGGACAGTTAGATATTGCGATTTTGTGTACTACTGTGCTTGAGGCAGGCTAGTTTACCAACCGCTGTGTAAAGCTTCATTTTGCCAGTGTTGTTTTAACAGCTCTGTGCAAGGTGTGTGTGTGACAGTGCAGGTGACGCTGCAGTTTGCTCTGCATCCACCGCTGTTTGTAGGCATCTGCACGTGTCACTGACTCTTTTTTTTTTTTTTTTTTTTTTTTATTTTGTGGAATTGGTGCAGCTCCATTATATTAGAAAAAAAAATCAAATCTATTAGTGTGACGTGCTTCCATCCGTATACAATACATTGGTTGCAAACACTATAGAACTACACAAAGGAGCTTTTCACAGATAGTGAATAGTTGTGTTTCAGTGTTCACTGCAGTCTGTGAGGTTTTGATTTTTTGAGTGCAGATCACGCTCCAGTTAGTTCTTCAACCACTGCCGGTTGTAGTCTGCTGAGCGTGTGTCACTGCCTCATCCTTCACATTTTTCTCTAATTGGTGCTGCTCCATTTTAGTGGAAAAAAATCTAATCTATTAGTGTGACGCGCTTCCATCCGTATACAATACATTGGTTGCAAACACTATAGAACTACACAAAGGAGCTTTTCACAGATAGTGAATAGTTGTGTTTCAGTGTTCACTGCAGTCTGTGAGGTTTTGATTTTTTTGAGTGCAGATCACGCTCCAGTTAGTTCTTCAACCACTGCCGGTTGTAGTCTGCTGAGCGTGTGTCACTGCCTCATCCTTCACATTTTTCTCTAATTGGTGCTGCTCCATTTTAGTGGAAAAAAATCTAATCTATTAGTGTGACGCGCTTCCATCCGTATACAATACATTGGTTGCAAACACTATAGAACTACACAAAGGAGCTTTTCACAGATAGTGAATAGTTGTGTTTCAGTGTTCACTGTAGTCTGTGAGCTTTTCATTTTGTGAGTGCAGATTACGCTCCAGTTTGTACTTCAACCACTGCCGGTTGTAGTCTGCTGAGCGTGTGTCACTGCCTCATCCTTCACATTTTTCTCTAATTGGTGCTGCTCCATTTTAGTGGAAAAAAAACTAATCTATTAGTGTGACGCGCTTCCATCCGTATACAATACATTGGTTGCAAACACTATAGAACTACACAAAGGAGCTTTTCACAGATAGTGAATAGTTGTGTTTCAGTGTTCACTGCAGTCTGTGAGGTTTTGATTTTTTGAGTGCAGATCACGCTCCAGTTAGTTCTTCAACCACTGCCGGTTGTAGTCTGCTGAGCGTGTGTCACTGCCTCATCCTTCACATTTTTCTCTAATTGGTGCTGCTCCATTTTAGTGGAAAAAAATCTAATCTATTAGTGTGACGCGCTTCCATCCGTATACAATACATTGGTTGCAAACACTATAGAACTACACAAAGGAGCTTTTCACAGATAGTGAATAGTTGTGTTTCAGTGTTCACTGTAGTCTGTGAGCTTTTCATTTTGTGAGTGCAGATTACGCTCCAGTTTGTACTTCAACCACTGCCGGTTGTAGTCTGCTGAGCGTGTGTCACTGCCTCATCCTTCACATTTTTCTCTAATTGGTGCTGCTCCATTTTAGTGGAAAAAAAACTAATCTATTAGTGTGACGCGCTTCCATCCGTATACAATACATTGGTTGCAAACACTATAGAACTACACAAAGGAGCTTTTCACAGATAGTGAACAGTTGTCTGCAGGGTTCACTGTAGTCTGTGAGGAATAACCACACTTAGGCCTTAACTTTTCTGACTTTCTTTATCAATCTACCAAGATGAAGAAGTCAGTGAGTAAGGCACGTGGTCGTGGTCGAGGCCGTGGATTTGCAGCAGGGAGAGGACGTGGGATTCTGTGGCTGCTGCCGCACCCAGTGACACAGCATCCACCAGTTTTCCCCGTGAGCGTTCCTTTATGCGCACTTTTGTAGGAGCTCAGCGTACCCCCCTGCTGCGTGAAGAACAAATTGAAGCCGTTGTTGGTTGGATGGCAGCCAATGCATCGACTTCAATAGCTTCCACCTCCTCTCAGGACCACAGCACTGTTGAACAACCATCAGTCTCTTCACCGCCTGCCAAATTGCCCAGGCAGTCAGAGAGCTCTGTACAGGAGCCAGCTGAGTCTCTGCTTCTGTTCTCAGAATCTGTTGGCTTGGAAACAGGGGCCCAGCCAAGCAGCATTCTGGAATGTGAAGAAGAGGCAGTATGCAGTGATGCGCAACAGCTGTGTCTCTCTGAATCTGAAGAGGCGGGTGAGCCAGTGCCGATGGTCAGCACACCGCAGAACGCATCTGATGATGATGAGACTCAGTTGCCAGTTTCTGTTGAGCATGGTGCTGGCCAGACCACCCAACAACAGCAGGTGTTGGAAGAGGGTAGTGGTGGAGATGATGAGGTCCAAGACCCAACATGGCGTGAGGAACAGGAAGGTGGTGGGAGCAGCTCTGAGGAAGAGATTGCACCAACGGTCCAAACAGTAGGGAGAGGTAGGCTGCAGACTCGCTTGCCTGTAGCCTCCAGTTTGGCACCCGTTCGGAGCAGTTCTCTTACAACAGCCAAACCGGGCGCTCCCAGGACTTGCTCTGCGTGGTCCTTTTTTGATACAGTTGCAGATGATATTTGCTATGTCAAATGCAAGCTGTGTAATCAAAAAATTAAAAGAGGTAAAAGTGTCAGTAACCTTAATACAACAAATATGTGGAAACATGTGCGGTCAAAGCACTTTGTTGAGTTACAAAGACACACTGGAGATGTAGGCCAACCTACAGCAGCACCTACATCTTCAGCTCCTGTTGGAGCCTCTTCCTCCAGTTCACACACAGCTGGTAAGGCTTCCTCAAAGGATAGCCATGGAAGAACCTCTGTCACTGTTGTCCAGAGACACAGTGTTATTCCACCCACAGGTGCAAGTTCCCTGTCATCCTCACACACCCAGGCCACAAAACAGCCATCGGTAGCACAGGCATGGGATAAAAGACGGCCATACTCGGCAAACCATCCACGAGCACAGGCTCTGAATGCTGGCATTGCAAAACTCCTGTCCCTTGAAATGCTGTCATTCAGGCTGGTGGAGACTGACAGTTTCCGTGAATTAATGGCATTGGCAGTCCCACAATACAATGTGCCCAGCCGATTTTATTTCAGCAGGCAAGCCGTCCCTGGTCTGCAAAAGCATGTTGAGGCAAAAATTAAACATGCGCTACTAAACGCCGTCAGTAGCAAGGTCCACCTGACCACCGATGCGTGGACCAGTACCCATGGCCAGGGACGATACCTTTCACTCACTGCCCATTGGGTGAATGTTGTGGAGCCGGGTACAGATCTTGCGAGTGGCGCTGTACGTGTTCTGCCAACTCCAAGGATTGCCGGAATCAAGTCTGTCCACATTGACTCCTCCTCCTACTCCAGTTCCTCAGAATCATCGCTGCAGGAGCCGTCACGGTCTACCTCCACATGGACCCGTGGACGCTTACCTGATGCGACCGATATGAGCACAGCCGTGGCCAAACGGCAACAGGCCGTTCTGAAATTAATTCCCATGGGGAATCGAAGCCACACAGCGCAGGAGGTCTGGAATGCCATCAAGCAGGAGAGCGACGTGTGGTTTTTGCCAGCGAATCTCCAGCCAGGTTTGGTAGTGTGTGACAATGGCCGAAATCTGGTGGCAGCTCTGGGCCTTGGCAACCTCACTCACATACCATGTCTGGCACATGTGCTCAACTTGGTCGTGCAGAGTTTTTTGAGGGACTATCCGGATCTTGATGCACTGCTGCACAAGGTCCGCCTAGAGTGCGCTCACTTGCGACGTTCCAGCATGGCCAGATCGCGCATTGCAGCTCTGCAACGCAGATTGCGCCTTCCTGAACATCGCATCATATGTGACGTATCCACCAGGTGGAATTCAACGTTACATATGTTGGAGCGGTTGTGTGAGCAGCAGCCAGCAGTTATGGAGTATCAGCTGCATCAGGCGCAATCAACACGCAATTTGCGCCGTCCACACTTCACCATTAATGAGTGGGCCACTATGAAGGACATGTGCCACGTTTTGCGTGCGTTTGATGAGTCAACGCGGATGGCGAGTGCAGATGATGCACTAGTCAGCCTGACTGTCCCCCTTATCTGCCTGCTTCAAAAAACACTGCAAGCAATAAGGGATGAGGTTTTGGAAGAGGTGGAGGATGAGGAGTCACAAATTCCATCACCTTCTGGAAAGTCAGCGCAACGTGGTTCCTCACAAAGGGCTGGGCAGGGCTCACTTTGTGAGGAGGATGAGGAGGAGGAGTCAATGGAGGAGGAAGACATCGCTCCAGAGGGAGGTACACAACGCTCTAGTCAGTATGTAGAGCGAGGGTGGGGTGATGCAGAGCAGGCAGAGATAACGCCTCTTGCAGAGGACAGCGTTTCTTTGCCAGTTGGGAGTCTGCAGCACATGGTTGATTTCATGCTGCAGTGCCTAAGAAACGACCGCCGCATCGCCCACATTCTCACGACGTCTGATTATTGGGTGTACACCCTCCTAGACCCTCGCTACCGGGACAACGTCAAAAGCCTCATCACACCGTTGAACCGGGAGCGTAAAATGCGGGAGTACCAAGACACACTGGTGCAATCCCTAATGTTCTACCTTACTGCCGAGAGCACTGCTGCTGCTACTGCTTTACAAAGCAGCTCTGTGCGTCGAGGCAGTGTAGAGAGCTCTGCAACAAGAGGGAGCACACGCAGTGCCTCTGCACAGGGAAAGACCAGTATGTTCAAAATGTGGCAAAGTTTTGTGGCAGCGCCACAAATGTCTACACCATCCGAGAGGGCTCCAGTCAGCGGGAGGCAACGTATCCGTCAGATGGTGACAGACTACTTGGCTTTGCCTCTCAGTGTACTCCCAGATGGCTCTTCCCCATTCAAGTTTTGGGTCTCTAAGCTGGATACATGGCCAGAGCTTAGCCAGTATGCATTGGAGGTGCTGGCTTGCCCTGCTGCCAGTGTATTATCGGAGCGCGTCTTTAGTGCTGCAGGTGGTGTACTAACAGACCGTCGCATGCGACTATCCTCCGATAATGTAGACCGGCTTACTTTTCTGAAAATGAACAAGGCATGGATCTCGCCAGAATTTGTCTGTCCGTTTTCAGATTAAATAACTGGTTCGCAACGTTATCCATGTCTCCTGTTATGTTCATCTTTCTACCACCTGAACTCTACTCCCTGGGCTCCAACACTGCCAGTTGCTGCTCAGAAGTGTCGTGTCCACAGAACAAAACACAAGCTCTACTGTTAGTGGGGTTCAGTAACGCCAGCTGTTCCCCTGCTGTGTCAACGGCAAGAAGTGTCCTGTTCCCGACACATGGACAGAAAAACACATGACCAACATGCTCCAAATAGGGAAGAGCCGTCACCCTGCTTGTTATGCTGAAAACATGAAATTGTGAAGTTTTGCAGGCCTAGAATGATAAATTTTTAAGAAAAATATGGACAAATAATAATTTGTCATCACAGCGCATATCTGCACATGTCTATTAGAAATGGTAACAAAAAATAAAACATAGTCTACTCTTCACATTTTTAAATTAATGCATAAAAGTACATTTCAGACTTATGAATTAATGCTTTTAAAGGAACTTTATCTGTACCTGTAAGATAATGCACTCAATGGATGTACGAATCATTACATCCTCATCATCATCATGACGAGTTTTATTTATGACAGACATTATAAAATACACATACTGATGCCAACTGTAACTTCAAACACCATATATGAAATGGCCAGCATGTAAACATGGTAATAATGTCCAATAATAAATTATTACATCTAGAAAGTGCATCATGCATACTGACAATAGGTAGTTATACCTGCAAGTGCTGTTGAAACAACCACAAGAGATATAAATTAATACTGGTATATAGGTATCACAGTGCATAGTTACTCATGGACAATGTTGATGTAATACTGTATCTCAATTAAGTCAGCGTCAACCATTAGGCTTGTTAGTCTTGTACATTGTTAAAGAGGGAACGTAATTTTTTGGTTTGTCATAGGTGTAGTATTACACATTAAATTATTACTGCTGTATTTTTTTTGGCGTCCCTAGTGCGCAATAACGCAGCCTAACCTCACATTTGATAGTCAGCTAATTGCCACACGCTACCCTACCCTACGCGTGACAGTAGGAAGGTAGTGTTGACGGATAAAGCTTTGCGCAAACAGACATTCTTTTACCCTCTTCAACACTCTACAAGCAAAAAATGCATGATTTCAGCCGCAGACTTTATTGACGTACAGTATAACATCGGCATTACCCATCAGAGGCTGTCCACTGTGTGATACAGACATAGAATATACCTTTGCTATCCGTAGCCTTTGTTTCACCTACACTTGCAGGCACACACTTAAATTGTGACAAACAATGCCTAATGTTTTTTTAAATGGTTATTTTTTATTGTACATTATTGTGTCATCAATCACATTGATGAGTCCATGCTGGACATGTCATACATGCTATAGAAAGTTACGATTTTATGAACTTAAATAATTAAATTGTCTGTGACTGTCACATAAAATTTGCGATGATGATGATGAGTGACTATTACAAAATCCATTGTCTTCACTATGTTATAGTTTAACATTGCGTTCCTTAAGCATTATTCATAAAAAAAAAATGTACTTTTATTCTTAAATTAACAACACTATATTTTGTTACCAATTTTTTGGGTGTTGTGTTGTTCCATTTATTTTTGGCATGTGCATATATGCGTTTATATTTGTATTTTTTTTATTTTTCCTTCTTGAAATTAGAAAACATGTGTATCTTTGTACCGTGTTAGCCAGTAGATAGAAAAATATTTAGACTTCAGAGTCAGCAGTGGTTCATACCTTTTTATGGATAACTGAAAAGATGGAAACAAATTGCAAGCTTTCAAGGCTACTCACGTCTCTTCATCAGGGAAAGACTAACTAAAAAAATTAAGCATCACATATTTCTTAACACAACAGGACACAGGAATATTGCAATAGGTAAGACAAGTAAGTGACGTGTATCAGAACTGTCATTATCTCACAGGGATGAACATAAATATTCAAACAGTTCCTAGATAAGGATAGAAAGTTTGATTGCCCTCTCATTGGCGTATTTTTTGGGGTTTTCATGACCCTGGAAGGGCATAGACGCAGATTCCTTAATTGATATAGAATGACATAAATCCATGTGATCTATTCATTCCATCACTAACAGTGTCAAAGGTCATGATGAGCTTATATTCTGAAACCTTTGTACGTTTCTCATATTTGAAGTTATATTTTAATAACAGTAATTCCATATCCATGATGCTATGACCGGGCGGGCATACAAAAGTCTTTTGCCACAGCTAAATTCATTAATTTATCTGTGATTGTGTGGCGCTGATAATTCATCCTTGTTCTCCTTTTTGTTGCCGGTCTCCCCTCACTTGTCCCTCCCTCACTTGTCTTAGCTATTCCTGTGTCCTGTTGTGTGTAGAAATATGTGATTCTTCATTTTTGGCTTTACTCTTAGCCTGATGAAGACACCTGAGTAGTCTCGAAAGCTTTGAATTTGTTACCATATTTTCAGTTAGCCATTAAACGTTATCAACCACAGAGGACTGTCAAGTATAAATATTTTTCTATTCTTGTAATTGAAATTTATCATTTTATTGTTGTAGTAAAACTTCATTTATTCTTGTTTGAAGTACATACATTTGCAATGGCTACGTAACAAGGCAATAACTCAATATTTTATGCCTACACCCTCCTTGACCCTGGGCTCCAACACCGCCAGTTGTTGCTTGGAAGTGCTGTTAGCACAGTTAACACTTGCTCCTGTGTTACTGGGGTTCAGTAATGTCAGCTGTTCCCCTGCTGTGTGTACGGCAAACAGTCCTGCTGCCTCCACCATGTTCTCTTCTCATCCCTGGGTTACAACACCGCCAGTTGTTTCTCGGAAGTGCTGTTAGCACAGTTAACACTTGCTCCCGTGTTACTGGGGTTCAGTAATGTCAGCTGTTCCCCTGCTGTGTGAACGGCAAAAAGTCCTGCTGCCTCCACCATGTTCTGTTCTCATCCCTGGGTTACAACACCGCCAGTTGTTTCTCGGAAGTGCTGTTAGCACAGTTAACACTTGCTCCCGTGTTACTGGGGTTCAGTAATGTCAGCTGTTCCCCTGCTGTGTGAACGGCAAATAGTCCTGCTGCCTCCACCCTGTTCTCTTCTCATCCCTGGGTTACAACACCGCCAGTTGTTTCTCGGAAGTGCTGTTAGCACAGTTAACACTTGCTCCCGTGTTACTGGGGTTCAGTAATGTCAGCTGTTCCCCTGCTGTGTGAACGGCAAATAGTCCTGCTGCCTCCACCCTGTTCTCTTCTCATCCCTGGGTTACAACACCGCCAGTTGTTTCTCGGAAGTGCTGTTAGCACAGTTAACACTTGCTCCCGTGTTACTGGGGTTCAGTAATGTCAGCTGTTCCCCTGCTGTGTGAACGGCAAAAAGTCCTGCTGCCTCCACCATGTTCTGTTCTCATCCCTGGGTTACAACACCGCCAGTTGTTTCTCGGAAGTGCTGTTAGCACAGTTAACACTTGCTCCCGTGTTACTGGGGTTCAGTAATGTCAGCTGTTCCCCTGCTGTGTGAACGGCAAATAGTCCTGCTGCCTCCACCCTGTTCTCTTCTCATCCCTGGGTTACAACACCGCCAGTTGTTTCTCGGAAGTGCTGTTAGCACAGTTAACACTTGCTCCCGTGTTACTGGGGTTCAGTAATGTCAGCTGTTCCCCTGCTGTGTGAACGGCAAATAGTCCTGCTGCCTCCACCCTGTTCTCTTCTCATCCCTGGGTTACAACACCGCCAGTTGTTTCTCGGAAGTGCTGTTAGCACAGTTAACACTTGCTCCCGTGTTACTGGGGTTCAGTAATGTCAGCTGTTCCCCTGCTGTGTGAACGGCAAATAGTCCTGCTGCCTCCACCCTGTTCTCTTCTCATCCCTGGGTTACAACACCGCCAGTTGTTTCTCGGAAGTGCTGTTAGCACAGTTAACACTTGCTCCCGTGTTACTGGGGTTCAGTAATGTCAGCTGTTCCCCTGCTGTGTGAACGGCAAAAAGTCCTGCTGCCTCCACCATGTTCTGTTCTCATCCCTGGGTTACAACACCGCCAGTTGTTTCTCGGAAGTGCTGTTAGCACAGTTAACACTTGCTCCCGTGTTACTGGGGTTCAGTAATGTCAGCTGTTCCCCTGCTGTGTGAACGGCAAATAGTCCTGCTGCCTCCACCCTGTTCTCTTCTCATCCCTGGGTTACAACACCGCCAGTTGTTTCTCGGAAGTGCTGTTAGCACAGTTAACACTTGCTCCCGTGTTACTGGGGTTCAGTAATGTCAGCTGTTCCCCTGCTGTGTGAACGGCAAAAAGTCCTGCTGCCTCCACCATGTTCTGTTCTCATCCCTGGGTTACAACACCGCCAGTTGTTTCTCGGAAGTGCTGTTAGCACAGTTAACACTTGCTCCCGTGTTACTGGGGTTCAGTAATGTCAGCTGTTCCCCTGCTGTGTGAACGGCAAATAGTCCTGCTGCCTCCACCCTGTTCTCTTCTCATCCCTGGGTTACAACACCGCCAGTTGTTTCTCGGAAGTGCTGTTAGCACAGTTAACACTTGCTCCCGTGTTACTGGGGTTCAGTAATGTCAGCTGTTCCCCTGCTGTGTGAACAGCAAACAGTCCTGCTGCCTCAACTTTAATTTCCATGGGTACCTTCTGCTACCCATCCGGGTTCCAGTACCGTCAGCTGGTTCTCCGCAGTGCCTTTGGCGTAGGTGCCTCCATGTCGGTATCCGAGTTCCAGCAACGTCTGCTGGTCCTTGGTAGTGCTTTGGAGCACAGGTACCTCCTGCTTAGTAACCGTGTCCCAGTAACGTCAGCTGGTCCTCGGTTGTGCCATTGGCTCTTTTCCTTCTGCTGACCCTCCGGGTTCCAGCACAGTCAGCTGGTCCTCGTTACTTTCATTGGCTCTTGTACCTTCTGCTACTCATCCGGGTTCCAGTACCGTCAGCTGGTTCTCCGCAGTGCCTTTGGCGTAGGTGCCTCCATGTCGGTATCCGAGTTCCAGCAACGTCTGCTGGTCCTTGGTAGTGCTTTGGAGCACAGGTACCTCCTGCTTAGTAACCGTGTCCCAGTAACGTCAGCTGGTCCTCGGTTGTGCCATTGGCTCTTTTCCTTCTGCTGACCCTCCGGGTTCCAGCACAGTCAGCTGGTCCTCGTTACTTTCATTGGCTCTTGTACCTTCTGCTACTCATCCGGGTTCCAGTACCGTCAGCTGGTTCTCCGCAGTGCCTTTGGCGTAGGTGCCTCCATGTCGGTATCCGAGTTCCAGCAACGTCTGCTGGTCCTTGGTAGTGCTTTGGAGCACAGGTACCTCCTGCTTAGTAACCGTGTCCCAGTAACGTCAGCTGGTCCTCGGTTGTGCCATTGGCTCTTTTCCTTCTGCTGACCCTCCGGGTTCCAGCACAGTCAGCTGGTCCTCGTTACTTCCATTGGCTTTTGTACCATCACCAACAGGACAAAGAAGGTTAAGACAAACTACAAGATACAGAACAAGAGACAGAAGAACAATAAGCAGAAGATCAAAAAGCAGAAGAACATTAAGTATAAGACCAAAATGAAGAGCAAAATATATGCTCTAAATTCTAAGCAGAAGAAGACTAAGCAGTGTATGGGGGTGAGTCCGTTCCTCCTCGTGGTGCCCCTGGAAAATGCCTGATGCTGCTGCAGGCTAAACTGAACGCGGACAAATACTGTTGTAATTAAAATCTTTCGTGACAGCAAGAACGGAAGGATGAAAATTCAGAGTTTTACAGATTACAAGTACAGGAATGTCTGTCACAAATAAGAATATGATGAAAAGGATGAATAGGAAGAAGATGAAGAAGTAGAATATGAAGAATAATAACTGTTTAATAAGAACAATATAAGTAATGTTAACAAAAAGATGAATAGCAAGAAGTTTTAGAAGATTAATAAGGTGAAGATGAAGAATAATTTGATGAGAAAGATGATGCTGCTGAAAATTATGAAGGAGAAAGTGTGTGAAAAGTTAAAAAGGTGAAGACCATGGAAGTTGTGAAACAGACATATTTGCCAAAATAGAAAAAAGGTTAACAACATTGTCAATTTGTTCGTCAATCCGAACGTATTTCCTAAAAAAAAATAAATAATGCTATTCCATTGGATTGGGTCAAACATCTATGCCTTTAATGTCTCCTCAACCTCCCCCAATACATTCTACATTACTCTTTCTTGTTTTCCTTCATGTACAATTAACCAACAAGGCAAGAATGGGTTTTTTTTAATTTCGATATTTTGTTCCCATAGACTTACATGGGACTTCCGGTATCGGTATCGGGTATCGCCGATATTTTAGTGATATCGGCGATACCATTACGATTCCGATACTTTAGGATATCGGAAAGTATCGCTCAACTCTAGTGATGACGGATCCTCCACCCATAGGCTTCCATCACAGCAAACATCCGTTTTTTTTCA
Organism: Oophaga sylvatica; assembly: GCA_033576555.1. NCBI lineage: Eukaryota > Metazoa > Chordata > Amphibia > Anura > Dendrobatidae > Oophaga > Oophaga sylvatica. Next base: position 193,000,659 of record JARQOD010000005.1, read on the forward strand.
AAAAATGACGGACTGTGACTGATGGCAAAAAACTGATGTGTGAAAGAGGCCTTATGGTGTGGACCTCAAAAGAAGGGAATGAGGGTGATGGAACTGGAGGGATGACCTGAAAAGTGCATTGTGGGGACAGAAGTATGCCGACTCCACCACCAAGTCTGTTTGCGGGTCTCGAGAAACGGGAGAAATGTAAACCGCCATGAGAAATAGCAGCAGGGGATACCATGTCAGAATCCTGAGTCCAGGTTTCAGTGAGTGCCAACAGATTAAGAGAGTTGTTCAGACAGTAGTTGTGCAGGAAAGGAAGCTTATTGCATACAGACCGTGGATTTCAGAGTGCACAATTAACAGAGGGAGGTTAAGGAGTACAACTAATGTTGTTAAGGTTAGAAAGGTTTCTATGTGAGGTGGGGGAGGGGTTGAAGTTGGCCGATGGCGAACTGGGGTTGGGAGAAATATTCTATGAAATAAGTAGCAATAGAAAAAGAAAGAGAAAGTAGTTTTTGGATTTGTGACATGGTTTATAGTGCGATATCGTTGGTCAAGACAGACTGAGATTTTTCAGAAAGGTGAAAAGAGCATGGGAGCTGTACATGGGAGAAAGAAGTAGAGAGGGGCTGATGTGGATGAGTGGTGATGGAGGGGGGGATGGGCCTATGAATGTGGATGGCAAGGGCACACAGGAAGATAGAGATAACTCATATGGCAAAAAGACAGTACAAAGTGTGGGTTACCTGAATTCTGCCCTGACTAACTGCCATTTAATTAACTGCAGATCATTATTTTTCCTTTAATGTCTTAGGTCTTACTCTTTAGCCCTAAGAGGACCGTTCACTCAACCGGCCATGCTGACATTTCTGTTTTATTGTCATAGCTCTTACCTAAGTGTGAGGGTCTTCTTATGGGCAAGTGCTTATTTAGAAGAAGCGTGAGGAGCATATCTTGGTGATTGGCATCTTTTTCTGGATACAATTCATTTTCTGTCAAGGTCCAAAGAAAACGTTAACACAATGGAAGATGGCTTTACAATATGTTACAAAGATGCAGATCGAATAAAATAATTACAAAAAAATTGGAAGATTGTCAATTTGTTGTCACTATGATTTCCTTTTTTACCTATTGACTGAACTGTTAATTTTTCATGACATTTAGAATAAAAGTATTCTTTAAAACCCACTTTAACTTAGAAATGCAGATATAACTTGTTACCGCTTTATTAAGAACACATGAATGAGAGACAATGACAGACAGAAAAAAAAAACTTTTGTGATATTGATACCATAATCCAAATGTAGATAGTCAGTAACCACATAGTTTTTTTGTGCCAATGACTACCAAACTGAGCCAGTAATTTCAGAACTATGTGAACTAGTGACACACATAGAAGCCATGACTGTCAGATCTTGTTCTACATCATGCTGCGTCTCGCTTGGTATATGTCATAAAATAGAAATAACATTTTCATAGTAAAGTCCCAAAAAATGATAAAGGTCTTGTTTGCAAAGAATTAGATATATTGACTTTCATTGTCAACTGAAAACATTATCTTGTTCCAGCTACTTGTCTGGTTTTGACACTGTAGATATGTGGCACTTTATTTGCAGAGCTAACCACTGTAGGCGTAGAATTGTACACAGCCGTCATCTGTCTGATACAATGCATGTGATCAATGAGCAGCAATTACATGTGCAATTAGTGCAAATAGGCAAGTAGAGTATAAGGAAATAATGCTAAAGTCTTGATGCAGAGGTCTGGTTGAGACAGAAGCCCACACTAAGGTAGTATTGCAAGAGAAATAAGAGAAGATGAGAACGATGGTAGTGCTCGCCGGGGGGCAATTCCTATAAGAGCCTTAAAATCCACAGTTGCAGCCCCATGGCTGGAGGAGATAACCTTCCAGATAGCAATTTACTTCAGTGGAGAAATCACGGTATCTGGGTTGCGCTTGCAGGAATGTACAATCCTCAAAGATATAAAATTAGGGTTTTTATTCAACCAATATACCGTATATTGTCGCCGAACTTGTGCCCTTTTCAAGGTATGAAAAACAAATGTTAAAAAGCTTAATTTTATACAATCGAGGACTCTTCATTCCCAAAAGCACAATCCAGGTACCGCGATATCTCCTCTGAAGTGAAAGTCTTAATAAAATATCACTTATTGAAAGGCAGCAGATATACACCTTCATGAAACAGCAGCGCAAATAAAGATTTTTTTATACCCATTGTTCTAAAAGTTCCAAAAAATAAAGTCTGACTTTAAAGTTGGACACAATGACTATGCATCAGAATATTGTTAGATAATACATATAAAAAATATACGGTATACTGTATATGTTTTTTAAAATTTTGAACTGTTGGACATAGAGATAAAACATATCAACTATACAGCTAATATAATTTATGCATATGGTATATACAATTCTTCATCTGATATCAATAATATATTGTGCTGGATTATACTAATGTATAATGAATTTGAAAAGTATAGCATGTGAAAATATATATTTCTACCTCCTGCAAAATGTTTAAAAACTGAGTTAAATACAGTTTTATGGTTAAATATTGAGGCTTGGATGATGTATAATATGATGACATAAACTATACATTTTTGAAAACTCACCTTGCAACAGATAAGGTTTGCCTTCAGCTGATTGAATGGAGATCATAAAGAGGAAAGTTAAAGTCCCAAGGCAGAGATGTACAGTAGAAGCTTTAGGCAACATTTCTTCACTACCGATGGATTCTTGTAGATTATTTGAGGCTTCAATGCGTTCCTTTTCTAAGTCTGCTCACTTTTAAATAGTGCCCACAGTCATCACTGAGTGATATTCCAAAAAAAAAACAATAAAAATCATTCATCCTGTCAATTCTTGGAAAACTGACAAATGAACTGCGTGAATTTCTTGACGTCAAACCTATATCAATCTATTCAGAATATGACCAATAAAGTAGAGCTGGAATACACATGCTAAATACAAAGAAGGTATCGGCAAGCTCATGGTAATTTATTGTTGAATTTCCATGCTCTCATTTTAATTACTCTGAGATCTCTGTAATGAATGCCAAAATGAAGGCAGAAGAATCACTAACTGAATTGATCTCAGGTCCTTGATCGTAAAAATGCTTCTATGGGTCCAACAGCAGAATTAGTTTAGAAGGGAAGATGATGAAATGGGGAAGAAGAGAAGACTGAAGATAAATATGAAATTTATCAAAGAGATATAGCAGGTCTTCAGAAGTGTCAGGAGAAGTTGTAATACATCGTGTTCCGTAAGAGAATACAAGGCAGAAATTGACCAGTGGCTTGATTAATTTTAGATGAATGGATGTCATCCGCTCCTGATGACTTCAGGTGTGACTTTTCCTCCTTTAGATTTTCTATGGCTATCTTTCAATGTCACATTTTTCATTTGCTCTGCCAAAGTTTCCAATCTCATCGAAGATGACACAATCTTTGGTCTGAATTCAAATAGCTTGAAGAATAAACTGCGTGTCTTAAAACTAATTTATATGACTGAGCTCCTGGTTTCTGTTTGTACGTCAGAATATAGGTAATCTAATCTTATTTCCATTTATTAAATTATCACAACCTGGATTTCATTCAAGTAGATGCGTACAACATCTTACATCTGAGAATAGGAAAGTTATAGAAGTAATGAGCCAGTCATTCTTTTGTGGGCACTGATTTGTCAGGGCTATGTTTGAGCACTGTAACTGCTGCTATTCTATTACAACACTATTTATTAAAAACTATTAATTTTGTACTGTATGATGGTGCTATTTAGAAATATATTGTAAAATTTTGTCATTGACTGGAAGTATTCATTTCGAAAGGATGGCACAAATTGTTGACACAGCATGGCACTGTTTATTGGAGGCTATAAAGTTACACCCCTCAACATTGAAGTTGCAATAATATGAAGAAAAAGTCATGAAATTATGAAAATCACAGGATCAATGTTAATGATATGCAAATGAAAAACTGAAAATGAAATTTTCAAATAATCTTAAATACTATAATATCTTCACAATTTTTGACCAATGGTATCTCAGAAGAGGATAACTCAAGGGCTTATGTTGTTATAGATTTTTTTTTAAAGATAAATGTTTTTTTAAATTTGTAAGTCAAAGCTCATCTGTAATTAGCACAAAATCAATTTTTTTGTTTGTTTACCGTATTTTTCGGACTATAAGACGCACCGGACCATAAGAGATCTCGTTGCCGAGATTTGAATGAGAGTAAGCGGCGGCCATTTTGCCAGAGGCCCCTGGCGGCCATTCCTCAGGCCGGCACCGCATCGCAGCTGCGGGGGGCTTTCTGGTCAGGACGAAATGCCGGCGGAGCCCCCCACGCAGCCCAGAGGCCCGCTGCTGCCCGGACACCACCACCGCACCACAGGCTGCATCGGGACCACCACCGGAGGCCCCTGGCGGCCTTCAGCCCGGCACCGCGTCGCAGCTGTGGGGGGGGGGGCTTTCCGGCTAGGACGAAAGCCGGCGGAGCCCCCGACGCAGCACAGAGCCCCGCTGCTGCCCCGACACCACCACCGCATCGCAGCGAAGCTGCATTGGGAGCGCCGCCGTCTTATGGTCCGAAAAATACGGTAAGTGTGAAGTTGATCAGAAAGCTTTTTACTGAGATTTGCATCTCTTGGCTGTGGTTCAAATATTTTGAGCCACTAATATAATGGACAATTCAGTGAATCAGACAGAGTACCAAGTATAGAAGTTTACAACAGATCAATTATGGAAATAACTAATGAAAAATGCAAGAGCTTAATGATATAATTAATTGTTTCTTAATCCCTTCAGAAATTCATAAGACTGTAAATCATTCATCCAACTTTATGTGAGACCTCTGTATGATTTATATTGCTAGGCAGAGTAAATTATGTGTTGCACTGTATATTGCAGCTAAAAATAATACATAATTTTCCTTCATTTCAGGCATTGCTACCTTTTGAATATCTATTTCAAAAGCAGAGAAAAACAGATTCGGCACTGCTGCACCACCGTTCTCTCTTAAACAAATCTGAAGAGACCATTCACACACAATATTAACACCACACACCCCAGGGAACGGGTGTTCAATCCTGTGTAAACATAGAGTCCAATTGCACAGTGAAAGAAAAAAGGAAGGCACTCACAGTTACCAAAAGTGAAAGTCTTTATTTCTTGAATAAAAATGCATGGGCTCTGGAGCAATGCAGAAAGTGCGGACAACAGCCGTTTCGCGCTCCTGCGCTTCAATGGGACCCGTTGAAAAAAACGGTGAGTGCCTTCCTTTTTGAATATCTATGCTAACTCTAACCAACACACTGAACCCCAAGAATTTTGTGGAACTATTTCACCAAAACCTGAGGATCGTTAAAGGAATACTGTAGGCTCTCGAAATAGACATGGTGGAGGAATGTGTCTTTTCCTTTTCTACAACTGCACCTTCAACCCGATTCCACCTCCACCCTCCTTTATTCTTAATGCTTTTGAAGTGCATTCTGTCTGTATATACTCTCCCTGTAACCTCCAAGTGGCCATCATATACTGGCCCCTTGGTATGACCACTGGATTTATTGACCACATGTTCACCTGGCTTCTACTTTCTCTCTGCTGATATCTCCACCACCTTCAAGGGTGACTTCAACATCCCCACTGACACCCGCCAGTCCGTAGCCTCCAAACTCCTGTCACTTGCTTCATCATTTATTCTTACTTAGTGGTCCTCCACAGCCACCCACACAGACAGACACACATGAGACCTCTGCCATTTTAAGATGTCCGAGCAAACCATTGGAATTTTAAGACAGTGAGTGCCATCTACTCTCTTTTTTTTTACACATGAGACCTTATATTCACCTGCCACTGCTCCCTGTCTAGCTTCATAACCTCACCTCTCCCCTATCTATCTTATCACTTTCTCATCCCTATCCTCCTCACCTGCCCCCATGTCCAGCAACTAGCGCACCCCCCAGAAACCTTGCACACCTAGACATTCATGCACACTCTGTAACTTTATTCTACCCCTGTCCTCCATATCTTCACTGCACTACATAGACAGTGCCAGCGTTCTCTGCAACGCCACACTCTCATCAGCTATTGACTCGGTCGCCCCTCTCATGCATGGCAGAGTTTGACAAATCAATAGACAACCCTGGCACAGCAACCTCACTAAAAAGTTTTGGCAAGTGTCCAGAGTTGCAGAGTAGTGATGGAAAAAAACACTGACACGAAGACTTCAATGCATTCAAAAAAGCATCTTTCACTTTCAAGACAGCCCTCACCTCTGCTAAACAGGTCTACTTCACAACTCTCATATCTTCTTTGTTCCACAACTCCAAACACTTTTAACTCCCTCCTCCTCTCTCCACTGCCCCTCCAACCTCACTCATCTCTGCAGAAGATTTTGCAGCACATTTAAAATATAAGATCGACCAAACAAGTCAAGTCTTTACTGCCCATACACCAAAACCCCTATGCACAACAGACCACTGGCTCTCACCAATAACCTTTCCCTCCACCATCATTGAAGGACAGGTTACTTATCTCCTCTGCAAATCACACTTTACCACTTGTTCACTTGACCCCATTCCACCTCCTCCCCAACCTCACCACCAAACCTTTACCAGCCCTAATTCATCTCTTTAACACATTGCTAACTTCTGTTAACGTCCCTTCTTCTTTCAAACATGCCAAAATCACACCGATCGTGAAGAAATCATCCTTCGACCCAACCTTTACATCCAGCTATCATATCCATCACCACCATTCCACCAAAACTACCCTGACCAAAACTACTAACAACTTACTGCTAAAGCTAACAGACAATTCTCTATACTGCTCCTTCTAAATCTATCCTCTGCCTTCAACACAGTAGACCACTCTCTACTACTACAAATTATCTTCTTCTCTGGAGTCAAAGACTTTGCCCTCTCCTATATCTATTCATAACTTTCTAAACACACATTTAGCATCTCCAACACAAACACTAACTCCTCATCTCACTCTCTGTCAGTGTCCCTCAAGGCTCTGTGCTGGGACCTCTACTCTTCTTAAGCTATACTTTTGGCCTGGGACAACTCAAAGTTCCATGGCTTCCAATACCATTTGTATGCTGATGACACTCAAATTTACCTCTCTGGCCAGACATCACCTCTCTGCTGTCCAGAATCCCAGAGTGTCTACTTGCTGTATCCTCCTCCTCATCATGCTTTCTAAAGCTCAATGTGGACAAAACTGAACTTGTCATCTTTCCTCCATCTCACTTAACTACCCTACCCAACTTATCTATTCCAATTAATCACACTATGCTTTCCGCAGTATCGGAAGTCCACTGCCTCAGAATAAGCCTCGACTCTGCCGTGTCCTTCAAAGTGCTCATCCAAGCTCTTGCCACCTCCTGCTGCCTCCAACTCAAAAATATTTTTAAAATCTGTCCTTTCCTAATCCCTGAATCTACTAAAATGTTAGTGAATGCCCTCTTCATCTCTTGCCTCGACTACTGCAATATCCTCCTCTGTGGCCTCCCTGCTAACACTCTCGCACCTCTCCAGTCCATGCTACCCAAGTAATCCACCTCTCTATATGCTACTCCTCTGTTTCTCCTCTCTGCACATCTGATTATTGGCTCACAATTCCCCAAATTATCCAGTTGAAACTAAAACTGACCTACAAAGCAGTCCATAATCTCTCTTCTTCATATATCTCCTAGCTATGCAAAAGAAGCAGCTGCTCTGTTGAATGTGACGTCAGGGAAATTTGCAGAATTGCCATTAAGAGCAGTTTTTGCCAGCTCTGAGGCAACAGAGATTGTTGGCAGGCAGAACAGGCAGGTAGTTTGCAACTACCTGCTTATTAGTTCTTAAGCGCATAGTAAAAAAATAATTTAGTCCCAGAAAATCACTATAAAGGATACTGTCATAAATCTATTTTTACACACTTGTCAAACAGTCCATTATTTCTCATGTGACACCCATATTGCTTGGTTTTTTTTTTGCATATTTTTTTTCTAATCGATTTTTAAATACTGAAGCAAGTAAACTGTCAGAATTTTTATTTTTGTATTTATCCTTTGATAGTTCATAATGGGTCAATGAATAATGGATGAAACTGAGATGGAAGACTGAGGTACAAACAATGTCTTCCATGTTTTATCAATCTTAAACATATCTCCACAGACTTTATGAAGCAAACTGAGCCTATGTGCTAAACAGTATGGAATTAGGGGAAAGAACCCAGAAATGCACAATTTTTATATTTATTTCAAGGAGATGCAATAGTCACAGGGACGTACATAGAAATCTTGGGCAAGTCCTAATTGCCCTCCTCCGCACACAAATCGAAATAAAATAACATTGATCGGGGTCACAAAAGAGCATATGCCACAATTTTGCAGCCCATATAATGTAATTTGGCCTCTATTAAATCCCCTTAGTGTTCTCATACACTAAGCTATCCCTTTCTTGGCCCCTATAAATTATAATGCCAATACCCAAACACAGTAAGATACCCCCACAGTGAATTCCTCCACAGTACACTCCATACGCTCAGAATGATACCCCTTGCAAAGTTGATACCCCTGCAAGAACTACAACACAATATTATGACCCCTATAGTCCCTCACGCACAGTATGATAGCCCTGACACAGCCCTTTACACAATGTGATGGCCCCTACACAGCCTTTATATAGAAAACTGTGCCTTGTTCACATTTACGTCACTTGACAAGTGGAAAGGTTTTTAATACTAGAGTAGGACTGTCCCACAAAGGGTTGCCTTGACGTGGCGGGATGGCTTGTACATTCTTTTGATCAAAATTATGTTTACTAAATACCATTATAATTATTACTACCTTCATGCAATTTTTGCAAAAAATTTTTTTTATTTATTTTATTTTAGGACATTTGTTTTTTGTGCCTGGTTTTCTGTGTAATGGTCATGTGTTAATATGCATTTACAGTTTGCATACACATCAACTTACTTTTTCAGTTCAGATCTAGTTTTCTATGTAGTTCAGAGTTCATTCTGTGCATATAAGGGTGTGACCGCCCTGTTTCTGAAATGAGAAATCCATCCTGTCTGGCCTGAGCTTCAACTGGTGGGTTCAGTCCCTCTGCCTTGTTCACATTTACGTCACTTGACAAGTGAAAGGTTTTTAATATTAGAGTAGGACTGTCCAACAAAGGGTTGCCTTGACGTGGCGGGATGGCTTGAACATTCTTTTGATCAAAATTATGTTTACTAAATACCTTATAATTATTACTACCTTCATGCAATTTTTGCAAAAAATTTGTTTTATTTATTTTATTTTAAGACATTTGTTTTTTGTGCACAGCCTTTATATAGTATAGTGGCCCTCCGTACAGTATAGTGGTTCTCCATACAGTAGAGTTGCCCCCGCAAAACCCTCCACACTTTATAATGGCCTGCACACATTATAATGACCTCCCCACAAAGCCTTCCAGACAGTATAATTGGCTACAACGGCCCTCCAAACAGCAATAGTATGAAGCCCCTCCAGATAATATGATGGCCCCCACATAGCACTCCAAATAGTATGATAACTCCAAAAATAGTCCCCCAAATAGTATTATGGCTCCACATATAACCCTCTGAATAGTATTATGGCCCCCTAAGTAGCATGATGCCCCCCTCACATTGCCCTCCAAATAGTATGATGGCTTTCATAAAGTACCCATTGATTAAAAAAAACTCACCTCTTCCCGTTTCACTGCTGCTCCGGTCTTTGCAGGCTGTGGTCCGCACAGCTCGACACAATTTTTGCCATGCAAAGATTTCATCTGCTTCAGTTTCTTGATTATGACCAATAGGAGTGGAGAAATGTCCATCCATTGCATGTTGCATTGAATCATAAAGGGCACATGTTCTAAACATGTCATTTGGTGTAATACCTATGGATCATAAAAGCTAATCACAGATTGGACCTCACCTTCCATCCTTTTACACACCTTGGACATCTGTGACACAGGCCAATGCCAAAGTGTCTTTCTATCAGCAGATATGTTTTACAGAATTTTAGACACAGTAAACTAACGACCTGAAATAAAAATAATGCTTAAATTCGGATGTGTTCAGAAGACTGATATACTCATGTATTCTATCACTCAAAAATAGTAATATAATTTCATGGGTCTGTCTATTTTCAGGTGGCTAGTTTCATGTTACTAACAACTATTGCATTTTACAGAACTGAACCACTTCTTGACAAATTCAGTTTTCATGGAAAAGTAAATTAGATCATGCAAACACATTAAAGTGAAGACAGATATGGTATAAGGAGGAACCGAAAATAAAAATATACAGAAGCAGGCATTAAGGACAGAACATGTTTCGGTAGACAGGAAGCACAACTGCTGTTCAGTCATTTGTGCAATGCAAAACTGTATCAGATTCATTATGCACTGTGCCAATGTGAGACAGTTTATCAGAAAGTTAACTTTCATTCCAAATTCATACCGTACGTATTAATAAGGAGATGGTCCCCCCATTGCAATATTAACATTCCTAAGAATTAGGAAAAAAGCAAGAAAGAATGCAGCGATGGGTGGAGGTGGCTAAAAAATAACTTTTATTGAAAAGTTATAAAAATAAATAGCAAACACATATTGTCGGGCACTAACACACTGTTAGAAGAGATCGACGCGTTTCGACCCAAGTCTTAGTCATGAGATCAGGAACATTTTTTTAACACATTCAATTGTGAAACTTATTTTATTCCAAGCTCTATTTATTAAAATGTATTTTGTGTGGAAAAAACACTTTAAGTTACCTTTTTGCTGTGTAAGCATCAGTCCTGTCTAATATGTTTGCCATTAAATGGTACGTTATATAGTATTAGACTGTGGAAGTCTTATTAAGCCTAGTCAACTAAAGGCTTGCCAATATACAGAATATTAAACCAAAACTGCTACTCACCCTTCTCACCTCCAGTCTTTTTTGATAAGCTGAAGCAGTGACATAATGAAGACAGCATGAACTACTGATCCCAGAAACCACCCTATTATTTTACATGCCTTTGGTTAACCAATTCACCTCGAAGCCTGTTTTCACCTTCTTGACTAGGCAAAATTTTACAATTCTGACCACTGTCACTTTATGTGGTAATGACTCTGGATCGCTTCAACGGATCCCACCAATTCTGAGAAAATTTCTCTTGACATATTGTACTTCACAACAGTGGTAAAATTTATTCAACATGACTAGCATTTATCTGTGAAAATATTGGAAATTTGGCAAAAATTTCGCAATTTTCAAACTTTTAATTTTTATACCCTTAAATCAGAAAGTTATGTCACACAAAATAGTTAATAAATAACATCGGACTACAAGGACTACTGCTAAATTAATAAAACTTAATTAAATGTTAAATAGAAACCAATTAATACCATATATGAATAAATACTCAACAACCGGTTGGATAAATAAGGCAGCAGTGCTTTATTAAGGATAAAATTACAACAGTAAAATAAATATAACTATAAAAAACCATAAAACCTTACCGACTCAGTCCTTACTTGACTCGAGTCGGTAAACCAATTCCATTATAATTAATAAAGATCACACAGCCAGATGGCTTAGTGTTACTTCCCTTCAATAAAGCAATGCGACAAGATGATTAACGAAAAAACAAAGGGGATAAATCTTCCGGATCCTTGTCTGAATGCCTGCTGTCAGCCTTAAATATTGGTCAGAAAACTGCCTCCCTGTGGTATCCATCATCCAATTAGTCCATATTTTTGGAGGAAAAAGGAGTATCCAGGTCTCTGAATTCTGCCCAGTAACCTGCACAGATAATTCCCACCGTTTTCATTAACCCTTGCAAATCTCAAACAAAAGAAACAGAAGTTAGCATTAATGGTATAGATTTTTAAACAGCTTAAGTCCTGTAATTCCATGAGCCCCCTTTATTTTACAGATCAGGGTCTAACATTTCCCTCTTGTCAAGTTTACATAAGCACAATTTTTGAAACATAATTTTTTTGTTAGGAAGTTATAGGGAATAAAATTTGACCAGCTATTTCACACTTCTCCAACAAAATTAACAAAACTGTTTTTTTAGGGACCACATCACATTTGAAGTGACTTTGAGGGGCTTATATGAAGGAAAATACCCAAAAGTGACACCATTGTAAAAACTGAACCCCTCAAGGTGTTCAAAACCATATTAAAGAAGTTTATTAACCCTTCAGGTGCTTTACAAGAATTAATGAAATATGGAAGGGCAAAATTAACATTTAACTTTTTTTCACAAAACTTTTACTTTGGACCCAATTTTTTTTATTTTTGCAGGAAAAAATGGACCTCAAAATTTGTTGTGGAATTTCTCCTGAGTACGCTGATACCCCATATTTGGGGGAAAATTACTGTTTTGGCGCACGGCAGAGCTCAGAAGGGAAGGAGCACAATTTGACCTTTTGAATATAAAATTTGATGGAATAATTGGCGGACACCATGTCTTATTTGGAGAGCCCTCAATGTGGCGAAACAGTGAAAATCGCTCCCAAATGACAATATTTTGGAAACTAGAGCAATCAGGGAACTTATCTAGATGTGTGGTGAGTACTATGAACCCCCAGGTGCTTCACAGACGTTAATAATGTTGAGCTGTGAAAATTAAAAAATCTCTTTTTTTTTAGTGGAATGTGTTGTATATGGAGGTCACTTGTTCCCTCTGCAATCAATAGGGGGAAGATTCTTGATTTCCAATAAAGATTAAATACTTGGACATTTAACCCCTCCCCGTCCTGTGACTATTACACAGTACCAAATATGCACTTATAGGGGTTCTACTGTGAAAACAAGTAATCACTATCAAAGGAAAAGTAAAAAGTTATTGATTGGTGGGGGTCTGACTGCTGGGACCTGCACCGATCTGTAGCATGTGCAACTTTAATCCCCTTTAGTATGAAACGGCATGTATAACTCGACCGCTGATCCATTCATTTCCTAAGTGGCCACACTTATCTTTTTCTGGAAGCCCCCCAAGAGAATGAATGGAACTGGGTTCAGACATTCGACCCGCCGCTCCATTTTAAAATTGGGACAAAAGTGCCCTGTAAGGGATAAAAGTTCCCCATTCTTTTGATCGGTGACGTTTCCAATGTTTGGATTCCACTGATCAATAACTTCTCTCCTACTTAACTTGTGCATCTGTGATAACTAATTTCATCAAAGAACACTTTAAATGCAAACTACTGTAATTGTACATCCCAGTTATCGAGGCGTACAGTAGATGTGCAGGAGCCACCTGTGTTTTACAGTCGACGCTCCACTATAACAGGGATAACGGCTTACAGATATTTGCATATAGATGTAGGGTTGGCCCCTAGAGTCAATTCCCTCTGTGGGCCCCAGATACCCCAGTCTGACCCTGCTCCAGAGGTTCTGCCTACCGGAGGGAGTGTTGTGACTGGAACTACCAGCCTACAATGAGGAGTTGTCGCTGCAGTAAAGCGAAATGGAAGAAGGCCAGCCCCATAAGGTATGACTCAAGAAAGCATGTGGAGGAGATTAGGAAGCAAGATGGTGGCCTAAGGGAATCCCACCCAGCGAAAGGTGGAGCAGTGACGTAGGACGCCGAGTGGTGAGAGAGCGACATTTGCCTGTTGGAAGTCAAGGAGGGCACAGTTTGGTACGGTGACAGAGATGCAAGTGATAATGGTGGAGTTCACCCCGGGGAGCGAAGAGGGATGCAGAGTATCCAGAGCTAGCTAGCTCACCCGCAGTAGAACCAGGAACCTTCCTTTGGGGGTTCTGGAATGAGATGAGCCCCGCAAGTGGTATGCAGTTATCGTAGTGTGTGAGAGCATGGCCGCTGCCTCATAGTTTTGAATATAAGAAAGGGCCTGGTGGTAAAAAAAAATCTTTTTCTTCCTGTATACTACAAATTACAACCTTTTCTCACATTCTCTAATAGCTCAAAGTGTTATTGTGACGCGTTCACTATAGTAAATATTAGTCCCAGAAGTGGAAAGAAAGACTACAATAACAGATAGTAAAAATATATACTTAAAGAATAAGTAACGGGAGGTTAAACAATCCGAGGTCAGGTACAGGAAATGGCTCAGTACAACAAGGGGAAGTCAGAGACAAAATCCAATTAATGAGCCGAGGTCAGGAAAACCAGAAAGACAAGACAGTTTACAGGCAGCAGGCACAAGAGAAGTCAGGTCACAAGCAAAGTGTCTAAGTCCGGGAAGAGAGTTAAATCAAGCTGGGTCAGGCACAGAGCACAGAGGGATCAGTCTTACACAGGCAGCAGCAAGTGTAAGATTGACACTGGGTGGGGGAGCTAGCATGCTTAAGTAGAAGACTAATCAAGGAAAGTGAACACAGATGATTGCAGCACAGACCCAGCACAACCAACCAGACTGACAGCCCCTACACGAAGTAACATATCAGACAGGAACAGAGTGGAGATCATGACAGTTATTAGGTTGATTCCCAAACAAAAGGTTCCTGGTCACTGACCACTGGTTCGAATCGAGGAGAAATGTTGATGATTTCCCAAGAAAAGAGAAACAGCATCATTCAGCTCATCAATAGCAGTCTCTCGGGAAAGAAAATTTCCAAACTGCATCATGTGAGTGCCATGACAGTTGGAAGAATACGAAATAAAGTCCATCCATCCATTCAAAAGCCAAGAGGTGGACGTCCAGGCAAAATATTGGAGTCAACAAGTCGGATCATCACAAGGTCATCAGTTCTGGCACAACAAGCACAGCAGTGGAGGTGGCTCATATGCTTTGTAATAATGAGACCATAGACGTCCATGCAATCATCATGTGATGCTGCAGCGCACATGCAACCACTCACGGGAACTGTGATCAGAGACTGGCTGAGTGTCCGGTGGCTCCTGCAGAGCAAGGTGCCAAACACTCCAGGACCGTAAGTACCACGAACAGACCACCTAAGAGAGACCAGGGTTGCTACCGCGAACTGTATCCTGACTCCCCAGTGCATATCTGTAGGGTCACGTTGAGCCCCAGCAAAGCCTTGAACTGTGACCTGCTCCTTTTACTTCATCCCGGAATTGGGACCCCCCGACAGACATCAGAGACTCTCCGCTGCCGTCGGGACGCGTCCCATCTACTTCCACAGGACCATACTGGATCAAGGACCCCAAGACAGACCTCAGATACTCACCGATGCCGTCGGGACGCTGCGCATCTTGTTCCCTGGGACCACGCTGGAAAAACTACTTGTTTACCTTAGTTGTCGCCATCTTCTGCCTTGTGAACATTCCAGTCCAGGAGACATCTGGACCAGATAAGTTATACCTTAAAACTGTTTTTGTCCTCCTTTTTCCTGCATTTTACCCCCCAAACTGCCTACCTTCTAACCCTTATTACCGCATTACTCCTGTTTACCAAATATCTCCCTGCGTTGAGTAACTACTTGTGAAAAGTAAATACGTTAACTCTTGCTCTGCCTTCTGTCCATTACTGCATCACGCTACCTGCTCACAAGGACTCAGTTAGTAATGTGTATGCAATGAATAAGAACATCTGTAAGAACGTGTCTGCAATTACTAGTGTTTGTGGATTTTAATGGACTTTAAATAAAGAGGAATTTTATGAGACCGTTTGCTCAACACTTTTACATATCTTCTAGAGGATACTTGGCATGCTACAAGTCTTTCTGGGCATCAGGGATCCCTTTATCCATGGGTGAGCTGCCTATTTGTGATTCCAGTTGGGCTTTCACATTATTTTCACTGTAAATTTAATAAACATTTACAACCAATTCCTATTGTTTTTCACCTCATCAGTTTTCTATTTTGTTGAACAAAATAGGCGTGATTTACTGTTTAATATGTTTTACACAGATTTTCCCTTGCACTCTTGTGGCTCCTTTTGGGGTTTGGTCTTAATCCCATTTTCAGTGATTGACATGGATTCACTGGCAGATTTAGAGACACCCTGCAAAAACACAGTGTGAATAGGGCCATATTTACTATTCAAGGCCTTTTAACATTTTAAAATTTTATTTAGTTTTTATTTTTTCATCTAGACTTATTTACTGTTTCATACATGTAAGAAGAAGCGGTGATACCTCTGAGGAATACTTGCTGCATGCGACTATAGTCAGAGGGGGCCGCTATGTAATGGTCGGGCGCTGTAAGGATGGAACCAACATGTACCGGAATGCTTTCGGGGGGGGGCAGCATCATGTGCTGATGCTGGTCAGGTGTCTCATGGGGCAGAGCCCTGGGATATAAAAATCTGGCGTGCCAAACCTCGTAGAGATTTGGCCCTAAAGCAAGAGAGGAGTAAACGCAGACCCGTAATGGCATGGAGGCCAGCGTGATGAGCCTCAGCAGGGAAGCCTATGCCATGGGGGTGCTGGACACCCCCTGTTAAGGGTCGGACCACGTTTGAGGAGACCTGGAAGTCAGACTTCATCAGTCAAGAGTTTAGTCCCAGTCCTCTCCGCTCCAGGCCCCGCAGAAATTCGTTGCGAGGGTCCGAGAGGCGGTGATGTCATAGGAGGCACTTTAATGAAACGTTGTGAAGAAACAGGGCCATTACTTCCAGCCTGGACATAAGGCATCAGGATTGGCAAGGGTTCGGAAGACAAGTTGGGATGGGGCCATTTAGGGAGCAGGAGGCTCAGCTCGCGCTAATAGACTACATCAGAGAGAGACTTGCTGCCTATCAGGTAAACCCGGTGACCCCAGCTAGAGAGAGAGCGAGAACACCTGCATGGATTGGTAACTCCTGTGAGGGCATACCACCTTCACGCGGAGAACTGCTGTATTGTGTAGGAAAGAACTTCCGTTACTAAATGACTCATAATAGTATTTATTTTATTGTTGGATTCATACTGTTACTATTACTGACTGTTCACTATTTCTGTAAATTATTGTTGTATTTAAACAGTTAATTCGTTCACCGACTGTTCTCGCCTTACGTTTTCTGTGTCTTGCATTAAGTCCTCTGCTTTACATAAGCTACCAAGATAGCTCTCTTTCCACCCTTCCCTCCTCCCCTGATCCATTACCCAGCTTTCCTATGTACCTCACTCTTTTCTAGTCGCTGCTACAGTATATCTTCCTTACTATTTATTCTGCATTGCTTATAGAGCACCATCACATTCTGCAGCACTTTACAGACATCATCATCATCACTGTACCCACTCTTTATCGCAATACGTATTCCCTATCAGTGTGTCTATGGAGTGTGGGAGGAAACCGGATAACCCGGAGGAAACCCACACAAACATGGGGAGAACATACCGACTCCTTGTAGATGTCCTTGGTGGGATTTCAACCCGGGACCCCAGAGCTGCAAAGCTGCAGTGCTACCCACTGAGCCACCATGTTGACCCTACTACATTCTTTCCTATTGTTTAATCTCATTTAGTGAGAAACAGATCTTTTTTCTCAGGTGTCATCTCTGTCACATCTGTGTTGCTTCTGTTTTTGTCTCATACAATCTTTTTTCCACTGAAAAGATGTGTTTAATTCCAAGCCAATAAAAAGACCTATGGAATATTTTTTTTTAATTCTAATTATTTTTAAATTGATCACAAATTGATGGATATTTGAGACACGAAAATAAAACAGAGCATTCCGATTTACATGGATGAGTCACATATCTCCATTGACTTGTTTGGCCGATTCTGATCCTCAAACGTGGACCTGCTCTGAGTCACATGGATCTAACACGCAGGTCTGTGATTGTCACAGGTGAATGTACACATCAATGATACTCTATAGGTCCGTATGCTGTCCGAGAAAAAGCGGACATTTTACACAGATGTATGAATGTAGCCTAATCCCTATTAACCCTAGCTAGTTATTGCCACTTCTACTTTCACTGTATATACTGACACCATCAGAGCTCCGTCTGGTCAGCACATCTCTCCCAGTCACTGCGTCCACTGGAAATACTCAGATCACTAACCTTGTATTGGTGTATGCTGACTTCCCCAGCTTTCCCTGGTCCTCCAGTCACTCTAGGAGCACCACTCAGTTTCTCAAGTTCTCCACTGAAACAGCCTTTACGACAATCACGTTCATTTTCAGCATCCAGAGTTAAGTGTGCCCTAAAAACACATTTCTTTAGACCGGCCTGTCAACTCACCTCACTAATCTAAGCCGGTTCTCTAATTTTCCTCAGAATGTTGTCCCTTCTATCATCTGTTTCCACACCCTTCATGAACTTAGTAGCACTTTCTTTTTGCACTTATTCCGATACTGGTTGGTGACTGGTTCATGCAACAATGTTTCAATGCCCCTATTTAATAAATTAATGGACGAGCACTTTTTTATCTTTTTTGTGTCTCCTCTATTTCCTCATAGATTGCAAGCTTCTGAGCCTGACCTTCACTCCTCTTGGTATCTGTTGACTTATATGTTATTCTGTAATCTCTTATTTCGTTTGTACATATCCCCTCTGAATTGTAAAGTGCTGTGGAATATGGTATTTTTTATTATTACAACACTATGCCACCCAGCTTACCCAAGTACTCCACTGAGACAGCTATTACAACAGTCACCCAACAAGCTTTCCCAAGTATTTAAAGGGAATCTGTCAGTGATCATTCTTCCTAAGTAGTCTGTATGGACATGTAGGTAATAGGAAACTGTATAAAATACCTTGATATCTGGGATCCGATGTCTTATTCCAGAGAAATCCACATTTTCTTATATGTAAATGAGCTGTTCTAGGCTACGGACCGGACACTGATCTCCCTGAGAATCTGCCCCCAGAGGTTATTATAAATGTAACCTTCCAGGTCCACCACTCCGTAATCCTGAGACTTCTCCTGAGGGAACCTTCTGAGGTCCACAAACCAGGTATACCTAATCCTCCTCTGAAACAACCTGTCCTTGCGTTTTCAGTTGTGCCAATCACATTTTCCAGATTCTGGGTGCTTGACCCAGCTTTCCCAGTTCAAGCACCCACTTATCCCAAGTATACTGCTAATGCAGATTTTAATTTTCTACTCAGATTTACCGAATTCTCAGCTAATGCAGCCTTCCCCATCTTTGCGGAAACTCCCCTCCTTTCCTACACCGATGTACTTCAGCTTTCCTGAATCTCTCCTAAATTGCCATATATTCATCATTCCCCAGCTTTCCTGAGTCTGTCCTCCATTCCCTAAGTCATCATTCCCCAACTTTCCTAATTCACCCCCCATTTCCCTATTCATTCGTCATTCCTCAGCTTTCCTGAATCTCCCCTCTATTTCTCCATATATTCATCATTTAGTATCTTTCCTGATAATCAACTCCATTCCCTCATTTATTCATGATTCCCCATCTTTACTGGACATACCTTCCATTCCTACGCCAATGTGATATTCTTCAGTAGGGTTGAGCATTCCGATACTGCAAATATCGGGTATCGGCCGATATTAGCTGTATCGGACTTCCGATTCCGAGTACCGATATTTTCGTCATATCGGATACCGGAATCGGAATGTCACTGTCACTGTCCGTCGGTCGAGTCTGTCAGGAGTCAGCGGCACTTACCCGGCAGAAGATCTCCGGCGGTCACGTCCTGGACTGCTTTGATGGCCGCCATCCTCTTCTCCCTGGCGGTCACATGCAGTTTCTCGCGATAACTGCAGTGACTGCTGGGTAATCGCGGCCGTAAAGCAGTCCGATGACGTCACCGCCGGGGAAGCAGGTAATCAGCTGTGCTGCGTCGGGATGTTAGGCCCTGCCTGGCATTGCGATGTAGCAGAGCTGGATCGTCGTGGGACACTCGTTACTATGGACTGCGTCGGACAGGTGGTATACTGTTGGTTTTTTTTTTTCTTTTTTTACAGGAGATCGATGGCGTCGCAGGAATGAGAGAGTAATAAAATTAATGAAAACTGTGTTGTCTCTTTTATTTCATTAAAATACTTTTTTCTGGCTGTGTCTTTTTTTTAAACATTTAAAAACTTTGGGATTAATAATGGATCAGTGTCTTATTGACGCCTCTCCATTATTAACCGGGCTTATTGTCACCGTGCAATCAACGGTGACATTAACCCCTTATTACCCCGCTTGCCACCGCTACAGGGCAAGTGGGAAGAGCCGGGTAAAGTGCCACAATTGGCACATCTTTTGATGCGCCAAATGTGGGGCTGCTGTAGCCTGGTATTATCAGGCTGTTGAGGGCCAAAATCCATGGGCCTTGACAGTCTTTTAATACCAGGCCGCAGCAGTCTGCATTTTACTTGGCTGGTTAACAAAAATAGGGGGACCCCTACGCCGTTTTTTTTTTTCGAGGGGATCCCCTATTTTTGTTAACCAGCCAAGCTAAACAGACTGCTGTGGCCTGGTATTATCAGGCTGGCAAGGTCCATGGATATTGGATCCTTACCAGCCTGAAAAACCAGGCCTCAGCAGTCTGCTTCATCTGGCTGGTTAACAAAAATAGGGGGGACCCCACGCCAATTTTTTTCGACGGGATCCCCTATTTTTGTTAATCAGCCAAGATATACAGACTGCTGTGGCCTGGTATTATCAGGCTGGCAAGGTCCATGGATCTTGGCTCCTTAACAGCCTGAAAAACCAGGCCTCAGCAGTCTGCTTCATCTGGCTGGTTAACAAAAATAGGGGGGACCCCACGCCAATTTTTTTCGACGGGATCCCCTATTTTTGTTAACCAGCAAAGATAAGCAGACTGCTGTGGCCTGGTATTATCAGGCTGGCAAGCAGGGTCGGACTGAGCCACCGGGACACCGGAGAAACCTCCGGTGGGCCCCAGCTCCTGCGTGGTGGGCCCTGATTTGAAAGGATAGGTCGCACAGCACGCCGATACAGTTACATTCTGCGGCAGAGCAGGGAGAATCGCTCTCCCTGCTCTGCCGCCCGGAAGCTATGGGGCCTGAACAGGGGGTGGGGGGGCCCGGTGCCAGCAGTGGGCCCCCCACCCGTCATCGGAGGGTCAGCTGTATCGGCATCCAGCCGATACAGCTGACCGCATAGAGAGAGAAGGAGCGAGCGCTCCTTCTCTCCCATAATCCCCCTCTATCAGCGTCTGACAGCGGGTGCGATGACATCACCTGCCGGCGCCCGCTGTCAGACGCTGAGAGGGAGAACAGTGAGCAGCACAGGAGCCGGGAGGTGAGTATTGTTTTTTTTTTTTTATTTAATGGGGGTGCATTATACTACAGAGGCTGTATATGGGGGGTGCATTATACTACAGAGGCTGTATATGGGGGCTGCATTATACTACAGAGGCTCCATATTGGGGTGCATCATACTACAGAGGCTCCCTATGGGGATGCATTATACTACAGAGGCTGCCTATGGGTGTGCATTATAATATAGCGGCTGCCTATGGTGGTGCATTATATTATAGACTCTGCCTATGGGGGTTTATTATATATAGAGGCTGCCTATGGGGGTGCATTATACTATATTGAGGACTATCTGGTGTATTATGCTGTATAGATGCTATCTGGGGGCCATCATACAGTGTTGGACCCATTAAATAGTTTGGGGACATTAAGGGGTCAGTATATATCCAGTGAGGGGGCATTATTCTGTGTATAGGGGAGATGTACAGGGAGAGACTTGGGACATTATTAAATGTAAAGTGGACACTTATTGTTATAGGGGAACTCGGGTTACTGTGACTGTCAAAGGGGCACACAGGGCATTATTACAGTCTAGGGGACAAAATGTGGGCACTGTTTTCTAGGGCACTTGCACCCGGCATTACTATATTCTAGAGGGGTGCTTTAAAATTTAGAGGTCACACAGAACCACACAGCAGGTGCAGTAATAGGGACACATACGGCAGCAGCAGCTCAGTATTGGGGTATCAGGTGCAGTAATAGGGACACATACGGCAGCAGCGGCTCAGTATTGGGGTATCAGGTGCAGAAATAGGGACACATATGGCAGCAGCGGCTCAGTATTGGGGTATCAGCAGGATGAGGAGTTTGTGCAGGTTGAGAATAGTCTAATTGGTGACCGTGACAGTGCTAAAAATATGAGAAGTGAAATGTGTCTTTGTTGTAATCTCTGCAGTCGAGTCCTGGCTGGAGAAGTCGTCATGTCGGTCTGGGCCAGATGGAAAAGACATGAAAAGTGAACAATTCCATTAGAAAGAACATCAGCGGTAAGTCATTATCTGTACCTGTGCTGTAATCTATTATATGTTCTGTAGGACTGGTATTATTTACCACAGACCATATGGCGGTAATATCAATATTGGTCTTTTTATATATAGATTATTTTTGGCAACAGCGCGGTCATTTGCTGAGGTTCTCTGATTAGGGGCCCACTCAGAAGTTTCGCCCCACTAAACCAAAACCCTAGCTACGCCTCTGGCTCTCTCTCTAGTCTTTCTTTCTCTCTCTAGTCTTTCTCGCTCTCTGTTCTTTCTTTCTCGCTCTCTGTTCTTTTTTCTCTCTGTTCTTTCTTTCTCTCTCTCTTTTCTTTCTTTCCTCTCTTTCTTTCTCTGTTTGTTCTTTCTCTCTCGCTGCTCTTTCTTTCTTTTCCTCAGTACCAGCCACTGTGCCCTCATTACCAGTCAGTGTGATCAGCAGTGCTAAATGGGTACGCTTGGGGCGAGGATATGGGTGTGATTAGCTGTGAAATGGGTGTGGTCAGGGCGTGGCCTAAAATTTGCAGCGGCGCGCGGCAGCCTTTAACCCTCTTTCCTGTCTTCAAAACTTGGGAGGTATGCTGTATGTCCTCCCTACAACTTCTGGCCATGCTCCTGATGAGCGCGACAGATGGTCTCCTGAGGGATCTCCTCCCACACCTGGACTAAAGCATCCACCAACTCCTGGACAGTCTGTGGTGCAACATGGCATGGCCTAAAATTTGCTGCAGCAGGCACAGCGTGCCACAGCCTTTGTCCCTCTTTCCCTTCTTCAAAGGTTGGGAAGTATGATGGTGGGCCCCAAGAATAATTTTTCTCTGGTGGGCCCAAGGTACTCCAGTCCGACGCTGCTGGCAAGGTCCATGGATATTGGCTCCTTAACAGCCTTAAATACCATGCCTCAGCAGCAGGGGCGTACATAGAAATCATGGGGCCCCATAGCAAAAGTCTGAATGGGCCCCCCCCCAAAAAAAAAAACCCAGAGCCATTGTAAATGTAAAGTGCCAGCACAGTGAGGGGACACATTAAACAAAAAAATGTATTATGCCCCCATAGATTGTGCCCCCATAGATGCTCCATAGATCATGCCCCCATAGATTGTGCCCCCATAGATTGTGCCCCCATAGATGCTCCATAGTGTAGGCCCTTATGCTGCCGCAGCTGCTGCAACCAAAAAAAAAAAAAAACATACTCACCTCTCGTCGCTGGGGGCCAGGTGCCGGTCTCCTGAGCAGGGGGTGACACCAGGTGCCAATGTCACCGCTCGCTCAGGGCCCCGGCACCTGAGATATTTACCTGTCCTCTCTCCACTGCTGAGTGCCGCTGTCTTCGGGGTCCTCCAGCAGTGAATGATCAGGCAGAGGGCACGGCGCGCACTAACGACGTCATCGCGCCCTCTGACCTGAACATTGCAGCAAGAAGATGCGAGCAACGGTGGAACGGGACAGGTAAATATCCCTTATACTCACCCTTCCGCCGGCGCGGTCTCTGCAGCCCCTGCTCTTCTCCAGCGGTCTCCGCCGCCAATGTTCAGCGGTCACGCGGGACAGCTCATTAAAGTCTTGAATATGTGCATATTCATGACTGTAATGAGCGGTACCACCTGACCGCTGAACACAGGCGTCGGAGACCGTGGGAAAAGAGCAGGGGCTGCAGAGACCGCGCCGGCGAAAGGGTGAGTATATAGAAGAGCTGCGCTCCCCCTCCCCCGCCGACCCCCTGGTAGTACTGTGTCAGCACAGCTACCCGACCGTCGCGGGCCCCCTCACCTGTCCGGGCCCCATAGCAGCTGCATGGTCTGCTTCATTCACGGTACGCCACTGCTCAGCAGTCTGCTTCATCAGGCTGGTTAACAAAAATAGGGGGGACCCCACGCTATTTTTTTTTCGAAGGGAACCCCTATTTTTGTTAATCAGTTCCCTCTGACATCACTGATTGTGTCCCTGGCTGACCTGAAGTGAAAGTGGAAAGCAATCAATTAAGCTTTCCACTTCCTCTCCTGTCAGCCAGGAGAGGAACTCATTCATTTGGGGGTTTACTGTGAGGCTGCAGCATTAGCTGCGGTCCCTGCAGTAAACATTAACCCTTTCTGAAGGATTACACCGTGGGACCTGACTGTGCATGGGATAGGTAAGAATAATTTTGCTTTTTTATTTTATTTTTATTACAGGAAATGGTTTTTGCAGTCAAATAAAAGATGGTCAAAAACACTCGCTGGCTTTGTCTGTCTGGTTGCGAAAATAGGGCGGGAGCCCACGCATTTTTTTTCAATAATTTTACACCTCATATATATATATACATGTCATTGAATTTGTGACACATATATATATATATATATATATTTATATTTATAGTTCATACACTTCTACATAGTATAACAGCCGCTAATTCAATTGCCGGCTTTTGTGAAAATGCAGAACCCGACATGAAATGACACATGGTTTACATAGAGTTAACCATGTCATTTCAAGTTGTTTGATCTATTGTTTTCACTAACAATTACATGAGTGGCTGTGTGCAATATTTCACACCTGTAGGGGTTAATTAAAGGTGTAAATTCGTAGCAAAAAAGTCCATTTTTTTTACAACGAATTTACACCTTTAATTAACCCCTACAGGTGTGAAATTTTGCACACAGCCACTCATGTAATTGTTTGTGCAAATCAGATATCAAACTACATGAAAAGACATGGTTAACTCTATGTAAACCAAGTGTCATTTCATGTCGGGTGCTTCTGTCTTTTCACAAAAGCCGGCTTTACCCGGCAATTGAATCAGAGGCTATTTTACTATGTAGAAGTGTATAAACTATAAATATATGTATATATATATGTCACAATGACATGTGTATATATTGTGAGACAGTGAGAATATGTGGGTTAGATGGGGTGTATATTTCACCTGGGTGCTTTGCTGACTGGTATAAGGGAGGTGTATGGCTTTGTAGACCTGGTGGTAGAGAAAGGTCATTACACCTTCCACTCAGTGCATACTTGCAGCTCAAACCTGTAACCACTCAGCTGTTAATTAAGAAGCCAGAAATAGGTGTCTGGAAACACAATCTGAGAGCTAGTTTAGCCTGGGCACAGGGAGGTGTCCTGCACAAGAAACAGTCTCCAAGAGTGTTAGAGCTGTCTTTAGCCTGGACACAGAGAGGTGTCCTGGCACAAGGAAGCAGTCTCTGTGAGAATGCATGCTGATGATTACTGAAGAGGAGGGGAGCCGTCTCAGTCTGGGTTAGATGTACCCGGACACAGGAGTGTCTCTGTGAACCTCCATGCTGATGATTACTGAAGAGGAGGGGAGCCGTCTCAGTCTGGGTTAGATGTACCCCGGACACAGGAGTGTCTCTGTGAACCTCCATGCTGATGATTACTGAAGAGGAGGGGAGCCGTCTCAGTCTGGGTTAGAGGTACCCCGGACACAGGAGTGTCTCTGTGAACCTCCAGGATAATGACTACTGAATAGGAGTGGATCTCTCTCAAGTCTGGACGTCGGGTGGACCTTCAGACATAAGGAGGAGTATCTGGGAGACTCCATACTGGTAACATATATCATATGTGTTGTTTTGGGCACAGACTGATAGAGTCTGGGTTCCTGATAGAAAGGGACATTACATAAGTGTAATTAGTGGCTAGACAAGCCTAGGTCTTTTGTTTATGCTTTGTTTTATCTGTTTGCTGTGGACTTTAATAAAACTGGTTGCGGCCAGTTTTTACCATAATTGCTGTCTCAATGAACTGTTTCCGTGCCATTCTGTCTACCCAGACAGCGATCTCAGAGCTAAAACCCCCTGAAAGGCTACAATATATATATATATATATATATATATATATATATATGTATTCTATGTGTGTATATTTAGTGTTTACAAGGAAAGAAAGAGGTTTTTTTAGTTACGATATTTCTGTCCCATAGACTTACATTGGATTTCCGGTATCGGTATCGGGTATCGCCGATATTTTTTGGATATCGGCGATACCATTCCGATACCGATACTTTTGGATATCGGAAAGTATCGCTCAACTCTATTCTTCAGCTTTCCTCACTCCCCAGTCTACTTACCCATTCATTCATCATTCCCCAGCTTTCCTGAATTGCCACTCCATCCCCCCATTCATTCATTATTCCCCAGCTTTCCTGAATTGCCCCTCCATCCCCCATTCATTCATTATTCCCCAGCTTTCCTGGATCGCCTCTCTATTCCTCCATTCATTCATCATTCCCCAGCTTTCCTGTATCTCCCCCTTCATTCCCTCATTCATTCCTCACTCCCCAGGTTTCCTGAATTGCCCCTTCATTCCTCCATTCATTCATCATTCCCCAGCTTTCCTGAATTTCCCCTCCATTCCCCCCTTCATCATTTCCCAGCTTTTCTGAATTGCCTCTCCATCCATTCATCATTCCCAGCTTTTCTGCATCTCCCTCCATTCCCCATTCATTCAACATTCCCCAGGTTTCCTGTATCTCCCCTCCATTCCCCATGTTTTCATTATTCCCCATCTTATCTGCATCTCCCTCCATTCCCTCATCCATTATTCCCCAGCTTTCCAGAATTGCCCCTCCATTCCCCCATTCATTCATCATTTCCAAGCTTTCCTCCATCTCCCTCCATTCCCCCATTAATTCATCATTACCCAGCTTTCCTGCATCTCCATTGATTTCCCCATCCATTCATTATTCCCCAGCTTTGCTGTATGTCCCTCCATTCCCCCATTCATTCATTATTCCCCAGCTTTCCTGTATGTCCCTCCATTCCCCCATTCATTCCTCAGTGTTGTGAATACTCTGGAGGCGACTTCTGAGCTGGGGCTTCCTCCGGTGGTTGCTGAGGGTAATGAACTAATTGCTGAATGGCCTTCAGCTGGCTCTGAATGGTCTGATATAAGTGACCTGAACTCCCTTCAGCCTTGCCGGTAATCAATTGTTCTTCCATGTCTTGCTTGGACCTCAGCTTGCATTCCTGCTCTCATTCAGGTAAGTGATTTGCTGTTTTTTTTCCTCTGGTTGGATTTTCTTGCTGGTTTGCAGCTTAGCAGTAGACTTCAGCCTGGTCCCCTTTTGGGGCCTGGCTTTGCAATTGGCTCAGTTGTGTTTGCACGTTTGCTCTGTTCCTATGTCACTTTTTATTTGCTGAATTGCTGTGTGTTACACCAGAGATCTGATTTAGGTGGTAGAGATCGTGTGATCTCAGGTTTTTTGTTAATCAGACATGTTGGTATTTTTGTCAGGGTTTTTTTGGGTTGCAGTCATAATTCTTTCCTATACTTTTCTATCTAGACAGATTGGGCCCCAGCGTTTGCTCATTCTATTTTCTGTCTGTGTTCGTATTTTCTTCTGGTCTAACCGCCATTACATGTTTGGGGGTGTTAGGGTCTGCGGAACGCACCTAATAGATATAGTAGAGAGGTGCGTTCGCAGCCCGGGGTCCACCGTGCAGGCGAAGCCCGCTGCTAGTAAGATGGCAAAAGTAGCGAACTGTTATCCCGCAGAGTCGCTAAAATAAGCGCCGTAGCACGCTGTGGCAGTAAGTCGAACTCTGTTAATCCCCAGAGCTGCTAACAGAAATGCCACAGCGCTATGTGGCGATAGGTGCGAACTCACTTAGCTTCAGTGAGCCGCAAATTAAAACGCTAGGGCGCTGAACCAGTGTTATAAAAAGAACCCTGTTGCGTCACAGAGCCGCTGAGAAAAAGACTGTGTCCTGTTAACCCCACAGGGATACACAGACAACTGCTGTGCGGATAGCAGTCCGTGAACATGCAGACAGCAACGCATTCAAGCAATCTCCTCACCGGAGAAGCCGGTATTCTAGGGGCTTATTTCAGCCAAGCCCTAACCACTTGCACTCAAATCTCCTCACCGGAGGTGCCGGTATTCTAGGGGCTTATTTCAGCCGAGCCCTAACCACATGTGTGCATGATCACACTGGCACAAAGCCACCCTTTTATAGTAACAGCTACAGGACCTGCCAGAAACAAGGACCAATGAGAAACTGTTCCAAAACACATGTAGTTTTAGGACCTTCCTGGCGGACCAATAGGAGCTGCTGCAGTACCTGAGCATGTGACCCCTGATCTCCAATGAGAGATCTCACCCTGGGCATGCTCAGAAGGGGAAAACAAGGACTTAGTCCTAAAGACGTCTGCTCGCCGCTAACCAGTACTGGCAACAATTGCAGAGCCTGGAGAGGCAGCAGTAATCCTCTGCACACTGTTAGACTGGGCGAGACTCTGGGACCGACGTCTAAGCTGAGCAGAGTCCACTGCGGCCAGAGACGGATGGGAGACCGCAGCCGGAATGGCTCGAGATTCCCCTTGTGCAGAAGCGGGAACTCGACCCCTAACAGGGGGCTTCCTATTTCTTTGGGGATTCTACTACGGGACAGATAGTATTCATCTTTCTGCCTTTAGGTGTAGCTATCTCTCCGGCTGTAACAAGGCGTCTAGGATCACCGTAGGTACGCTCCACGGCTACTTCTAGTGTGGCGGTTAGTTTAGGGTCCTGCAATCCAATAGTTTCCAGCCTCTCTGGTGTATTGCTTTTTTGGCTATTTTTGCAATCTCTCCTCAGCTACCGAAACATAACACCTCAGCTTTCCTGCATCTCACTCCATTTCCCCATTCATTCATCACTCCCCAGCTTTCCTGTATCTCCCACCATTCCCCATTCATTCATCATTCCCCAGCTTTCCTGGCTCCCTCTATTCTTCCATTCATTCATCATTCCCCAGCTTTCCAGCATCTCCCTCCATTCCCCAGCTTTCCTGCATCTCCCTCCATTCCCCATTCATTCATTATTCCCCAGCTTTCCTGCATCTCCCTCCATTCCCCATTCATTCATTATTCCCCAGCTTTCCTGCATCTCCCTCCATTCCCCATTCATTCATTATTCCCCAGCTTTCCTGCATCTCCCTCCATTCCGCATTCATTCATTATTCCCCAGCTTTCCTGCATCTCCCTCCATTCCGCATTCATTCATTATTCCCCAGCTTTCCTGCATCTCCCTCCATTCCCCATTCATTCATTATTCCCCAGCTTTCCTGTATCTCCCTCCATTCCCCATTCATTCATCATTCCCCAGATCTCCTGCATCTCCCTCCATTCCCCATTCATTCATTATTCCCCAGCTTTCCTGCATCTCCCTCCATTCCGCATTCATTCATTATTCCCCAGCTTTCCTGCATCTCCCTCCATTCCCCATTCATTCATTCATTCCCCAGCTTTCCTGCATCTCCCTCCATTCCCCATTCATTCATTATTCCCCAGCTTTCCTGCATCTCCTCTCCATTCCCATTCATTCATTATTCCCCAGCTTTCCTGCATCTCCCTCCATTCCGCATTCATTCATTATTCCCCAGCTTTCCTGCATCTCCCTCCATTCCCCATTCATTCATTCATTCCCCAGTTTCCTGTATCTCCCTCCATTCCCCATTCATTCATCATTCCCCAGCTTTCCTGCATCTCCCTCCATTCCCCATTCATTCATTATTCCCCAGCTTTCCTGCATCTCCCTCCATTCCCCATTCATTCATCATTCCCCAGCTTTCCTGCATCTCCCTCCATTCCCCATTCATTCATTATTCCCCAGCTTTCCTGATCTCCTTCCATTCCCATTCATTCATTATTCCCCAGCTTTCCTCATCTCCCTCCATTCCCCATTCATTCATTTATTCCCCAGCTTTCCTGCATCTCCCTCATTCCCCATTCATTCATTATTCCCCAGCTTTCCTGCATCTCCCTCCATTCCCCATTCATTCATATTCCCCAGCTTTCCTGTATCTCCCTCCATTCCCCATTCATTCATTATTCCCCAGCTTTCCTGATCTCCCTCCATTCCCCATTCATTCATATTCCCCAGCTTTCCTGTATCTCCCTCCATTCCCCATTCATTCATTATTCCCCAGCTTTCCTGTATCTCCTTCCATTCCCATTCATTCATTATTCCCCAGCTTTCCCATCTCTCATTCCATGGTTTTCATATGTCCCAGGATTTCCTGGATTTGCTGCTTCCCCTCGTCACTTCATGGATCATTTCTACGCAGTCATCCACCAGGTACTGTGAATTCCAGGCTTGTTGTACCTCTTGCCCATCGCAGGGTCTGTACTCGCCAGGCTCTGTACTCTCCCTGTCATTCGCAGGCTCTGTATTCGCAGGGCTTCTGTACTCTCGGCTCTTACCTGCTGGGTCTGTACTCTGCAGGCTTTACTCTCTTCATGGTCTGTAACTGTCCAGGGCTTGTACTCCTGTGGCTCTGTTGCTGCTGTGGCTCCTGTACTCTGTGGCTTGGGTACATCTGCAGGGCTCTGTACCTCAGGTCTGGTACTCTGAGGGCTTTGTATCTGCAGGCTCTGACTCTGCAGGGCTCTGTACTCTGCTGGGCTCTGTACTCTGCTGGGCTCTGTACTCTGCGGGCTCTGTACATCTGCTGGGCTTGTACTCTGCGGGCTCTGTACTCTGCGGGGCTCTGTACTCTGCATGGGCTCTGTACTCTGCAGGGCTCTGTAATCTGCTGGGCTCTGTACTCTGCGGGCTCTGTAATCTGCGGGCTCTGTACTCTGCTGGGCTCTGTACTCTGCTGGGCTCTGTACTCTGCAGGGCTCTGTACTCTGCTGGGCTCTGTACTCTGCGGGCTCTGTACTCTGCTGGGCTCTGTACTCTGCGGGGCTCCGTACTCGGCCGATTGCGGGGCTCCGTACTCTGCGGGGCTCGCTCCATACTGCACCTTTGGATACAATTACCATTCAAATTTGTAAAAATAAAATAAAAAATCCAAAAACGCCCTCGGTTTCATTGACTTTATTATTATACAGAGTAAAGCAGATGATTGCACAGGATGGTCCAGCAGTGGAAGAGTTAAAGCTCCAGCTGCCCGAGCACATGATGTCATGCGATTGTTTGACTGGCCCAGCCCTGCACGTATTTTGTCCTCTCTCCCCTACCATACAATCCTAGTGGCTGCCTTGATTGCTCGCAGCTTTCCTGCACACAGCTCGTGCGATCTGATCCGTCTCAGGGATCCTCCGCCGATGACATCTGCCCGGCCGGTACACCGGTCAGTGTGCGGTCTCGGGGCGGAGTGACGGCAGCCGGCAGACATGACTGAAGTCACTATCGACGGGTCCAAGCTGCCCGGAGTCAAGGAAGGTAAATGCGCCCGGTGTGTTGTGTCCTGCGCCCCCTCCCCTCAGGCTTGGGGACACGGGCAGCCAAGGGTTATCTGGCTCCTATTAACCCTCTCCTGTGCGCAGGCAGAGCTGCTGACGCCGGGCCTGGTGTGGGCACCTGCTGGCACAGTGCAATGTGGTGATGCGCCCCCTTTCTGTCACCACAGGTGGCACATGACTATTCCTGCTGCAGGTTGTGGCGCAGGTGTCCCTGCTAAAGGGAATAATGTCACTTTCCTGCTGTGTGACCAGGGTGGACATATGGCGGTGTGTCTCATTTTGGGTTTCAGAAAACTCCATACCCTAAAAAACTAAATAACCCCTTTGCTTTACTCGCCCTCCCCCGGTCCAGTGTGGAGTGTCGGCCCCTGCTCCCTGTGTCCGTTATGGTCTGCAGTGCTGCAGCCAATCGGTGAGCTCCGCAGCTCGTGTTGCCAGTCCGGTCAGAGCCGTCCTATGACGGACACAGACGACGGCCGGGTGACCTCACTGATTCATGAGGGCCATTGGAGCTTTGATTGGGTGCTCATCACTTTAATAAAACCCCACAATCGTGTCGCGGCTTCTTATGCACAACTGTTAACTATAATGGAACTTGTGATGGTGTCTGTTACTCTGTAGTGTCCAACAGGCTGTAAAACTACAACTCCCAGCATGCTCTGACAGCAGCAGATTGGACTATTGATAATCCCTGGTACGTAGATTTATAAGGCGGTGTCAGTGTTGGGGCAGAAGTCTGTATATAGCGCTCTATCCCCAGGTCTTTCCTCATTACTAAACGTGCTGCTCCTTCACATGGCCGGGTGCTATATGGGATTCTTCACAGGTGCCCATTATAACCTACGCTGCTGAGCACGTCGGTGTAAGCCACAAGGAGACATGTCCGCTGTTTACCAGCAACAAACATGACAAGGGCCAACACAAGTCTATGGGTGCGTGAACAGGACATGGCGGGCGTCAGTGTGCAGTCAGTGTTTAACATTGCAAAGTGTAGGAGAAGCTGCGTCACTTCTTTTTCCTGGCGGCACAGTGATCGAAAGACCCAGATCCAAACCCCTGACACCAGTACTAGTCTTATATGGATGTGTGAAGGGGGTCTTACGTTATAGTAGCTGTCCCCAAATCTTCCATGGTCAAGGTCTTACTTTACAATAATTGGTAGATAAAGTGCCGTAAAGAGCACTTCAACAATAAAGGGTCATCAATAGAGAGACGTCATGTACATTAACGAGAGCTCTACAAAATCCACGTGCTCGGGGTTATGAGATTTGGGCTACACCGTGAATAAATCGGTATCTTGTAAAACCTAAAACTTTAAAGTTCTGTGGGTGACGCTGTCATTTTTGCTTTATGCCACCAACTGTGATGGATGGGACAAAAAGTAACCTGAATCGATGGCAAAATCTGTGCAGTATATTCCTCAATCCTATTGTTACTCCTGGTGTGTAATGATGGGTTTCATCAAGGTTCCTGATCCTAGTTGTGACTTGTGAGGCTGTGATATAAAAACAGCCGTATATTGATGTGGTGCTATCATTGGGAACGTCAGAGCAAAGTGACAGATCCAGTTATTCCAGGCGTTTTAGATCTTGCCGGTTTTGAACGCTCCTTGTACGCCGGCTCCACCAGGTCCTCTGTCACATGGGACTAAACATTCCCAAATAATCCCACCAGCTTCACGAAAGCCTCCCCCTTCTCTTCCTCCCCAAGCCTGACCCAGCATGGCTCGCAGCAGTCAATCTTCCTCCTTAGCCTAAAATACAAAACCCAAATCTGTAGACTGGTTTTACGTCCAGTAATGCAGCTGAAGACGGTCGCTCTCGTTAATATTCTTCCTTTTTTTGTTAACCCACATAGTTGAAGATCTATGATTATAATCTCATGATTTGGTTACTTATTTGTAAATCTTTCTCTTATTTTGTACTGATTGCGTTTGAATATAGACACGAGCGGCATTTACAAGTCTGTGTGTAAGTGCAGTGTATCCACACGTGTGTCGGGCCTGTCACATAAACGAGTTTTCCATAACTACGGTATCGATGGTGTATCCCTAAAGCCGGCAATTAATGGGATCAGTGGGGATCTGGCTCTTCTAATCCCGGCCAATATGCAAAAGATGGACACATGAGCAGCACCAAAGGCCATAATGGGTATGGGGATATGGGTGCTACCTGTAAGGTCTGAGCAAAGAGGAATTTACACTAGAGATCTACACAAAATACATAGCCAGTCAAAGAAGTAACTACAAATTCCATGTTATTAAAGTATCTGATATGTATCTCACCTGATACATTTCCCATGAACTTTCTTTAGTGTGACACTCCCCACATACTTTTAAATTTAGTACTTAAAGGGCTCGTCCACCGCTAGGACAACCCCTTCTTGATCTAAATGTTTGGCCCCAATAAAATAAAAAGGTGATGCTCCGCTCCCATCATTGCGCCGTTCCAGCGTTGTTGGCACTCGCGGTCCCAGGGCTCACGTGCGGTTGTTATGACATGCGAGCCTGGCAGCCAGTCACCTTGAGGGATGTACATGACAGAAGGTACCCAAAAATGACACCATTCTAAAAACTGCACCCCTGAAAGTGCTCAAAAACACATTCAAGAAGTTTATTAACCCTTTATATGCTTCACAGGAATTGAAGCAATGTGGAAGAAAAAATAACATTTAACTTTTTTTTTTTACAAACATTTTACTTCAGAACCATTTATTTTTTTATTTTTTTTGATTTTCACAAGGTTAACATGCAAAATTAGACCACCAAAGTTGTGCAATTTGTCCTGCATACGCTGATACACTATATGTGGGGGTAAACTACTGTTTGAGTGCATGGCAGAGCTCGGAAGGGAAGGAGCGCTGTTTGACTTTTTCAATGCAGAATTAGCTGGAATTGACATTGGACGCCATGTCATGTTTGGAGAGCCCCTGATGTGCCTAAACAGTAGAACCCCCCCCACAAGTGACCCAATTTTGGAAACTAGACCCCCCCCCCCCAAGGAGCTTATCTAGATGTGTGGTGAGCACTTTGAACCCCCAAGTGCTTCACAGAAGTTTATAATGCAGAGCAGTGATAATAAAAAAAAAATTCCACAAGAATGTGTTTTTTTTTTAACCCCCAATTTTTTATTTTCCCAAGGGTAACAGGAGAAATTGGACCCACAAAGTTGTTGTGCAGTTTGTCTTGAGTACGCTGATGCCCCATATGTGGGGGTAAACCACTGTTTGGGCGCATGGCAGAGCTCAGAAGGGAGGGAGCACAGTCTGACTTTTTGAACGCAAAGTTGGCTGGAATCAATGGTGGCGCCATGTCGCGTTTGGAGACCCCCTGATGTACCTAAACAGTGGAAACCCCCCAATTCTAACTCCATCTCTAACCCTAACCCTTATCCCAACCCTAACCATAACCCTAACCGCAACACACCCCTAACACTAATCCCAATACTAACCCTAACCCTAAAACTTTAGCCCAACTAAATTTAGCCTAACTCTAACCCTAATGGGAAAATGGAATTAAATGTTTTCTTTACTTTATTATTTTTCCCTAAGGGAGTGATAAAGGGGGGGGGGGGGTATTTACTATTTTCTTTTTATTTTGATCACTGTGATAGACCCTATCACAGTGACCAAAATGAACCAATTGGAAAAATCTTCCTATTGGTGCCAGCCGGCAGATCTCGGCGGGCGCACAGCGCATGTGCGCGGCATTTTCTTACCGGAAAAAGATGGCGGCGCCCATCGGGGGAAGCAGGAGGGCCCAGGAGCATCAGGAGGTACAGGGGGGACAGATCACATTAGAGGAGAGAGAATTAAATGGCACATCTGATTTTTTTTTTGCGGTCGACGTTATACGGTTAATAACGGCGATCGCAACACCGGGGATGGTAGAAACCGGCTCTGGGGGGCGCTATATACTTTTAAAGTACGCTTGACTACCGCCGTTAAAAGGTGTATCGGCGGTCGTTAAGGGGTTAAAAAACTTAGTAAATAGACAATGTTTTGTGTTTCTATACTATCTGGTAAAAGGGAACTATTGTCATTCTGTGAGGATGTACAGTCATGGCCAAAAGTTTTGAGAATGACACAAATATTAATTTTTACAAAGTCTACTGCTTCACTTTTTCTAATGGCAATTTGCATATACTCCAGAATGTTATAAAGAGTGATCAGCTTAACAGCAATTACTTGCAAAGTCAATATTTGGCTAGAAAATGAACTTTATCCCCCAAAACACATTTCAACATCATTGCAGCCCTGCCTTAAAAGGACCAGCTAACCTCTTTTCAGTGATTGCTCCATTAACACAGGTGTGGGTGTTGATGAGGACATGGCTGGAGATCAATCTGTCATGATTAAGTAAGAATGACACCACTGGACACTTTAAAAGGAGGCTGGTGCTTGTCATTGTTTCTCTTCTGTTAACCATGGTTATCTCTAAAGAAACACGTGCAGTCATCATTGCAATGCACAAAAATGGCTTAACAGGGAAGACTAGAAAGATTGCACCTCAGTCAACAATCTATCGCATCATCAAGAACTTCAAGGAGAGAGGTTCCATTGTTGCCAAAAAGGCTCCAGGGCGCCCAAGAAAGACCAGCAAGCGCCAGGATTGTCTTTTAAAAGTGTTTCAGCTGTGGGATCGGGCTACCAGCAGTGCAGAGCTTGCTCAGGAATGGCAGCGGGCAGGTGTGAGTGCATCTGCACACACTGTGAGGCGGAGACTCTTGGAGCAAGGCCTGGTCTCAAGGAGGGCAGCAAAGAAGCCACTTCTCTCCAGAAAAAGCATCATGGACAGACTGATATTCTGCAAAAGGTACAGGCAGTGGACTACTGAGGACTGGAGTAAAGTTATTTTCTCTGATGAATCCCCTTTTCGATTGTTTGGGACATCAGGAAATCGCCTCATTGGGAGAAGACAAGGTGAGCTCTACCACCAGTCTTGTCTCATGCCAACTGTTAAGCATCCTGAAACCATTCATGTGTGGGGTTGCTTCTCAGCCAAGGGAATCGGCTCTCTCACAGTCTTGCCTAAAAACACAGCCATGAATAAAGAATGGTACCAGAATGTCCTCCAAGAACAACTTCTCCCAACCCTCCAAGAGCAGTTTGGCGATCAACAATGCCTTTTCCAGCATGATGGAGCACCTTGCCATAAAGCAAAGGTGATAACTAAATGGCTCAGGGAACAAAACATAGAGATTTTGGGTCCATGGCCTGGAAACTCCCCAGATCTTAATCCCATTGAGAACTTGTGGTCAATCATCAAGAGACAGGTGGACAAACAAAAACCTAAAAATTCTGACAAAATGAAAGCATTGATCGTGCAAGCATGGACTGCTATCAGTCAGGATTTGGTCCAGAAGTTGATTGAGAGCATGCCAGGGAGAATTGCAGAGGTCCTGAAGAAGGGTCAACACTGCAAATATTGACTTGCTGCATTAACTCATTCTAACTGTCAACAGGGCCGGCTCCAGGTTTTTATGGGCCCCGGGCGAAAGAGCCTCAGTGGGCCCCTTTAACACAGACCACGATTCATGATGCACAGATACAGGAGAGAAATATGGGTATAGTACAATGCCAAATACTTCACTACTTACATTACATGAGTGATATCTATTGTAAATTGTACAATAGCTCAAAAACCGCCAAATCCTCACAGCGCACAGAACAGACTGGACAGTACAGTCCTCCATACAATATTATGGGCACCACAGTCTCCCCCTCATCACCCATATAATACCCCATGCAGGATGTCACCCCCCATATAATGCTCCATACATAATACTGGACCCAAAATAATGCTCCATACAGAATACTGGACCCAAAATAATGCTCCATACAGAATACTGGACCCAAAATAATGCTCCATACAGAATACTGGACCCAAATAATGCTCTCATACTGGATAACTGGTCCCCATATAATGCTCCATACAGGATACTGGTCCCCATATAATGCTCCATACAAAATATGGAGCTCTCCTCTGCGCTGTACTGCGTTCTGCACTGTTACGGCTCAGGAAAGGGCGCTGTGGAAAGACTCCCCATTATCATCATGATTGTCTCCCCATCATCATCATGACCTCCCCATCATCAATGCCTGCCCATTATCATCAATGCCTGCCCATTATCTTCTCCCCATCATCAATGCCTGCCCATTATCAGCAGTGCCTGCCCATTATCATCTTCTCCCCATCATCATCATCAATGCCTCCCCATTATCAGCAATGCCTGCCCATCATCACACACAGACAGCACACAAGCACTCTCACATACATACATACATACATACATACACACACACACACGCGCTGCTGTGAGAGGAAGCGCCGGCGCCCCCTGGAGCCCGGAGCTGCGGCAGCGGAGGCACGGGAGAGGTAAGTATTGTGCCAGCTGATGCCGGGGCCCTGAGCAGGCGGGGGGGAGGGCCCAGTGGCGGCGCTGACACCGCTCTCCTCCGCTAACGGGCGCGGGGGTGCCAGACTGCGAGTGGGCCCCCATGCCTGCTCAGGGCCCCGGCACTTGCCCGGGTGTGCCGGGTGCTGACGCCGGCCCTGACTGTCAATATAAGCTTTTGTTACTCATATGTTTGCAATTATATTTCTGTCTGTGATAAAAACATCTGTCAAACACACATAAAAACCAGAGGGCAGCAGATCATGTGAAAATATAATATTTGTGTCATTCTCAAAACTTTTGGCCATGACTGTAGACTCTGTTGCGTTTAATTGCTAGGGAAAGTTGTGATGGGGCCTCTTCATGATTGGTGGTGGTCTGAGGGTCTGCTCATATTGGGACACTACACCAAGATTGCTCCTGTTTCTTCCCTTTCTGTAAAGTGCTGTTGCTGCTTATGGAGTGTAATGTATTCGAGCTGTCTGGAGACGCGTTAATTCTCCACGGTATCCTAATAAAATGTGGCTTTTGGAGATTCCATTTCCATTACTCACAGAACAGAGCTGTTGTGTAAGGTCTTGTTAATTATTAACTCCCTCGTACTGATTGCTGACCAGAAAGCTACTTTTTTTTGTTTTTCTCCATAGTTTACTTTGTGTCTAGCGCAAATGTACCATAAGTCGGGGATCATTCACACAACCATATTTTTGGTGTGAGTGGTGCTGCCCGTTAATTTTTTTTTTTTTTTTTTTTTTTAAATAATTACGGTAAATAAATCTGAGCCTGCTCTATTTCTTTCTGTAGATCATGATTCTCCCCCATTTAGGTCTAAGGGTGCGCAATACATCGGATGCCGTATGTATAGTATCCGATTCTGTAACATATGAAACTGTAAATGCTGCGATATATGATTAATAGCTGCTGTAAAAACAAAACAAAAAAATTATTGCATATGGATGACAACTGAAAAAAAAAATTGACAGATTTCTGGATGGATTTTTTTTTTTTTTTGTTATACGGTCATGTAACCCTTCCCGAAGTGCATAAATTCTCATTCGCTCGAGGCTTTCGGCAACATTGTGGTTTTATCTTAGTTGGTATCTTTTAAACTCCATTTCTCTGTAATATTATATACCTGGCTCATGAGTTGAGCAGATCTGACCTGAAATTGTAGTGCAGAATATTTGGCCGTGTGTTTTTTTTTAAAATGTTTGCATTGTGCTCAGTAGAAACCATTGAACAAACAGACTTGCAGGAAACATCTTATCCAGAATCAATGGTTGCTGCATAGAGGTGTTACACTGTGCGTGTGTACACTGTTATGTGATTTGTGGAGCGCGTGTGTCTATTATACTTTACCCCTGATTTTTGGCTTTCAAATACTGAACGTGGAGAATAGAATTTTTAAGTAAGGCTATGGTTCCACGGTCCGGAACCATAGCGCTTTGGACGGAGCGGAAATTCCGCTCCGTCTAAGCCCCGCCCCCTTTCTGACGCGCGATCTTTCCGGAGGTGTTCAGGACACCTCCGGAACACCTCCGGAAAGAGCGCAGGGCTACATAGCCCTGTGTTAATTCTGTTGCGGCGACGCACCGTCGCCGCAATACGCGAGGACATGCTGCGGTCTAAAAAGACGCGCCGCATGTCCGTTTACGCAGGTTTGCCACCTGCGTATTGTTACGCATAGTGGAGACGGGATTTCTTGAAATCCCCTCCACTATGCTGTAACATCTGGACGCTGCGTGTTTGGCGCTGCGCCAGCGCACAGCGCCAAACACGCAGCGTTTCCTGACCGTGGAAACTCACCCTTACTGAAGAAAATACCAAACTCTGTGAGAGAGATGTGTGTGTGTGTGTGATATATATATATATATATATATATATATATAATATATATATATATATATATATATATATATATATATATATATATATATATATATATATATATAATTGTAAGCTTTTCAGGGGATATAGCTCTGAGATCGCTGTCCGGGTAGACGAAGTGCCACAGAAACAGTTCATTCAGACAGCAGTTCTGGTGAAAACTGGCCGCAACCAGCTTTATTAAAGTCCACAGCAAACAGATACAAACAAATCATAAACATAAGACCTGGGCTTGTCCAGCCACTAATTACACTTAGATACATTTCCCTATCTATCTGGGTCCCGACTCTAACAGCCAGGGCCAAAACAACACATATGTTCAGCATTTACCAGCATGGAGGTTCACAGAGTCTCCTCCTTGTGTCTGAAGGCACCTTCAACGTCCAGACTTGAGAGAGCTCCCCTCCTATTCAGCAGCTATCCGCATGGATTCTCACAGAGACTACTCCTGTGTCCGGGGTACATCGAGCACCCAGACTGAGACGCTCATATCCTGGAGACACCTTCTGTGCCTGGACCCCTCCTGTGTCCAGACTAAGCGAGCTCTCTGACTGTGTTTGCAGACACCTACTTCTGGTCTCCTAATTAACAGCTGAATGGTTTCAGGCCTGAGCTGCAAGTGTGTACTGAATGTAAGGTGTAGTGACCTTTCTCTACCACTAGGTTTACAAAGCCACACATTTCCCTTATACCATACAGCACAGTACCTAGGTGAAATGTACACCCCATTCGACACATATTCCTTCACTGTCTCACAATATATATATAAATTTTGGACAATCCTGGCATTTAAAGTGATTGTCTCAAGTTCTTAATTGGTAAAAACTGCAAAAAACTTGTATAAGCAGGCAAATCTCCCACGTGTAGGTTCATCACCACATTTAACTCTGGAGCACAGCAGGTTCGCTAGATTCTCCAGAAACACTGGTCAATCCTACAGATGGATGAGGACATTGGAGATTTGGTGGGAGACTTCCCGCAAATAACCTTTTTGAAAGGTAGATCTATTGGGGACAGAATTGTACATAGCCACTTCAATCCTCAGAAGAAAGAGACATGGCTTACCAGTAATGTAAAAGGTTGTTTTAAATGTAGTGGATGTATTGCTTGTCCGGTTTTAGCTACAGGAGGATCATTTACGAGCTATGTAACAAACAAACCTACAAAATCCGACATTTCATCAATTGTCGCACTAAGGGTGTGATATATAAAGCTACTTGCCCATGCAATTTGGAATATGTAGGAAAGACCATTCGAGAATTTAGAAGAAGAATAGGTGAACATCTGCGAGATATAGCCCTGAAGAAAGATACACCCCTAGCCAGACACATGGTTAGTCAACATGAGGGGGAAACAACTGGTCTCAAATTCATCGGCATTGATAAAATAGGAGCACCAAGGAGGGGCGGTAACTGGGATAAGAGAATTTTACAAAGTGAAACAAAATGGATCTATCAGCTGAAAACACAACAGCCTCTGGGTCTGAATGAAATCTTAACATATAGTTGCTTTGTTTGAATACAGATATTCTCGTATCCCATTTTTCAACCTCCCCTCCTCTTCTTTTTCTTCCATGTATCCCTTTTCTATTGATGTAATCTCTATTTCCACACCTTATCTAGGTTTAGATTAGGGTGTTATAGGGAATTTTAGGGCCAGCCGCCGAGGAGTGGGTGCGCCAAACATCGTATCTCTCTAGGGTGCCAACCTCCACGGTTAGGTAGGGCATACTAGGTCTGGTAGGGAATCTTAGCCCCAACTTTTGTTTTTGTTTCCCTCTCTTTATACCTATCTCTGGTGTCCTTTATCACATCATATATGTCAATATTGGTGCTTTGCACTCAGCTAACTACCAATTCCACCGCAAGGAACCTGATTATTTTCAGGAAATTTAATTGATTTGGTAAAAGTCCCTTTGACTACATTAACCCCTCTCTGCCATCAGACGTACTATTCCGTCCATGTGACCCTGGACCTAATTCCCATGGACGGAATAGTACGTCATAGGCTATGGTTCCACGGTCCGGAACCATAGCGCTTTTGACGGAGCGGAAATTCCGCTCCGTCTAAGCCCCGCCCCCTTTCTGACGCGCGCTCTTTCCGGAGGTGTTCAGAACACCTCCGGAAAGAGCGCAGGGCTACATAGCCCTGTGTTAATTATGTTGCGGCGACGCACCGTCGCCGCAATACGCGAGGACATGCTGCGGTCTAAAAAGACGCGCCGCATGTCCGTTTACGCAGGTTTGCCACCTGCGTATTGTTACGCATAGTGGAGACGGGATTTCTTGAAATCCCCTCCACTATGCTGTAACATCTGGACGCTGCGTGTTTGGCGCTGCGCCAGCGCACAGCGCCAAACACGCAGCGTTTCCTGACCGTGGAAACTCACCCATAGGCTATCAGCTGCGCTCCCGGGGGGAGCGTAGCTGATCGCCGCCGGGTGTCAGCTGTATATCACAGCTGACACCCAGCACTATGTGTCAGGAGCGGTCACGGACGCTCCCGTCACATTAACCCCTAGCACACCGCGATCAAACATGATCGCGGTGTGCCCGGGGCACAGGGGAGGATCGCGCAGGCAGGGGGCTCCCTGCGCGCCCCACTGAGACCCTCAGAGCAGCGCGATGTGTCGCGCTGTTCCAAGGGTCCGTCCTCCCTCCAGGTCCCCGGATCCAAGATGGCGCCGGGGTCCTGCAGGGAGGCGGCTTCCTCAGTGCCTGCTGAGAGCAGGCGCAGAGGAAGCCTGCAGCGATGCCAGAGCGATCGCTGGTGTGACAGAGTGCTGTGCACACTGTCACACCAGCGATCTGCTAAAATACTGTGATGTCCCACCCTGGGACAAAGTAAAAAAGTAAAAAAAATAGAAATAAAAAGTGGTAAAAAAAATCATCAAAAAAAAAAAAAAATATTCCCCAATAAATTCATTTCTTCCTGTAAATAAACAAAACAATAAAAGTACACATATTTGGTATCGCCGCGTCCGTAACGACCCCCCCTATAAAACTGTCCCACTAGTTAACCCCTTTAGTGAACCCCTTAAAAAAAAAAAAAAAAACTAGGCAAAAAATCAATGCTTTATCATCATACTGCCGAACAAAAAGTGGAATAACACGCGATCAAAAAGACCGATATAAATAAACATGGTACCGCTGAAAACGTCATCTTGTCCCGCAAAAAACGAGCCGTCATACAGCATCATCAGCGAAAAAATAAAAGTTATAGCTCGCAGAATGAAGCGATGCAAAAATAATGATTTTTTATATAAAATTGTTTTTATTCTATAAAAGCGCCAAAAATAAAAAAATGATATAAATGAGGTATCGCCATAATCATACTGACCCGAAGAATAAAACTGCTTTATCAATTTTACCACACACGGAACGGTATAAACGCCTCCCCCAAAAGAAATTCATGAATTGCTGATTTTTGTTCATTCTAACCTCCCAAAAATCGAAATAAAAAGCGATCAAAAAATGTCACGTGCTCAAAAATGGTACCAATAAAAACGTCACCTCGTCCCGCAAAAAATAAGACCTCACATGACTCTGTGGGCCAAAATATGCAAAAATTATAGCTCTCAAAATGTGGTGATGCAAAAAACTATTTTTTGCAATAAAAAGCGTCTTTTAGCGTGACAGCTGCCAATCACAAAAACCCGCTATAAATAGTAAATCAAACCCCCCTTTATCACCCCCTTAGTTAGGGAAAAATAATATAAATTAAAAAAATGTATTTATTTCCATTTTCCCATTAGGGTTAGTGTTGCGGCTAAAGTTAGGGTTAGGCTGAAGTCACACTGGCGACAAAATCGGACGACTGCAATGCGATGAAATATCGCATTGCAGTCGGACCTATGTTAATCTATGGAGCAGCTCCCAGTATCAGATTTTTTGTGGTCCGTTTTAAACGTCTGTGTGCAATCGCAGCATGCTGCGATTGTCACCGATTGTCGGTCGACAATCGCCAATGCAAGTCTATGGGAGCGATGAAAAATCTGATTACAAACGGACCGCATGTGTGACTTGTGATGAAATCGCATCGGTGTCCTTTAGAAAAGCCGGCAATTCATCCCCGGCTATACTGTAAAATCACACTGACAGCTTTAATAAAGACCCCCTGGCTACTAACATCTGCCCCCAGACACCCCAGAAAGGGCAAATCTATAATTAGATTTGCCCTTTCTGGCACTTTGCCCGTCTATTCCCATTGCCCTGTAGCGGTGGCGAATGGGTTAATAATCTCACCTTACTGTCACCTTAGTATTGAAAGGTGACCTTAAGGCAGGTTAATAATTGAGAGCTGTCAATTAGACAACTACCGTGTTTCCCCGAAAGTAAGACAGTGTCTTACTTTCTTTTTATCCCCAA
This sequence comes from Oophaga sylvatica, assembly GCA_033576555.1. NCBI lineage: Eukaryota > Metazoa > Chordata > Amphibia > Anura > Dendrobatidae > Oophaga > Oophaga sylvatica. Next base: position 193,044,547 of record JARQOD010000005.1, read on the forward strand.
AAGCCCCACTATGTCTTACTTTCGGGGTATGTCTTATATTGAAAAAAAATTACCTGTATCTAACCCAGTGTGATACAGTACCACCTGCTGTATTTAATCCAGTGTGACACCTGCTGATACCCACTGGGTTACATACAGCAGATGATACCCCAGTATGCCAGTGTATATGTTTTACTGAAGTATGATTAATACTGTGTAGGGAATCTACCACCAGAAAAACTCACCTGAGTTTTTCTGCAGCCGCCTTCCGTCACGGGCTCCGGCTCCCTGCAGCCGCTGGTCCCGCCGCGCTGCGTCGCTCCGTTCGCCCGCAGTCCCGGGCTGAAGTTCTCGCGCGCTCTATTTAAATTTCTTCTTCGGTCCCGAAACGTCATCACGTTGGTCACTCACGTGACCGGAGGCCGCAGTGATAGACAGTTCTCTCCATCCTCCGGTCACGTGAGTGACCAACGTGATGACGTTTCGGGACCGAAGAAGAAATTTAAATAGAGCGCGCGAGAACTTCAGCCCGGGACTGCGGGCGAACGGAGCGACGGAGGACGGCGGGACCAGCGGCTGCAGGGAGCCGGAGCCCGTGGCGGAAGGCGGCTGCAGAAAAACTCAGGTGAGTTTTTCTGGTGGTAGATGGCAGACGCGGCGACGTATGGAGAGGGGGACGGTGCTGACGTGGGCAGGAAGCGGCGCGCAGCTAGATGAGAGGGAGGCGGCAATACCCCCGTGTTTCCCCGAAAGTAAGACATATGTCTTACTTTCGGGGTACGGCTTATATTAGCCGACCCCTCTGAAACTCCCTATACGTCTTACAATCGGGGGTGTCTTACTATCGGGGAAACACGGTATCAATTATTAATCCTATTGAAGTAAATAAAAAAACACACACACACTTTAAGAATAAATAATTTTAATGAAATAAAAACACATTTTTTTGACCATATTTTATTTTACACTTAATCCGTGCAAAGCCATTGATCTCCTAAAATAAAGAAAAAAAAAATAAAACAACATTATTCTTACCTATTCCGCCGATCTGTCACGTCCCACGCTGTAATCCTTCACAAAGGGTTAACTAGCTTTGAGCCAAGCAGTGCAAGTAATCCTGCATGCTCAGCTCAAAGCTCCTGAATGAATAAGTTCCTCTCCTGGCGACAGGAGAGGATGTGTTTCATGAATGAAGCTTAATTGATTGTGTCCACTTTCCCTTTAGGTCAGGTCACTACAGTTAAATTGGCAATAAATCAATTAAGCTCCATTCATGAATCTATTCCTCTACTTTCGCTGGGAGAGGAAGTTATTCATTCAGGGGAATACAGGTCTGAGACAGCATTATTAGCTCTCTGCGACCTGTAACCTGTTAACCCTTTCTGATGGATTACACCGTGGGACCTGACTGTACATCGGATTGGTAAGTATAATTTTGCTTTTTTATTTTATTTTTATTACAGGAAATGGTTTTAGCAGGAAAATAAAATATGGTCAAAAACTGTGTGATTATTTCATTAAACTTATTTTTTATTAAACTGTGTGTGTTTGATTTTTCTTTCATACAATAGGATTAATAATTGATAGTTGTCTAATTGACAGCTCTCAATTATTAACCTGCCTTAAGGTCACCTTTCAATACTAAGGTGACATTAACGCCTTATTAACCCATTCGCCACTGCTACAGGGCAATGGGAATAGACGGGCAAAGTGCCAGAAAGGGCGAATCTAATTATAGATTTGCCCTTTCTGGGGTGTCTGGGGGCAGATGTTAGTAGCCAGGGGGGGCACAAAAAAAATGTACCCTCCCTAGGCTATTATTATCTGCCCCCTCTCGCTTTGCTTTGTCTGTCTGGTGGAGAAAATACAGCGGGAGCCCACGCATTTTTTTTCAACGAAATTACACCTTTAATTAACCCCTACATGTCTGAAATTTTGCACAAATACACTCATGTAATTGTAAGTTCTAAACAAATATCAAAATACAGGAAATGACATGGTTAACTGTGTGGAAACAATGTATCATTTCATGTCGGCTTCTGTGATTTCACAAAACCCGGCAATTGAATTAGCGGCTATAACAGTATGTAGAAGTCTAGGAACTATAAATATATGTAGATATACATGTCACAATCACATGTGTGTGTGTGTATATGTATGTATATTATATATATATATATATATATATATATATATATAATATATATTATATATTATAAATATTGTGTTCTATGTGTTATATTATCTTTTTTTGTGATTGAAATCTTCTTTAGATCCATTATATGTCAGTTTTGCAAGCCTGCGAGAAAATCTCGCAAGTCGGATGAAAATCGGATGTTACAAGGTACACACACATGCGATTAAATCACATCTTTGAAGGAAAATCGGATGCCAGAAGGATGTGTGATGTTTGCATTTTGATCCGACAATCGACCGTCTAAAACGGACCGATTTTTTTGTGGTTGTGTGTGACTCCAGCCTTAGGGTTATGGTTGGGATTAGGGTTAGGGGTGTGTTAGGGTTAGGTTTGTGGTTAGGGTTGGGACTAGGGTTAGGGGTATGTTGGGGTTAGGGTTGGAGTTAGAATTGGGGGGTTTCTGCTGTTTAGGCACATCAGGGGCTCTCCAAATGTGACATGGCGTCTGATCTCAATTCCCACCAATTCTGCGTTGAAAAAGTCAAACGGTGCTCCTTCACTTCTGAGCTCTGCCATGCGCCCAAACAGTAGTTTACCCCCGCATATGGGGTATCAGCGTACTCTGTACCCCAAGAGTTATTGTGCAATTTGTCCTATTTCTTCTGTTACCCTTGGGAAAATAAAAAACTGGGGGCGACAAAATCATTTTTGTAAAAAAAAAAATGATTTTTTTTGTTTTTATGGCTGTATGTTATAAATTTTCTGTGAAGCACTTGGGGCTTCATAGCGCTCACCACACTTCTAGATAAGTTCCTTGTGGGGTCTATTTTCCAAAATGGTGTCACTTGTGGGGGGTTTCCACTGTTTAGGCGCATCAGGGGCTCTCCAAATGCGACATGACGCCCCAGACCATTCCATCAAAGTCTGCAATCCAAAACGTCACTACTTCCCTTCCGAGCCCAGACGTGTACCCATACAGTCGTTTTCTCACACATGTTGTGTATCAGCGTACTCAGGACAAATTGGACAACAACTTTTGGGGTCCAATTTCTCCTGTTACCCTTGTGAAAATAAAATATTGGGGGCGAAAAAATCATTTTTGTAAAAAAAAAAAAAGGATTTTTTATTTTTACAGCTGTACGTTATAAACTTCTGTGAAGCACTTAGGGGTTCAAAGTGCTCAACATGCTTCTAGATAAGTTCCTTGTGGGGTCTATTTTCCAAAATGGGGTCACTTGTGGGGGGTTTCCACTGTTTAGGCGCATCAGGGGCTCTCCAAATGCGACATGACGCCCCCAGACCATTCCATCAAAGTCTGCAATCCAAAACGTCACTACTTCCCTTCCGAGCCCAGACGTGTACCCATACAGTCGTTTTCTCACACATGTTGGGTATCAGCGTACTCAGGACAAATTGGACAACAACTTTTGGGGTCCAATTTCTCCTGTTACCCTTGTGAAAATAAAATATTGGGGGCGAAAAAAATCATTTTTGTAAAAAAAAAAAAAAATTTTTTATTTTACGGCTGTACGTTATAAACTTCTGTGAAGCACTTTGGGGTTCAAAGTGCTCACCACACATCTAGATAAGTTCCTTGAGGGGTCTAGTTTCCAAAATGGTGTCATTTGTGGGGGGTTTCCACTGTTTAGGCAGATCAGGAGCTCTCCAAACACGACATGGCATCCAGCCAATTCTGCGTTGAAAAAGTCAAACGGCGCTCCTTCCCTTCCAAACTCTGCCATGCACCCAAACAGTGGTTTACCCCCACATATGGGGTATCAGCGTACTCAGGACAAATTGCACAATAACTTTTGGAGTCTTGTTACCCTTGGGAAAATAAAAATTGGGGTGAAAAGATCAATTTTGTGGAAAAAATATGATTTTTTAATTTTACGGCTCTACGTTATAAACTTGTGTGAAGCACTTGGGGGTTCAAATTGCTCACCAAAGATCTAGATAAGTTCCTTAGGGGGTCTAGTTTCCCAAATGGGGTCACTTGTGGGGGGTTTCCACTGTTTAGGCACATCAGGGACTCTCCAAATGCAACATGGCGTCCAATCTCAATTCCAGCCAATTTTGGTTGGAAACAGTCAAATGGTGCTACTTCCATTCCGAGCTCTGCCATGCGCCCAAACAGTGGTTCCCCCCACATATGGGGTATCAACATACTCAGGACAAATTGGACAACAACTTTTGAGGTCCAATTTCTCCTGTTACCTATGGGAAAATAAAAAATTAGTGACTAAGAAATAATTTTTGTGGGAAAAAAAATAGGATTTTTTATTTTCATGCCCGGGCATTATAAACTTGTGTGAAGCACTTGGGGGTTCAAAGTGCTCACCAAAGATCTAGATAAGTTCCTTAGGGGGTCTAGCTTCCAAAATGGGGTCACTTGTGGGGGGTTTCCACTGTTTAGGCTCATCTGGGGCACTACAAACGGAACATGACCCCCATCAATGTTTGCATTCCAAAACGTTACGGCTTCCTTTCCAAGCCCTGCCGTGCGCCCAAACAGTTCCCCCCCCCCACATATGGGGTATCAGCGTACTCAGGACAAATTGGACAACAACTTTTGGGGTCCAATTTCCTTGGGAAAAATCAAAAATTTGGGACTAAAAAATCATTTTTGTGGAAAATTGTTTTTTTTTTTTTTTTTTTTCACACCCAGGCATTATTAACTTTTGTGAAACACTTTGGGGCTCAAAGTGCTCACAACGGATCTAGATAAGTTCCTTAGGAGGTCTAGTTTCCAAAATGGTGTCACTTGTGGGGGGTTTCCACTGTTTAGGCGCATCAGTGGCTCTCCAAACACGACATGGCGTCCAATCTCAACTCCAGCCAATTTTAGTTTGAAAAAGTCAAACGGCGCTCCTTCCCTTACGAGCTCTGCCGTGCGCCCAAACAGTGGTTTTCCCCCACATATAGGGTATTGGCGTACTCAGGAGAAATTGCACAACAACTTTATCTGCCCATTTTCTCCTTTTACCCTTGTGAAAATAAAAAAAAGTTTGTAAAAGATCATTTTTGTGGCTAAAAAGTTAAATATTAATTTTTTTCCTTCCACGTTGCTTCAGCTCCTGTGAAGCACCTGAAGGGTTAATAAACTTCTTGAATGTGGTTTTGAGTACCTTGAGGGGTGCAGTTTTTAGAATGGTGTCACTTTTTGGTATTTTCTGCTATATAGACCCGTCAAAGTGACTTCAAATGTGAGGTGGTCCCTAAAAAAATGGCTTTGTAAATTTTGTTGTAAAAATGAGAAATCACTGGTCAACTTTTAATCCTTATAATTTCCGAACAAAAAAAAATTTTGGTTCCAAAATTGTGCTGATGTAAAGTAGACATGTGGGAAATGTTATTTCTTAACTATTTTGTGTGACATATTTCTCTGTTTTAAGGGAAAAAAAATTCAAAGTTTGAAAATTGCAAAATTTTCAAAATTTTCGCCATATTTGTGTTTTTTTCAAAAATAAACGCAAGTTATATCGAAGAAATTATACTTCTAATGTGAAGTACAATATGTCACGAGAAAACAATCTCAGAATCGCGAAGATCCGTTGAAGCGTTCCAGAGTTATAACCTCATAAAGAGACAGTGGTCAGAATTGTAAAAATTGGCCCGGTCATTAACGTGCAAACCACCCTTGGGGGTGAAGGGGTTAATGACTTATTTGAGCCAATATCTACGGGATGAATCTTGAATCCTCACTATCATGCCTACTTGAGTTGATGATCTATTCAGGATGTTGTGAAATGGGGTTGTTTCTAAAATAAAAATCTATATACTCATGCCTTACATACATACAGGGGAAAACCAATTGAAATACAACCCTAATCTGCTATGATAAAGGATTTATAACATTGGGTTGAATGGGAATATATGGTGTTATAATGTATTCCCCCAAGATAACTTGTGATAATAGTGTCGATGTACGGTATTGAAAGATTGATGAATGTATTGACCAATTATCAATTTTCTAACTTATACTTGAGTATATTATGACATATGGCGAATTTGCAGAATACCCCAAAAATATTATGATTGACCTTATTTGTCTTTTTTGGAATTTTGGAATATCCCAATTTTTTTTCTTAAATTTTAGATCAGCTTTGAAAATATTTGATTATTACATTTAAAAAATGGGATTTTTTTAATATATGGGTGCGATATTTACTGTGACGTCACCTGAGGAGTCATATGATTGCTAAATACATTGAGTGTGACCTGTGCATTCCATTTCTGCGTTCCTTATGGGAAGCGCATAAGATACTACGTCATTACGGGGAACGCATAGAATATGACGCTTCGTTAATTAAAATTCATGTGATTCATTAGCATGCACCTGCTCACTAATTTGCGTTCCATTTGGGCGTTCCAAAGTGGAACGCATAGGAAATCGCGTCATTGAGGAGGACGCTTAGGATATGACGTTGTTGTGAGCGTTCTACAATACAAATCTAATTACATGCACCTGTGAGTATGCGTTCCAGATAGAGACGCATAGGATATTACGTTGCCAAGAAGAACGCACAGGATCTGACGTCACAATATGACCGCTTTAGCGTCCTATTTAAGAACGCACGTGGTCCAGACACGTGCACCCGCCCAACAGTCTGCACAAGCGCTGCGGGTGACCTCTACCTTAACAGCACACAATAATGGCATAATTCTCCCCTGATGATCCAGCCAGAGAAACGCGTTGGGAGATTGTCAATCCTTGGTCCATATGCTTCCACATGGTTGGGGTAATGTATGGCGTTATTTAAAGAGCCTCCCCATTTACAAGTATTCAGCATATGGTAAGACTGTTCTTTTTACTTAAATGTGTTATTTGTGAAGTTTTGAAAGAGCACACATACTCATCTGATAAATATTGAGATGTATTGATTATTGTGGATGGTTCCTAAATAGATCTATCCTCATCTATCCCATTATTAAGTTAAGTCTGCTTTGCTGACGGTTTTAAATATTTTTGTTAATTCACAAGTTATTGGTGGTTAGGATACACTTATTGGTTATGTGTTAATTACTGAACGAATTTTTTCGTTTTTAAAGGCAGTTATTAAAAGTTACATTTTAGCCTGTACTTCTACCTTGCTTTATACACTCCATTTTTGATTGGTAGATCCTTATTATTTACAAATTTCCTTATTGCCTCTTTCTATTCTGAAGAACAGAGGGATTTTTAATTCTGTCGGTTACACCCACCCTGCAGCCTTGTTGCGGCCGTGTATCTAGGCATGGAGCCTTCCCTACTTAGACTCTATGAGCCAGAGCAGGCATGGGTTCCTAAGGGGCCCCATAACACTGTAAGGCCGAACAAACAGGTCGAACTTGATTCTGATTATTATTTACTTGATTTGTATTTAGTTTTAGCATTTGATGTTGAGCAGTATGAAGTATGTTGAGCAGCTGCTACCATTAAAACATGTTACTATAGTGCTTATTACCTGTAGTTGCTAATCACCATATACGGTAATTTCCTGCTTTTTATATAAAAAAAAAACCCAGTAAATTAGTGTTCCTTTTTTTTTTTTTTGTTCAACCCTTTTACCTTGATCAACACTACCACTACATTATGACGACCTCGGTCCTCCCACACAGTATGATAATCTCCAGTTTCCCACAAGTATTGACCAGGAAGACAAAACTAATTACCAAAAATGTTCCCCGCTGCTCCGGTCTGTACAGTGTACTGAGCTCCACACAACAGTGTGATGAAGTGACGTCATGGCGCCTGGTGGCCTCAGACTCACAGGCTAAATAATGGAGCCGGGATCCGTCAGCTCCCTGTTCCATCATCGTATTCACTGGTATATGCATCCCACCCCTGCAGATAACCGTGAAATTGAGACTCTGGACAGGTGCGGCCTTGTGGTGTGGGATGCACGGTTTCCAGCCTTGTGGCTGTCCGGGTCAATGGGCCGGACAGAAAAAGCTAAACTGTGGCCGGTAGGCTGCACTTTGCACAGGTCTGATCTCGAGCCGTTAAAGCCAGCTTCAGAACGGTGCTTATCTGACACCGATGCTGCAGAGGCAAAACTACTTTTCTGGCAGCATGGGAGAACACTCAGTTTGGACTAGTGGTGCAGCTATGTCACTAACCCACACTATCAATCTTCAGGAGCCCACTGCTCACCCCCTCTCTCCTTGGCATCCTGAAGAAAGACATTTTGTTTAATAGCCTGTTTAGACAGACCAACCACATTTCTTTTGCATATTCCAATTGTTCTGAGCTCCTAGAACATAATTGTTCTTGCCAGTGCGTGTCTCGTTTACATCAAATAATGTGCTGCTGAGAAGGATTAATTTTAAACTAGCTTAAGTTATTTCACCCGACAAGCAAATATCTTGCTCTTTCTTTGGGTCATTGGTGGCCTGTTTTATAAAGGCTGTTAATCACAGAAACTAGTGATCCTAGGCCCACTCAATCATATGATCGTCCAATGCACACGCAGCCTTCTGCTGGTTTCACACATCTGTGAAAAGCGGACTGTGCTCGGATCAGAAGATGTGAAGGCCAGGTCTCCTAAACATAGTCAAAGGTGAAGCAGTTGGCCCACGTTGGGAGGCCGAGCGCTTGGACTGGATCTTCTGATCCAAACCTGGTCCTTGTTTCACAGATGTGTGAAACTGGACATGGGGTTATCCTCTCAGTATATGTGTGCCAATAACATGATAATTGTCAATTTTGTTCTCACTGGTGGTTTAGTAAACCTTACAATTATCCTACCTTATACATCAACTCAGGAGAAAAAAAAAATCAGCAGCCTGAGCTGATGACAAGACAGGAGGTATATTATGTCTGACTACCTGTAGGCACTGTAGCTAAGCTGTGATCACAGCTCAGTCATGAGGATGGATTCACACTGGCCATATCTGCCCCAAAATCGTCTTGGGGTGCAGTCAGACAGTCGTAGAAATCAGAGATAGGAACGTAGTGCATGGACTAGCCGACGGCTCTCCTCACCAGAATGTGACAGCTTCATGTATTTCTGTGCTGAAGTGCTCTGTTCAGGAGAGCCGCCAGCCAGTCCGTGCACTGCGTTCCCATCTCTAATTTATATGGCCATCTGGCTGCGCCCTAACGTGCTGCATTTGCTGTAGAAATACTATAGAATTTCTGCAGATTTCCCTCAAAGACTCATTGGTAAACACTCCTTAAAATCCACGCAGATTAAAAATTACAGCCCTAAATCAGCCATGCTGAAACAAGTGCAGAAAAGAAAAATCAAAGAAAAATAGGGGGTAGTAAAGACGTGCAGACTTGTATGACTTTTGCCTAGTGACCTAGCAGTATGTTAGTGTGGTTATCTCTCATGATTCTCTATTCTATGAAATGAGCAACCTCTACAGTGACCTCTCCCTCATGGTAAAAATAGCTACTGTTTGTTTTTGTGGTTTATCGTCATAGTGTGTGTTATGCATTACACAGGCCGAAGCTGAGAATTGGGAGCGAAATTAATCTACTGACATGTTGTCTGTTTGCAGCATTTCAACACATCTATGATTTGAAAACCTGGCCGGCGAGCCATAGGCAAAGACTAATCGACAGGCCTGTCGGTCGCTCGGAGAGGAGCAGAATAAAGCAGGCCGGGGGCTGCACTGGACTAGTGTCTTCTCTGCCTATGGTCCACAGCTGGCTAGGAAAACTTTTCTCTGAAAAGCCAGTGTCTCACAGCATAACCTACCTTACTCCAATATGGCAGCCAGGCTCTGATTATAGCCCCCGTGGTTCAGGCCGCAAGGATCTAGTGACCGGTTCCCTTTAAGATCTACTCACCAAGGCGCAATTTCCTTTTCCCCCCCTTGAAGATTTGTAGTTTAGTTAGACAAAGACACTGTTCACCGTTTTAACACACTGGAAACCCACATTCATTGTGCGGAACAAATGACCTGACAGCATTTTTCTACAAGTCAAAATTGTAAAGCCATTTTCTTTATAATATTTAATTTGTCTGTTTTTAAAATGTTACCGTTTTCCAAGATCTACAACTTTTTTTTCCCATTCAATGGCACTGTATTAGGTCATATTCAGGTATATAGCAAAAATCTTCTCTTACAGTGCCTTGAAAAAGTATTTATATCCCTTGAACTTTTTGAACATTTTTTTTCCACGTTACCTTTAAGTTTCTGCGTGTTTTATTTTATTGGGTTTTTTGTGATCTCCCAAATATGAATTGAAGTGAAAAATTTTATTATACATGGTTTTCTAAGTATTTTAAAAATATAAAACTGAAAATTGTGACGCGCATTTGTATTCAGTCCCTTGCAGGGTGGATTTGATTTAAATCAACTGATTTAAATCACGATTTAAATCACGATTTAAATCACTAGGGCAGTAAGGCTTGATTTAAATCAGTTTATTTAAATCAAAGTTTCTACCCTAAACTAGTTCTTGCTACTTTAACATGCAAGTAGATGAAGATTTTAGAATCATTTTTATATTACTTTTTTCTCCCCAGTTTAATGGGTTAATCATTCATATTTGGACACCACTGTTTGTTGTACTTAGGAAGGAGAAAAATAATCCTGACCTGACTTGGGCTTTTCTGTGGCTATGCTGCAGTTTTGTGCTCAAAGTTTCACTTTCATTTTTCTTGTCTGCTTGCCCTTCCTCCTCCTCCACACTTAGATTCACATTCTTTGTGTTGTGCAGATCTATTCCACTCCAAACAATCAGAAACATATTGTCTAACTTCTTGGACTTGGCATGAAGGGGTTTATTCTGTATTCATATAGGTTGTAGAACAATAGGATTAAGGTCTTTTTCTCAACTCTGTTTATGTTGTAACATTTTTGCCGTGAAGAAGAGGTGGGACCTCTGCGGAGTCAAATTCATTTTTGAGAACTGCGTAAGGGAAAGCGAGCGTCTGTGATAATATAGGAGAGAAACTGCCCACTGGCACTAATCCCACAGAAACTCTGAAGAGCATGGCATTGTGAATGTTACACATATACAGCCTTTATTTAACGGAGTTAAACAACTCAGCTTTATCTCATGATGGAAGAACCTTTGGATGGTAAAATATTTTCCTCAAAAAGCAGTTTATTTTAAAAAAATCTGATTTAAATCAAAAAAATCTGATTTTAAAAACAAAAAAATCGATTTAAATCAAAAAAAAACGATTTTTTTTTTTTTTTTTTAAAAAAATAAAGATTTTTATACCCTTGGCCCCTTTTATCTGATTCCCAAAA